>OX402528.1:20121891-20721891 GCA_948098885.1 Drepanosiphum platanoidis
GTGTGTGTGTGTGTGTCGTCTGTGAGTCCTGTCTCGTGACTTAGGATCCGCCGATGACGTAGTCCCCTCGGACCATCCGGACGGTCGCTATTAGTATAGGCGACTGCCGAGTGCGTCCCGATGGAGGTATTTGTCGGTATATGAGATTTCTATTGATATATCGTTGACGCGAAAAACAGACCGCGTCTGCTCTGATTTCACCGCTCGCTCATGTTATCCGTTGCTTTTCGTTTTTACCCGCGGAAAACTTCTTGAATTCAATTGCATGTGCATTCTGTACAATGCCATACACTTGGTGTGATCGTAGTCAAATGTGACCCCCCTTATTATAACATTCGATTAACTTATAATTTTTTAGAACGTCTTTTTCCGTTTTTGATTTTCCTAGCCTATTGAAATGATATTAACCTAACGTCTATGGGTCATTAGATAATTATTTCATTGGTGACCTCCATTAACCTTGAGATAGATGGTTTCCTTCAAACAGCATTCAAAAATTGGCATGTTATGCTTAGATTTTATTTTATTTTAAATTTATGATTGATAATTACTCAAGTTTTTAGGACCATTTCCAAATTTCTTCTTTTTTTTCGGATATTGGGTCATGGTGATGGGTCATCTGTTTCATTGATTATTTGAATTTTTTTAACAAGTAGACATTGGCTTACTTGTATTACATTAATTTATATTGTAAATTGTAATTGATTTAATTATAGACATTTTCTATCTAACTTTTAATATTATATTTGCTTTTTTTATCTAATACTTCTTTTATTTTAATGATAATTCATTACTAGTTATACTAAATTGATCAATAATTATTCATCATTGACATTTTATTAGTAGGATTTACAGTATAATATCCTTAGCTATTATTATTTATTAAAAATTGAAAATGAGATATGAATAATAAATTTGTGTTTGAAAAATCATAGATTTAATATTATGTCTCGAAAGTAATTAGTCATCACTATGTTCCATCTCATTATTCTTAATTGTATGTTAGATAATTTTAGTTATTTACCATCTTCATTAGACATGTCATGTTAGTCAAGTAAAATATGAATAAAAAAAAAAATGTTAGACTTTTTGGTAACAATATTATTTTATTTATTATTAGTAATAACTTAAATGTAGGTACTTGTACTTCAGATGGATATTCGTTCACATTTACCCCAAAATTAAGGAAAAATTGTAAACATCTCAATCTCAATCTAAATTTTAAAGATTTGTGATTAAATTTAGATTATTATTACATAATATACTAGTAATTTATGCATATAAGTAAGGGTTAAAATGTAAAAACTAATTTTAATGTTGATGAAAAGTTGTAAATTAAATTCTTGAAAAAGTTTGCATTATCTGTTTACAATTACCCCAGGTGACCCTTATTAAATATATTTATTAAAAAAAAACTATTTCATTTCTGGAATTTTATAATAAATTGGTTAATACTTTTAATATTAACAACCTAAATAAAGTTAAAAAACCTATCGTATCTTCTAATACATTTGATATAATCATATTAATTATAAAGTTATAACTAGTTAAGTGCTTTATAATTTTTCTTGTTGTCATTGGACACTGAAACCACCTACTAAATTTATTAATATTTACCTATCTATTATATTATAAATAAAGATAATTCGGTACCTATTGAAATATTATTATTAATTAACTTAGTAATAATGTATTCATGTTATACATTTTAAAGAGTCTTGATTCATAGATGATCATCATAGTATGCATGGATTTTAGGTTCTGAATGACAATAAAAGTTTCCTGAAGTATTAAATGTTGATTTCATTATGATTATTCTTTTAAAAAGAAGGTCATAGATATGTTCCTAATTTGTGTTCAGTTTTTTGTAAGGTTGTTTAAACATGTTTAAGAGGAATAAAGAAGATAATTTTTTAATTTTCTGAGCTATTTTTAATATCTAATTGAAAAAATTGAATAATCTACTTAAATATGTAATAAGTACATCTACCTATCTACTTGAAATAACTTTTTTAAATTATAACGGTTGCTTCGAAGCAATAAAAGATATTTCATAGGTTTTATATCACTCCTATGACTCTCTCAAAACTTGTACTACATCAGTTTTTTTTTAATCTTATTAAAAATATCAATTTTTTATTATGATGTTGATAGTTTGGTATAATCTACAATACAAGTTGAAAAATTGTCTAAAATATGTTCAATTTCTTTAGAATAAATATCAGTTATCTTTAGTACAATACATTTAATTTAGTTATTTATTCAACTATATAAAAATTTATTTTTTTACCTATAGATTTGAATTTTGGCTATTAATTTTATCATATTTTAACAATTATTTTTACAATTTTACTTTCTTATCAACAATTTGATTGATGTTATTTTGAAGTAACTCATTAAATTCATTAAATAACTAGCTATCAACAAAATTATCATTCGTTTTTATTTTTTTCTTGTTATAAGCTTATATTATTCAGTATCTATTATCTATCATACACATATTTTTTATTGCTGATTATGAATATGATTTGTAAGCTTTTCTTAAATAAAAGCTTAAAATTATTTATATTTTTATAATTTTTATTTTTAAAGATTTATTTATTAAAAAGTGTAAAGTAAATTATCAAATCTTGATATGTATTATTAAATGATTAGGTTTTTATGTTAATTGGTTGAATTTACTTATTGTATTTATTACTTTGTTTTTCTGATTTTCATTTTTCTCAGAGTTGAAATATTTTACTAATAGAAAACCGAATTAAGGTCTTACCTATCTTTCTATATTTTTATAATTACAAATTCTTTAAATTTTAATTAATATTTCATTTAATGTAAAACAATTTCAATAATTTTCTTTATTAATATTAAGAATATATCACTTAAACTATATTAATAAGAAAATATATTATTTAATTTAAATTATTTGTCAATAGTTTTCTAAAAGTATATAGTTAAACTTAATAATTTATTTTAGGTCGCTGCTCCATTATGGACTGCTTCCCGTTCAATGTCTTCAATTGATCTCAAAACAACAGTTTCCGATAAATTAAAGCAAAGTGGAGAAGAAATCAAAGCTTTCAGAAAACAACATGGAAATACAGTTGTTGGTGATGTTACTGTGGATATGGTAATTAAATATATAAAAAATAATTATTTTTTTCTAAATTTACATATTCAATTGTTTTATTTGTTATAGATGTACGGAGGTATGAGAGGTATCAAAGCCTTAGTTACTGAGACCTCTGTATTAGATGCTGATGAAGGCATTCGTTTCCGTGGTTATTCTATTCCTGAATGTCAAAAATTGTTGCCCAAAGCACCTGGTGGTGATGAACCCCTTCCCGAGGGTTTGTTTTGGCTATTAATGACCGGTGAAATCCCTACACCCGATCAAGTAAAATGGGTGTCCAAAGCTTGGGCTGAACGCGCTGAACTGCCATCACATGTTGTCACCATGCTGAACAATCTTCCTAATACTGTACATCCCATGACTCAATTAGCATCTGCTGTTGCTTTGCTCAATTCAGAAAGCCAATTTGTTCAGGCCTACACCAAGGGAGTTCATAAGTCTCAATACTGGGAGGTTAGTAATTACGACAATTTAAAATTATGCATACTTTACCCATAACATATATATTTATAAGAGTGTCAATATTATTAATATTGAACTAAATGTAAAAATAATACAAATTATTATTTTATTTATTTAATGTAGGGCTTAAATTGTAAGATTAACTAAAACAAATTGTTGTCAATGGCCAAATTGTTTTACAGTTCAATTTTAAAACAATATAGATAATTCTGTTATGCTTAACTTAAAAAAAAATAGGTTCATTTATAGGCTTGTTGAAAAGAATAAAATCATGAATGTATTCACAAATAAAGTTGCATTATAATATGTTATTTTACATATATAAACTTATATAATTATTTTACTTTTTTTTTTCTCTCAATTTGTGTATTATGTTATATATTTTAATTTAATACTTTGAAATCAGTCATTGATTTTCAAATCAAATTAATTTGTTGAATATTCAGTGATAGACTTGAATTTTTAATGTTAAAGTGTTTGTAAAAAATTAATTTATCTTGTTTGTGCAAACAACTATTTGTTGGAAAATTCACAAAATTTAATTAATGCATTAGGTAGTATTAGTTATGAAGATAAAAAAAATAATGTTTGGGTATATTTTTAGTGTTATTATATATATATTTAATTATTAATCATTAAATATTTAAATAATTATACTATTTTTATTTTCTTTAGTACACATATGAAGATTCTATGGATTTAATTGCCAAGTTACCAGTAATTGCAGCTACAATTTACAGAAATATTTATCACGGAGGAAATCAAGTTGGCACAATTGATACTGAACGTGATTGGAGTGCAAATTTCACATCCATGTTGGGAGCTAATAATTCTGAAGATTTCACTGAACTTATGCGTTTGTACTTGACCATTCATTCCGATCACGAAGGTGGTAATGTTTCAGCACACACAACTCATTTAGTTGGCTCAGCTTTATCTGATCCTTACCTTTCATTCAGTGCTGGTATGTGTGGTCTTGCTGGTCCATTGCACGGACTTGCTAACCAAGAGGTAATTAAATCAAATTTTAAATAAATTAGTACACCAATCATATAGATCAACCATAGCTATTACAACTCTATATGATTGAAAATTTCACAATTTTATTCTAATTATGTTACTATTATAATAATAACATAATTATTCAAACTGTGTCAAATAATAATTTTTTCTTTTTATTAAATGTTTAGGTTTTGGTTTGGTTGCAAAAATTGCGTGAAGAAGTTGGTGACTCTGTAACCAATGACCAACTTAAAGAATTTATTTTGAAAACGTTGAAAAGTGGACAAGTTGTACCAGGTTATGGTCATGCTGTATTACGTAAAACTGACCCACGTTATACTTGCCAACGCGAGTTTGCTTTGAAACATTTACCCAAGGATCCACTATTCAAATTGGTATCACAAGTATTTGATGTTGTCCCCCCAGTACTTAACGCCCTTGGCAAAGTCAAGAACCCATGGCCTAATGTAGATGCTCACTCTGGAGTTTTATTGCAGGTAAATAAATTTATTTGTTAATTAACAAGATGTAAATAATTCACTTGCTATATTTATTAAAATATTTTATAATTATTTTATAGTACTATGGCTTGAAAGAGTCCAGTTATTACACCGTGCTGTTTGGAGTATCTCGTGCTTTAGGAGTATTGGCTTCCTTAGTTTGGGACCGTGGACTTGGTCTACCTATCGAACGCCCCAAATCCTTATCAACTGAAAAGCTGAAGGAATTGGCCTGCAAAACATCTGCAAAGGCTGCATAAGCGTGTACTGATAATTTTTATTATATATTTTTTTCTTAAAAGAAAATGTTACATTTAAATCCCAATTGATTTTTAATTTTTTGAAACCCGTCCAATTAATTTCCATGTCAATAAAATGTAAGTCATAGCTGTATTTTATGTACACTTATGATTCGAAATTAATATTTGATTCCTTCTTTTTTTTTGTCATATTTTTCTATTCAATTCCAAACTTTGGGAAGTTAATTTTGAATCAATAAAAAAAAAAATTGTCTTAATTTTTCATCCTTTATTTTTAAAGGAGTATTTATAAAATACAAGCATAACATTGTTGTTTGTTAGTGTTCATATTTTGTCGTGGACAATAAACTATGAATTAGATAGTAGGTACAATTAATTTTGATTGTTATATGTTTATGGCCCGAGTGCATATAATTTAGGGTCTTGGACAATAGTATTTTATTCATGCTTGTATTGTAAAACAATGAAATTTCGTAGTTTTATAACTGTTCTTTTGAAAATGAATTGTTGATTAGTTGTATTTTACATTACAAAATAACATCACATTGTTATGGATAATTACAATGTTATTTGCTTGTATAAAATTAGTTGTAGGTTTATGTAACACAGTCATTTTGTTTGATGAACTGCCACAGAGAATAAAAATATACGTGTTATTCATAGTGAAACTAAAAATATTTTATCAGGATATCAAAATGTTTCAATCTATTGGTTATTGTTAAATGCTGTCGATGTAAAGGTACATATTACCAGTACCGTTCAAAAAAACCTCTGTATTTGACAATTCAATGACGTACACAATAAAATCATTAAACAACGACTGTTAATAAATTGAAAGACTGTTTTAATAATATTGAATGTCACCTTAAAAAATGCCATTGAACTTTGTGCCGTAATTAAAACATGATGTTATATTTTGGGATTTTAATTGGTGGGTCAAATGTACAATACTTAATTCTATTTTATCTATTTAGTTTAAAATTTATTTAAACAAAATGCTATAAATGATTAAAGTATTGCATAATATTTTCAAATTAATCCTGATTTTGTATACAATTTCGGTAATTATTCTTGTACAAATACCTCCTAGAAATTGAACAAACATTGTCCCCTAACTTTAATATTATGTATTATAATTTAATATTATATACTAATATAAAATTAGTATACTACTTTGAAAAGGGGATTTTATATTACTTTTATTCATATTGAACTTAGATATTAAAATTTTCGACATTTGGTAGGAACATTTAATAGTGTGTACTGCTTCAGTTTTTGTTATTTTTTTTGTATTCTATGTGACTCACTACTAGTCAAAACATATTGTGGCTTAACTTGTAACTGTTAAACTTAACTAAAGTACGGGTCGATGTTAATTTAAAAACTTTTTCAAACCAATATTGAGAGGTCTCGAGTGCAAACTGAGTTTAGCAGTGTGCCAATAGCCATTTTATAATGCATTCTTCACTTGGTCTAGGAAGTAACCTTTCTTAAAAATTAATTTATTGAACATTAAACAACTTGGAAATTATTGAGCCAGCATCGAGTGTTAATAATACTAAATGAACTTATTTAAGTTTTGTTTTTTACTCATCAAAATTAATACGAATACGTCAATGTGAATAATGTTATAAATTATATGTGTAAAAAATTTTTTAATAATTTAATTTTCTTGGACAATAATTATTATAATATTATTTTTGTGTGTAATTGTTAAACAACTTTTACTGCTAATAATGTATAGGCAATGGAAGTCATCATAGACTTGCACACGAGCGCAGCAATTGCTGCACCTAAATGTTTTCAAAGGGCAAATTTGTAAGCAACTTTCCTCCAATGTAAGGGCCAATATAATTGTTATGCTTATAAATTGGGACAACTCAAAATTCTGTTATTTATTTATGGAATTTAAAAACTGTCTTTTAGCCGTCAAATCAACACCATCAGACTCATGTTTTGACATGCCTTATTGAAATCGCAACACAATACACAGATATATTTATAAGTAATTATTATTTTATATTTTTCCACGGTAACTCATTGCTGAAAAGTCAACATAAATGTATAGTATTGATTTTGTTTTGTGTGTAGTATATTTATTTTATATGGGCCATGTTCTCAAGAATTATAATTATGATATTCAAAATGTGTTAAATTTTTTTTATTCTTAGTGTGTATGAAGATATTGAAGGTACTATTTATGAAAATTAGATAAAGTTATTTGCAAGTGAAGCGAGTGGCTTTGTGTAAAGGACACCCATTCAAGAGGACTGACTCATATTGAAATGGGTCTGTCAAATTCTATGATGCATCTGTAAATTAAGTCTGCGTACGTTTATGGTGGTTATATTCAAGTTTTGAAGAAGGCCAATTTAAAATCTGCGAGTAGCTTTATGTAAGGTACAGTAGGATTAGTCGTGTTACAAGTTTATTGCTGTAATCGGTTACAGAAAATATGCCAATATTTGCCAATCATTTTTCTGTTTAAATACTCCCTTGGGTATTTCAATAGCTTGTACATATATGTAGTTATTTGTTCAGATACCAAAATATAACAATAATAATAAATAATACATTTTGGTCAGTTTAAATATTTTTTATGAATTAATTTTTATAAGTTGTAGGTATTTACAAAAATTTAAAGTGATTGAAGTGAGAAAACCTCAAGGATCCCCCCCCCCCCCCAATATAACTTCTACTGAATGAAGATATCTATAATAATACAAAATTTTAATTTAATCACTCAATTCAGGCATAATAATTATACTTTTACACTTATTAAATACTCAATTTACTACTGCAAATTTTTAACGCTTATTTTTTTTTTAGCCGAAAACAGTCAATTATTTTATCCCTGTAAATCTAACTAAAATAAATCGAAAAAAATTGAAATTGTACTACATGAAACATGTAGTGAAACAAGAAAACATGTTAATGTGGAAAACTCGATCGTAAGTAAACTATTTGTCTGAAACAATAGTACCTAGATACATTAATATTATATTATGCTTGTAATAAACAGAAAAAGCAAACAAGGTATCCAATACTCTATACCTATAATACTTAATAGTTCCTACTATATTTAATAAATTATAATTTTGACCAATTAAATGTAAAGAAAATGAAATAAGTCATTAAATTATTTTCGTTTCAAAATAAGATACTATTAAATATATTGATATATCTCTATTCACATTAGGGACCGGGTAGATATTACATTATTTATTCAAAATATTGAATAGGTAATATACCATAGGTACCTGTCGGTTACATGTCAAGGAGGGACAAGGATATATAAATATATATTATACATGCCTACTTTTTTTCTTTTTACTCTTATAGACTTACTTTTTAAAGGTCAGTAGGTACTTAAGTTAAGTGCATTGTATATATTGCAATAACGAATACGGATAATAGCTTACACATATTTAGATATTTCTCGGTTTTTGACTAATTAAAAAAAAAAAATAGACAATAATTTAAATATAACTTGGCAGTTTAGAAATTCGACGGAAATAATTATGACGTGTATATATAAAATAAAATGCTTTATATTATTATAAATAGTATTACCTATGTTGGATACTATAAAGCAGAAAGTCAATGCCTCGATCGCGTAGATACCCATTGACCGTTACCTAGGTATTCTTATAACAACTGAAAAGAAAGTGTACGTTTTTTTTATCTTAGTTACATCGTAATATATCGGTAAAAAAAAATTATTGTACATCGAAGATAACCGTACAAAAAACAGAAAACGTGCAAATAGTGTTCTTCTCGTTAAACCTTGTAATTATTTATGTGATTCTATAGCGCTTTATTTAATATGTGATGTATTCCAAATTCCAAAATCTTAGATTATTTTATGTAAACAATTAACGTCTAACCGTTTGTCGTGATGCCCGCGAGAAATATGAAAATGGTCATGGGAAAAAAACAATAGGTATCCTATCTGACTTATGGAGAGCTCACCCATTTCAATATTTATACATAGATTAATATTTTTCATATTAATTAAACACATTTATTATATTAATGAATTGATTAATGTTTTTTCAGCATCATCTGCATTCAGAAAATTATAAAACCGTATCGATTATGCAAGACACGTATTATGTGTTAGGTAGGTACCAGTTTCCGTATAAAATGTACCCATAATACTTGTAAGCAAGAAGAATACGGGCACGATAATTTGCTCTTTTATGCAAATAGCCACCGGAAGAGTTGTACGATTTACATTTTTGCCATTTCCTATGCTATCATTTCTTTTACCCAATTTTCAGGGCTATACACATTATACATAATGTCGTGACATGTTACATGTAGGTACATTCGATATAGATATAGATATAGATATAGATAAATTATAGGTATCTATACTTGATAAAAATAAAAAATACACTTTTTTTTTTGTAAATCCGGAACGTTAAAAAAAATTAATTGAACGTATTATCCATAATATTCACGAACACGGTCATCTGTCCTAATTCGCCGACGACAAGGATGACGTGCGATTAGAACGAGTAATTTTCAACAAGGTTTATCATCGGTGTAGGTAGGTAGAGAGAAGTACCTCTGCCTTAACAAGCATTGTACCTATCGTTTTCATAATTATTTGTATATAATATTATGTATATTGTATTTATTTACGTGCGATGACTAACGGAATCTACTACCACGTGAAATAAATATATATTATTATGTTGGTATTATATAATTATTATAACTATGATATTATTGTTTGTATCGATAAATTCGTAATTCGTCATGTGTTTTTTAGATTGTTCCCGTGACTTCTGGAATAAACATATAAATAGATAGGAAGGTATATTAATGCTACGTTATTCGAACGTATTGGTATAGTATTCGGTATATTGTAAAAGGTACATTTATTATATTACAAGTAGGAGAGTCGACCTCATTCTCCTTGGCAAAACCGTGACATTGTCCGTTCATTGTCCGTTTTGATTTTGAAGGGCATTTGTTTTTGTTTTTTTTTTTTTTTTTGGTTGTATTCATGTGTTATACACACACACACACATACATATATATGTATACAAATATACAATCGATTTGATAAAATAATGGCTGACGTAATGATTTAAACAGTATTTTTCACTGTGCCATGTTCGCAAGTAGTGTAGTAGTGATATAGCGATTCCGTCGTCGTCGAAATAGGTATATTGCGAATGTTCTTACTTCTTATACTGACCCACGAATACAATACTTGTAGAATTGTACTCTGTATCTATTGTATGATCGTCGATTTCCAAAATTATATAGGATACCGTCTACCGGCTATATCACCAAAAGGTTATATTCTATTATACATCTCAACGAACTATTTATAAATAAACGTATATTTATAAGACACATTAGGTATTATACCCGTAGCCGAAGGGATTTATTTTTTGTTAAAAATCGCGCACGATAAAACGAAACATTCGCGAATCGAAAAAACAATTTATTAATTTATTATACTCATATTTTTGGAATTTGAACAAATAAATAAATAAAAACAAAGTGTCGGTAGTACCTACATTTAATTTAAAACTATACGTTTTTTGTACTGTATAGTGTTCGATTATGTGGCAGGGACGTTCGTGGTTTAAACGACGAGAGTTATATTCGAGATGCATTAGACTCCGTGATGATTGTTACGCCCTCGGCCCTCTTGAAAGTGCAGTTTTTGATGCAGCGCGGTAGGTTCGTACTACACACTAGTCATTTGCATACTGCTACACCACTGACCTACAGACCAACTCGTTAGCTTCCGCAGTCCGTACCACCGCCGTACACAAACCTAGTTGGCCTCCTAGTCAGCATTGCCGTGGCCAACGATATACACCTAACGACCCGGTCTCATTGACCGTGAAAATCAACTTTGCACCAGGTGATTTAACTGCAGCCGCGTTACCGGAAGTGTTGATAGATACGTCGACGGATGCTCGAAAGAAAATAAAGAAACATTTCGTCGGATCGGAATCTGAGTTGAAAAAATAGGTAGGTACATTATTATTTTAAATTAAAAATCGAACATATCTCGTGTCTCATAATACCCCTGTGGAGTCGCCTTGATTTTATTTCCTATTCGATCTGACAACAAAAAATATACTGTGTCCGTTGTCGGTGCATTCCATTTCAATAAATACATTTTACAAACACTCAGAACAGTCATAACTCATAACGATTTCAACGCGACAGGATACGACGCTTGTAATAAACTCCCGCAATTCCCTACTGGATGCCCCCCGCGTATATTTACCATCGAAAATCATTTTATCGTTCATATTCCATTTATTTGTTTATTTTAAATCGCAGTCGAATGCACAATCTATATAAACAGTATGCTCTGGTTAACGTTATTATTTACATTAAACTCTCCGTTTTAAGCTGTGCTTTCCGAACGACCAGTGTCTAGCCTGGACGAACAAGGCAACTACAAACTTAGTCTTCGACTTTTAAGTGAGCTCCTCGCCTAGTATGAAACAGTGGGTAAAAAAAAACCACTCTCAATGGTACACAGAACACAGTCAAATTTGAAAACGAAATTCGTTACTCGTAAAAAAGCGAGTTAGGTTAGTTATATCCTTTATATATGTATATAAAAGAACAGGTCTTTTTTTGTTCCCATTTTGCGACGACACTATTTAACTTTTTTCCAATTTTTTTTCACAGAGTTATTCCAAATACCTTTATGAGTGTCACCACGTCGCCCGATTTTCAAACCTTAGCTTTTAAAGGGTTGAAATCAGTAAAAATAATATTATATAGAAATGAATCCCTATTTACCAGGTATCCTCATCACGCGTGAACGGCTGGACCGATTTAGCTAATTCTTTTTTTTTGTGTTTGTTATGGTCAGGAGAAGGATCTTACGGAAAAAAAAATTAAAAAATTAACCCTAAGGGGGTTAAAAGGGGTAAAAATGGAAAAAAATCCGAAGCCACTGGAGCTTTGTGGTATTAAATTTGGTCAATAGTTTCGTGTTTTATATAGCAGAGGCCCCAAGAAAGGATTTTCCAAAATTCAACCCCTAAGATGCAACGATCAGCTAGTGCGTGGTAATTTGCATTTTATATAAATAGATTTGATTATGTCATCAAAAAGTCCGACGATCTTTACCAAAAGGTATTGATTTTGCAATATCATATTATTACACAACTTTTATCGAAATCGCGTGCGTGCGATAGAACGAATACAATAGAACTTTTTTCATTGGACGGTCGAATACGATCGCAGGCAAATCTATTGTCATTGGTCGATAAGCTCGATAGGCGTAAACAATTAAAGCGAAAACCCGACGATGTTTACCAAAAGGTATGGATTTTGCAACGTCATAATATATTATTACATAACTTTTACCGAAATTGCGTGCGTGCGCTCCATTCCTCTTTCAATCGTAGACGCCGTCCCACATACTTACAATAAGTCAGTTATTTTTTATACAACAAAATTTACTAGAAATATGTGACAAAACAACGTTTGCTGGGTCAGCTAGTGTTATATAAAAATCAAGCTATAGTTTATAACTTGGTTACTTCATTTTTGGCCGGCTTCTTCATTTTAATCAGAAATGTAGAATTTTAAAGTATATTAAATCACTAAAAATTTGGTGTTTTGTTGAGTTACCCAAAAGGTTTCCTACTTCGGCGAGTGTTTCGTTTTGAACGTCTAAACGCATACATACATCAACACAATGAACATGCACAATGAAATCGATATTAATACCTATTGAAGTTTATATTTCTGAATATCAGACATTTACTGTCGAATAATATAGTAGGTAGACGATTATTTACACGATAATTTATTGTATTTTAATGAACACCTATTGATAATAAAATTTATTTTTTTCATATCGTTTTCTAGTGTTGTTTTAATTAAATTGTTTTAGAATGGTAAAATCAGTATTCAAAACGTTTGTTTTAAAACTGATTGTCTGATTGTGATGATATTTTAATATAAACGTGATAATTATTTGATTATATAGGTATGGTATGAGTTAACGTTTTATGAGATAAGATATTTAATATTATACTGACCTTCAGTCTAAAATATTTTTTGAATTTAATGATTGATCATTATTTATTACTTTCATATTTTTAGGAAATGATACAGCCAACGCGGTGAAGAACTTGGATGATAATTTATAATTCAGTCAACTCGGGATATAACGAAAATCTCGATATTGCGAAAAATCAAATGTATTTTGGTCCCTTCGATAAAACGAAGTTTTTTCGGCCAAAGCTCTCGCGATGTAATGAATTTTCACCATTTCCCAGCTCAGAATTTTTATCAAGTTATGATACACGTCTGCGCTGGTGTATAATGGCTCTAAGAAAAATATATAAAAATAAATAGCTGTTTATTCTTGTTATTACGAAGTTTTTCTGGCGATTATAACGCGATAATGTGCTCGAGTACATAAAATGCATGTCGATCAATGTATAATTATGATATTATTAATTGTGTAATACGAACAACGCTATTGACCGGGTAAGCGACTAGACTAAAAAAATAAATTAATTCTTTTTTAAAAAAAAGAAATAAGTATACATAATAAACAATAATGACTCATTTATTAATTCTTACTACGTACTTATCTTACTATGTATACGTTGCAAGAAGACGGACTACTGTTTCTATTACCATTTGAAATAATTTATACAGTCCTACAACGTTCATCAAAAGAACGCGAAAGAACGTTTATGAAGCCACGGAAGCAAAACATCTCCAACGTGCAATTTTAAATAAAAATCATAATCAAAATAGGCACTGATAAGTATCGAATGTTTATCGTGGACGTATCTCGGAATGTGAACGTGATTTTCGCATTGTAAAATCTGGATGATAAATTTTAAAACCTCAGTAGAGACGATAATCCATCTATATAAATAAAATAAAATGTTGCGTTTTTTGGCACGCGTGATCTTGCTAACTACATTTACGATTTGTTTGAAATTTAACATAGATATTCAGCCGGGTCTCAGGAAGGTCAGTAGTACTTATCAACATTGGAATCACCCCGAATTCCTACTTGGATCGCCGGCAGGTCTGAAGTGATTTTGGGATCATCTTCAGGCTTTTTGGAATTATGGCTTCTTTTATGGTTTTATAAAGTTAGTATTAACACGAGAATCACTATGGATGTTTATAGTATAATATTTATATAATATTTAATAGGTAATAAAAATTATTTAGGTACCTAATCTTGCAGGTTGAATTAGGTTAAAACTGAATTTAAACCACAATATCTATACTAATTGCTAATATTAAAACTACTGTATCCATTACTAGCAGGCTATAATTATAGTTCTTAATTGTTAATTCACAATTTCAATGAAAGTTTATTAAAAATTGTACGAAGAATTTACAATCGAAATAATATTAAAGAATCTAAAATGTTGAAAATTAAGTGATATATGAACAGTTGTCGAGGGGGGTTGTGTAAGCGAAACCCCCCGCTGTTTTGTTCTTTTAATAACATTTAATTCTGAACGCTTTTTTAATTTTCCAATTAAGCTTCATTACTCTGTTTTCTAATTCGAGCGCTGAATACGACTGCTGAATGGCACACAACGAAACTTATATAATGTTATATGTATAAATACAAACTGTATGGAAAACAAATTACTTATAATAATACTAATTGAATAAGGTTATCTCTTTATGCGTGCGTTTTACAATCATATTAAACATGATATTATGGTATTGTAATCTATTTTGAAGCGATTTAGTATTTATCTAAAGACCTCTCTTTTAAATAATTAGTCTCTGTAGATAAACACTAAGTCACACAGAACGAATAAAAAAATTAATCTCACTTTTTATGTCGCAGTCGTTCGCATTTATATAGCCGCCTGTTTCCAAACACGCACGTTCCTATTGACTATTATTAAAATATTAAATAGCTAGCAATTAAAATTGAACCATTATACGGATGTCGACCAGTGCGACAAATTGACAAATACCTATTACAGCCGAAAACGGGGCCGTTATTACATCACGAACGGTCTACGAGCCACAAGCGCCCGCCGCGCGAGTTTTTATTATCATTATTTCCGTGGAAACGATTTAAACTATCAATATTGAGTTGGTAATTTAAATGTGGTATTTAAATCGTTCCTACGGCTCATAAGTTGTAGAAGCTAAAGCGTTATATTATTTCAACAATATCATTATCCGATTTGTCTGCATAAACATCCTAGCTGTTTTGTAAACACATAGTGTGGTTGTTTTGTATTCGATATCGGGTGCGAAATTCACAAATAATGTAAATAATATCATTATTTACTATTGTGTTAAACTCGGAACAAATAAATTCTTCGGATAACTCCTTCTAATTTGTACACTGTCATAATCAATGATCTCAGAGCAAGGTGTCCGTGTCTTTTTTTTTTTTTTTTAAATTGATATTTATTCAAATTTTAATCGATAATTTGATATTATTATATCGGTAAACATTTCAATGTTTAACAAAACTACGATAATTGCCAAAAAATTAAATTAATTTGTTTAAATCGTATGTTTTACGTATGCTAATAATATTATTACGATTCAAAATAGGTCCTTGAATAAAATATGCAAAAGAACCAGACCAATTACACGTGTCTCTTTCGTTCGAGACCTTAATTGTGTTTTAAATATTCAATTTTCAACATATAACTTCTACGCAAATATTTATCCATAATAACAAAAATGTATTTATTATTTATTTTACTTCATAGATTATTTAAAATCCTCAATAGACAAAAACGATAGACATATAAGTACAAACAATATTATAGTAAGCGATTCACAGGTGAATTTATACGAAAAGAACGTCGTCCAAAAGAAAAAGTGCAATTTCTTTAGCGTGCTCTCAAAATTCACTACTCAATTAGATATAAAAATACCAACGTCATTATTATTTATGTACATACTCATTATTATAATAATGTACAGGTGACTTTGAAAAATCCAACGAGTTAGAATAAAATATAAAAAAAGGTGAAATGTATTAAATAAATCACATTTTTCTTCTTCTTAGCAGTTGTTTTGTAATGATGAAGTAGTTCAATGATACAATTTAAACAGTAAAATTACAAGAAAGTCCGTGACAATTATTATTATATTTGTAATAGGAATGGGATTGGTACACATCGAGTTCACAATAAAAGTAGGTAAAGAGAAAAATAATTTTCGTCAACTACCTCAAAGGTCGATTATAATTATTTATACTTGATAATATTAATGAATAATAATGAATTGTATTAAATATTATATACGAGTAGTCAACAGATATTGCGAATTGCGTTTATATTTCTTATAGCATTTATCTTACTTGTAAGAATGCTCACAAGAGTCGGTATTCGAATATCGGTATGCTTAAGCTCTAGAAGTAGGTACTTCTCGATACAACGCTCGATGTATCTAATATATAGATACATAACGCGTGTTATACATATTAGTTGTATAGATACATCATACATAGTATGTATCTCTATACACAATGTACAAGATAACAAAGACGAGATATATGTATGTATAAGTGTATTTAAAGGTCCTTTCAATAATCTGTATAACACTATAAAATATTGTGTATGTCACCATGATACATTATTACGTGCACCAGAGATTTGATTTTGTTTTTGGCACGTTCGGCACAACAATTTTAACGTGTCGAGGAGAACCTTGCAATTCCGAACGTTCACACTAGTTTTTTTTTTTTTCAAATTTTTATTCGCAACATATTATATGAATGTTATTTTAAATAACAACTGTTTTTTTATTATTATATTATATCATGTCACTGGGAAGTGGGAAACGAATAAATTAAAAAGCCACTCCTCGCCGCGGTGACATTTAAATTCTACATTAATTGACTGCACGTTTAAAAAATACATATTATGTACTCATACAATACCATAATGACATCTGATTAACTTTCTAACGCGTGTTCCGTGCACTATTGTCATACAAATTATTACGTAAGTATATAAATAAATAATACCGTATTCGATGTGTTATTAATATTAATGGAAAAATAAATATTTTATTATTTTAACCGAGTCCCTTATAGCTCCTATGAAATTTTAAATGTTTTATTAATTTATTATGTAATGAATTTAGGTGTTAAAATAATACGTTGCGTCGACACGCGTTCTATATTTATGTACAATATATTATGGTAATTTTCTAAATATTATGATTAATTATGTTTGATTAAAAACATTTAAACTTTACACAAATATACTTACTATTCCTAGCTATAGGATTATACAATATACATGTATCATATTATAAATAATTAATAAATAAATAATTTAAGTGATTATTCGAGAACATCTGCAGCCGTATGATAGTTTTTAACTTGTAAAATTAAAAATCGTATTAGGTCGTTTCTTTCAGAAGGTGAATACTAAAAATATCGTGACACCTAATGACTCGAACAAAACTGATGCAAAGAATTGAAATTTTCAAAACAATTTGTCAAATAAACAATAAGACTAATATTAAATAGTGAAAAAAAAGAATAAAAAAAAGAGTAATTTAATGTATTATTCTTATGTGTAAACAGATTGCAGTGGGTATATAATATAGAAAAAATAAAAAAATAAAATATATATAGTAATGATTTGTTTTATACAATTTAGTCATTACTATTATATACGTATATACATAGCATTTTCACAAACAATACATCGCGACCATGAAAAAAGTTAAAATAAGACCGGCTCTGATAGCGACGACGTGTTTTAAACTCTTTTCGAGCAAGTACTAAATTGTCTAAATTCCAAATAATGAGTATGTACCGACTTACATAATACTAAATTCTAGTTATCTACTTAAAATAATTTATGGGTAAAATATATAAAACAAAATAAATACAAATATATAATCTATACAAATATAATATGTGTGTGTGTAGTGTGTGTGCTTAGAGCTGTTTCAGCTCAAACAATATATTATGATTATAATATAAATACCTCCTATTGGCTATAAGGCTACGTTCTACGTATAATGTATTCGATATCTCTTAAAAATATTTGGTACCTACTCGTATAAATAGGTATTAATATTGATACTTTAATATTTTAATAATGTGTTGTATGTATATTTTTTCTACATTTACCTATTTTGTTATTTGGTAGTTCGTGTGAACAAAACATTTCTATATCAGTATAGTATGTAACTCTGGTATCAAGTGAAATAACTTAGGATGCTATTAACAATACCTACCTAAATACGTTACTGCAGGCTGACAAGCTCACAAAACAATACTATTAGTTACTTTATATTATATACCTATAATATGATGTGTCTATAGTCGTTTAAATAATTACTATTTGTGCATTTTATTTTTATTATTTTATTTTTGTATACTTGGTTGTAATAGATAATAACAATACTAATAATATTTTTAATAATCAATTTAAGTTAAATATATCCTGTAAATTGTGTGATTCAAGCAAAAGTGCGACGGTATCTATTATTTAATAGTTGTAAAACAATATTTAAATGTTAACAAATTGAAATGGTTTGGCAATCGTATTCCCATTCTACTTTCACCACTTTTTAAATTCTTGAAAAAATATTTTATTTACGGCACTGGTGCCACTTTTCAAGTACAATTTTGAATTTCCAAGTATTGCTATATTTACTTCATGGCTGAAGCGTTCCTAAGCTGTAGGTGCTCTTATTATTAAAACTTATGCCTAAGTCGACTATTCTTTAAATTTATTATCAACCTTAGCTAAAACAATAGATAAAATATTATTTTTCACAATG
This sequence comes from Drepanosiphum platanoidis, assembly GCA_948098885.1. Lineage (NCBI taxonomy): Eukaryota > Metazoa > Arthropoda > Insecta > Hemiptera > Aphididae > Drepanosiphum > Drepanosiphum platanoidis. Next base: position 20,141,019 of record OX402528.1, read on the forward strand.
AAAAATTTTTCTTCACCATAACCTAATGATTTTTTTTACAAATTATTGTACTGTGTAACATTACATAATTTCTGCATGCATAAAATAACAAGCCATGCACTTCTAATTACAACAAGTTAATGTTACCTATATTTGTATTGGTATTTTGAGCTGGACGCCTAAGATTAAAATTGCCATTGGTATTTCAAAAAATTATAAATACTTATTTTTGATATACCTACCTAATACACCTCATGTTTATAATTGCAGTTTTGGATTTGGGCGTTGATTCGATGTGAGGATGAAGCCATGATTTCAATTAAATCCCTTAACGGTTAAGTAAGTATTTGTTTGTCAATCCGAGAATAATAAAAAAAATTAGAACTTTCATTCGTCTGTTTTTAAATGTAATAATACAACATATAAGTGCCAACACGAAATCGTGATACAGTATATATATTATATTATGGGCATAGATATCGCATATCATTGGTATTATGTGCAGTATGGTATAGACTATAGGTATTAGGTATGCATTATGCTGATAGAATTACCTTTCTTTTTTTATACCGATAGTTGCCATTGTGTACAGTGCACCGTGCTCGTGTATTGTATGATTTTCGGTTTTCTCGACGACAGACAAAAACGGGTATCACACTAATGACAATATTGGACTTTTAAATAGTTACGTAGTGACACTTGCGTCCCTAAAATACGGTTCAAAATATCAAGTATAAAAATAGTATTTTTCGAAAAACTGTCATTTTGAAAATATCAGCTTCTGGCTCTTTACCACAGAATCACAGATATTATATTCTACATTGATATCAAGGTACATATTGTGTAATCTTAATTCATTAGATTTTAGATCGCAAGTCGCAGGTAGCGACGGGGACTAATAATTCTGGCGCGTGTCCCTTATGGAATGCATGATCAGAGAATAGGTACCGGAACAAATTTCCAAATAACTACCCATAAAAACCTTGGTCTCCGAATTCCATGACGAAAACGTAAAGAAATGGTATTGGAATATTGGAAGGAACTTAATATATTAATGTGTATCAGGTATCTATAAAAGGACCTTGTATCTGATTATACCATTACACATCACATCATTTTTTATATATTTATCCGCAACATTGCAATAATAAATATGTGAATGAAAATAGCATATTTTGAAGTCTTAGAGGGTTCATAAATACCGAATTTCAGAATAGAGTTGATTTGAATTTTCGAAAATGTTTTTATGTTTTGTACCATTTTTATCCCTTTTACTCCCTTAGGAATTGAATTTTGGAAAATCCTTTTTACAGAGGTCTCTACTATATAAAACGATACTATTTTATACTCAAAGCTCCAACGGTTCGACCAGGCGATTTTTTTCTAATTTACCCTTTTTACCCCCTTAGGGGTTGAATTTTCGAGACGTTCTATAGCTTTAAACCTTTTTACGAACAATTTTTTAAGCTTTTTTTTTTCATTTTATTTGATATTTTTATTGAGCTAAAAATTACTTGAGTAAAAATTCAGGATATATTACGACACTGCAGACGATATAGTCAGTCACTCTTCTTATTTTGCGCTCGTTCGCGTTTATTATCGTCCGCGTTCGTCACGCGGAAATGGTGGTCAGTGAAGTCTGCACGAAGGCGCATGGCTAATTATAATTCGATTATCAGTACCCGCGCTTATGAATTTGTAGACTATATAAATATACACTTATCAGCTGCTCATTGTGTCGAATCGGTGGCAGTGTTTAAAGAAAAGCAACAATAAAAAGCGAACGTTCTCATATTATTATACCTGCTCGCACAATGTGTATATGTTTTCGTAGTTTTTCGCGTGAACTGAAATACGAAACGAGCGCACATCGTTACAATATGACTTTATTACTATATATGTACACGTATAATATCATACACAATTTAATATACTTTCACAGTTTTTCCACTTTCTCGCTGCGGTTCCAGCAACCGGAACCGCGTGCTAGGCCGTAATAATAATGAGTATAATATTATTGTGCTGTTGTTGTTAATGGCACGAGGACATACCGCGCGACGTCTCATTCTTATATATTTTATACCCACGTTACTGCGATTTGTATATGAATTTCGACGGAAGGTCGGGAAAAAAATCCAAAATACAAGCATAGAAAATCGTTCAATCCATTGAATATTATCTACTACTTGACTAATTTTTAAGTATAATATGCATGTAGCATGTTTGATTATACTATACGATCTCGTAAGCCGTCGTTAAACAATATGATTAACAAACGATTTATGGATCAGTTATATATATATATGTATTTATACTTTATAGGTTGCAGTCGATCGTAAAATATCATCTGTAGGTACTTATAATGAATAGATTACGCCCGTGGTCGACTATTATTAGGTACGTATTAAATTGTAGGTTGGTACTAGAAATTAGAATATTATACACGTATCTAAACCGTAGTAATAATTGTTTTTCGCGATGTCGTTTGAACGTGCGTTTTAGCTTACCTATCTATGTGGTTTTTTTTATACATTCAATGTACGTTTCAACTGTTTAGCATTTAAAATGTAAACTCGTTTCCCCTCTCATGAAAATATCTAGCATCTCAGTTCTCTCTCCCCCAACTCCAAGACCTAGTTATACGTTTTTGTGGAATAGATGGACATAATAACCATTTAGTTACAGGTAGTACGGTATACTATAGTCTGTAAATACTTCTATCGTCATTTTTTAGCAATAGAAGTTTTCAGTGGCATCGTTTAATACGTATAATATAATATCAGTTTATTTGAATTTTTCCTATAAATGTCCATTACATTTTCTCAAATGAAAAAAGAAGCACATTATAATTGTTTACCATCAGATAATATCTGTTTTATATGGGTAATTTGTTTTCTAATATTTCTGACTTTATTATTGATAAAAAATATTGCGTCCTATTGTTTTCAAAAAAACAAAACGTGTCTGTCATTACAGGGTTTCAGAAACATAATTAGTGGAGGGGAGATGTATTTCAAAAACTTAACTAAAATTGAAAAAAAAACAACCACTATTTACGCTACGAATTGTGTATTGCGTATGTTTTTGTTTTAAAATTATAATCGAATACAACATGACGTCGAAAAGTTAATATTTATTCAAATGGCAGCAGACCTCGATTTACGTATAGACATGGTTATAACACGTATACGTGTTTAGGGCAAGGAAACAAGGAAGAGGAGCTATTTTTTCTAGTTAACATGCCGTTCTAAATTATATATTTTTTTATAATAAAATTCAAATCACTTATCAATTTTGAATGAAATAATAACTACTAAAATGTTTTAGACACTTTCAGTTTATTTTACGATATTGATTATCAACTTCCGTCAATAAACAACTTTACACGGATATTTTTTATTTTACACAGACTGTATAATATAAGTACAGTATATATACATCATATCATACTTATATTTTATGAATAATATCTTTGTTTTACAAAATTTTAAACTCAAAAAAAATTGAAAAATTCTTCTTCGTGTAAAATTAATATGAACTTAACCATTAAAATACGAGTACGAATTTTATTTACCAATAAAACAACAATTTCTGGAACTTTTAACATTTTGATTTTTTATACATTAAAAAACAATTACAACCGAGTGTTTTAGTGAAAATAAATATTTTTTTTAAATTTTACTAGGTTCATTCGTAGTGATGTACAATAGACAATTTTTGTAAATGTGACGAAAGAGCAGCGCAAGATCAGAATAACAAGAACCGACTAATAGTTCTAAACAAATGTAAATACAAATTTGTTTACACAATATTTAAAATCCTAAATAGGCACATGGGAGTCCGAGGCGCTATAGTGTCGCCACCTCCTCTATTCGAGTCACTGTCCGTGACACAAGTACGTAAGTAATAATAACAATAGGGCACGTGTAACCGGGATTTTGTTTCGGGTGGGGTCTTGTAAATAAAATATCATTAATAAATTCGATAAACGTAACAAAAACGCGATTTATTGAATAAATATAATCGAAAAACAAAATTTAAGGTACCTCGACAGCTTGTCGCTTGTGTAATTAAAATAATTGGGTCGTAAAACGCGCAACGCTTACGATTAAATTAGTCCGATCGTACTTATATAACCGATTTTTATATTTCTATGAACATGCCGCGTTACCGATAAAATCATATATAATATAACTAGCCGACCTGTCACAGCTTCGCCCGTGATTGGTTCACGGCATGATGATAAATTGGCCACATACCCAAAATTTAACTCTATTAGCATGCCCAATAAACCTTCATAAGAATAATCAAAAAGTAGGTAAAAAAACTAAGCACAAATTATGCTCGCAATAATAACTCTATCCCGCCGTGCCGCACAATATAGGTACAATTGTTTTTAATTTTTTATGAACTTTTATGAACTTTTTTACTGACAAAAGTGGTACTATAACCTTCAGCAGAGTGTCGGGTTTCAGCCAAAAAAAATTTCAGCCAAATCGGTCCAGTAGTTTTCTCGGTTAGCGCGGTCGAAGAAAAACCCTTACAATTTTATATATAGTATAGATTTATTATCTTCTACATTATCTACGGACGAAATGCACTGTGTGATCCGAGCCGGGTCTATTATTAAAACCATAATAATACACAGCGTTAGTCAATAGACGGTAGTCGATTTTATTCGAATTCGTAAACTATTATTCGTGTCGAAAATTTATTAATAATAATTCGTAAAATACCGAAGAAATTTCGGGTGAGAGGGGGCGAGCCCACGGATCCCCCAGTCGAATGTGCGGCCTGATCACAGGGTACGACCGACGATCTGCGACGGCATTGCATTCGCCGCGGACTCGTGGCTTTCGAGCGCGCGCGCGCGCGCGCGAAACAATAACAATATTATTATCGTTATAAATCTTATTCCGCGGCCGAAATACCTACTGTACAAGCCTTCCGTAACGGGAAAACGCGCGCGCGCGCTCGACGATCGCGGGAACGGCGGCGTGGATCGCGTCGCGCGTGCGCACACGCGGTCGGCTTATCATTGGCGCGGGCGACGGGGAAACGGACAGGTGATAACGCGGGTCCGAACAAAAGAGTCCGGAGAAAGGACGTTTCCAGTCGCACCGACACCGACACGGCCGACCAGTCTCCGCGCGCCAGTCGTCCGACGATCGTACGTTCTCGTCGCGCGTCCGTCCGTCCGTCCGTCCGTTCTTCTCGCGGACAACGATTATGACCGTCTCGACGTGCCGCTAGTGTTGTTTTTTTTACTCACCGCCCCACACCGAGCACCACCTCGTCGCGTTTCCTCGGCGTTTTCCCGGTCTCCTCGTCCCGTTCTCCCATAGATGTGGTCGCACACCGGACCGGCCACAGCTGCAGCAGGTGTCCCGACGGCCGTCACCGACGACGCGACAACATCGACCGCGGCACGACCGGCGACAGCGACCGCCGACCGCCGCCCCCGTGTACCGCGGACCCGGGGCCCAACGTGCGCGGTGCCGATCAGCTGAAACCCGACACGCGCGTCCGTCAGTCGCCGCGCGTGTTCGCGTGTTCGCGTGTTCCGAGCGAACGTCCACAGGAGCCAAACACTTTCGCCCGTGGGCCGCGTGCGATAAATAATCGTCGCCGCAAATCGCCGCGCCCCGCCGTCGTTGTCGTCGTCGTGGGGACAAAGTGAAAGCGACGGTCATCGCACGCCGAAAACGGATTCGCCGCCTGCTGCGGCCGACACCGCGATTAGTGGTAAGTACCATGAGACACGCACTGGGCATACGATTCGGCCGACTCACCGTAATCGGCTCGAATATTCTCGTAAAAGGTCCTCCTCTGACGATTCGTATCAAAGTGTACAACGCGCGCACACATAAAATACCGCGTAAAGATATATAGCCTCGGCTTGGTCGACTTTGATCTGCGCGTAAATACTGTCTCTTTAACGATTTGTGTAATTTAATCGGATAGACGAACGATATCAAAGGTACTGACCTTTTGTCTCTGTTCTCTAGTGATTATTAATTGGTATTAACCTTCTGCTGACGTTGAATATGATGAAAAACGATTACTGTTATTTAATTCGTTTAAATTTGTTCGTACTATTTCGTAGTCTCGTACTGTAACACGAAAAATCAGCCCGAATTTGCTCTGGCTCAGGTGGTAATTGTCACTCGTCACCACGGCAAATCCACCCCTGCCGGACACGAACATTCATCATTCATCCAGATTGACGGCGGTTCAAAAAGACTGGGGGTTTTTTGGGTTTTTTTTCTGTCCCCGGACTCCACCGTCCAGTATGTTTTTAGAGGTAGAGGTAGTACACCCTGACACGGCTTCCGTGGGACCAGTCGGTCGGTGTAAACATTACTGTTTTTAATCTTTTCACTCATACTCTTTGTGATGGTTTGTTGACAGCGCCCTACCGACAGTCGCCTCAACCATGGGACTCTTGTTTTCAAAGATCTGGAGTTACTTCGGTACCGAAGGTGAGTGATATTACCAATAACACATATATGCCTTTTAATTGTTACCAACTGCTTATCGTACCGTATTCTTTTGTATATGGACAGAACATAAGATCGTCATCATCGGCCTCGACAATGCTGGCAAGACTACCATATTGTATCAATTCCTGATGAACGAAGTTGTACATACGTCACCGACAATCGGCTCTAACGTCGAAGAAGTCGTATGGAACAACATACATTTCATCATGTGGGATTTGGGCGGACAACAGTCTCTCAGAGCCGCATGGTCCACCTACTATTGCAATACGGAGGTATGTATTTGTACACCGTACAAGCGTCATTCTGCTCTCTTTTGTTGTTGCACTTACATATTGTACTGATGATAACATATTGTAACAATGATAATTAAATGTCATCTGTGTAAATGGCAAATACATATTTTGATCAACTAATAATAATATTTAAAGGTAATAGATATTATCATTTATATTTACATATAGTGAAAATATAATGCCACTCTTTCTTTTGTATTTTGTATAAACAACATTGTAAATTTGAATAGTAATATTAAAACATAACAGTTTTGTTAAACTACCTTAAACGAACATACATTTTGTTTCAGTATGCAGGGACGGATTAAGACAAAACTTTAAAATAGGCAAAACATTTTCCTCCGGACACCCTAAAAATGCTACTTTGTTCTTTAATTAAATAAATTTGTTTACGTACATATCTTAAATTTCACTTAAAATTCACTTAGAAAAAGTGTTTTAGACAAATGCCTAATTTGCTTATATGTTAATCCACGTCTGTCAGTACGGAGTTTTTTCTGTTAAATTTTTAAGGAATAATTTAAGTACGTTAGTTGATATTTTTTAAATACTTACAACTTGATTTAATCATAAAATTGGTACTAAAAGAAATCCCTAGAAATGTGGTTGCTTAGCTGAAGTATAGTAGAGTTTTCTTCAATTGATTTGGTAATAATTAGATGAAATTTAGCCTTCACTAAAAAATTGTGTATTTTCTAAATAATACAATCTAGATATTCTAAAATTTATTACAAATAAAATACATTCTATTTAATTTGATAAAATAATTAATATTTCAAGTTAAATTTATTATTATTATTATTATTATCAACACTTCATTTTAAGTATGGTATTAATTTCCTTTAATGCTTATAACTAGAGATCAAATTTTATTGTAATAAAAAAAAAGTATAGACACATATTTATAAATAATATAAATAATTTTATTTCACTAGAATGATTTAAACATGCAAATTTCTTATCAAATTAAAATTACATCATTCCAATAAATGTATATAATGAAATATAATCCCTATTTAATATAACTGTACTAATTATGAACTTCATTATTATATTATCAAATTTACAATGCCAGTAAATAACTATATTGGTCTGTGTTAAAAAAAGTAACAAATGTGGGTGTTGTGTCTTCTTAATTCCGATCTATTATTATTGAATTAAGCTATTAAATTGAACAATAGCTGAATAAGTATGATAAATGGGATCACAATCATTGAGGGTTTTAACCTATGTTTAAATTTATAAAGTAGTAATAATTTTTTTAGTCTTCATTTTTGGCAATTTCATAATTTATTCAGTTATATTTTTATTTATCTGCTACTTTTATGTTAAATTTAGTGAAATTTTCCATAAATAATTGATTCTTACCATGGGTATTATAATTTTGTATAAATTGTTAACAGTTAAACACTAATTAACTTATTGTTTTATAAATATTAAATTAATTACACACGAGGATGTAAAAATACTGCTAGGTATTGAAGAATAGTTTTGGGAACAACCAAAATCCAAACTATAAAACCTATAAACCTTATAAAACCTTAAAAAGTCATTGATATTATTTTTAATTTAAATATAATTATTAAATTGTTTAAAAGATTACCTATTTATTAACATTTTATTTTAAACTAATGTTAGAAAATTATGTAGGTTTTTCAAATTAGCTATGATATATTCATATTTTATCCATTGAAAAATTATGTTCATTGTATTTTTAATTAATTTATTGAATTATTCTTTGCATTATTTATATTTTACAATACTTTAATATTCTGTTACTACTCATTTGTTTTTAATTAAACCTTACAAAGCAGGTCATGTGTTTATGATTATGAGGTTTATCAGAATATTATTAAATTAATGATATTCAGCACATACTTAGATCATTTTTCAGGAAAAGGTTTTTAAAAGAAATACAACATTTTATTTCTTATTATGATCTAATATTAGATTAGGAATACTATCTCTAGGTAATCAATCTTTGATTTTTCAACTTAATAATAAAAGTAATTGTATAATAATATAATTCAAGTACCTAGGTATAGATTGTATATTTTATTAGTTTATCTTTGTAGTCATTATAGGTTAAATGTATTTGTTAAATGTCAGTGAAGAAGTAATTATTATAATAATTATACTACTTTTTAGTTTGTATATTTTTTAGTTAGAACGCTGTATTAAAAACTTTTATCAAATAATTGAAATTATCAATATAAAATCAAAATAAAAGTTATGTGTGTCATTAGAAGCTTGACTCTGGTGATTCACAAAATTTAAATTTGATAAACGAGTTTTTTTTTATGGTTTACAGTAGCTTTGCACATGTAATAATTGTATTATTTAAATACTAATAATCAAATAAAGTTGCTTAATTTTAAATAACCATACACAAGTGAAAAATTGTATAGAATAAAATACAGTTTCAAAAGAATGAACAAAATATTATATTTATGAAAAAAAAACGTAAACAAATAATAATAAAACTTATGATAATTATTAAAATATACTTATCAAAAAACTGATCATACTATAACTACATTATATCATATATAAAATATTATTGAATTTTCGTCATTATTTTATGTATAATGTAAAATAAGATAAAGGCACAGTGTAATGTGTTAATTAAACTAGATAATGGTAAAATAGTAGGCATTTATATACCTACTTTATATTATTATAAAATGCGCAACAGTTTTACATTTAAATATTATTTTAAAATTATTATTTATTTATTAGTTTATTTCTCCAAAAATATAAAATATATGAACAGGTTAGTGTGGGGCCAAATATATAATAGATATTAATGGGAAATATTGTCATATGAGTGTGATACACTCTTTATATGTTTATTTATAATTGCATGGTATATATATAAAATATTTCTAAAGCAATTCAAGTTTACATGTACATTTTATAGAATAATCATACTTTAAGAAGACTGTTTAAAAGTACAAATATTTTAAGCTTAAAATAATTTAAAACTAAAACCAACCAATATTTTGATTTTAGAATTCATTTTATATAGCCTGTGAAAGTTTTTAAGTTTATTCATAAAATATTGGTAAAATTATAGTTAACATAAACATATATGTTTTTGATGGGTTAACGCGTCGCTGGCCGTAAGAATGAAGTTTGTTTATGCTCTACGCGTCAGCGATGTTGTAAGTGTTAATCATTAAAATTATGAAAATGTATAATTCATTTAAAAAATACCTTTTACGTAAAAAAATAATATATTATAAATGTTTTAACACAACATTTTTAATTTTTATATTTTGCATATTATATGTTTCAGTTTGTGATAGTTGTAATCGACTCAACAGACCGCAGCCGTCTTGATTTGAGTCGCGAAGAACTGTACAAGGTATTGAATAACGAAGAATTATCTTCGGCTGCTGTTCTTGTTTATGCCAACAAGCAAGATATGAAAGGAGCATTAACCGCTGCAGAGATCAGTAAACATTTAAACCTGACTTCCATTAAAAAACAACAATGGCATATTCAAGCATGTTGTGCATTAACCGGTGAAGGGTGAGTCATCACATTTATTATAAATTTATCATAAACAATTATTAAAATTGAAAATATTTTGCAGATTGTATCAAGGACTAGAATGGATATGCAGTCGGTTAAAGAACAAATGACCATATTTGTTGTTTTTTTTCATGGTAATTTTGAAAATTCCTTCTGTAGATCATCATTATGTACAAAATGTATTAAATGAACTAAGAATAAATTATTGTAATGTATTTAAGATGTAAATAATATTTTAAAGTAATTATCAATTATTCCATCTAATTTATTTTGGTTTTTATTTCGTTTACAATACAATTTTGCTATAATGTTTTTTGAGTGACCAAAGGAAAATAGAGGAAAAGTGTTACAAAAATGCTAAGAAGCTATGCAAATTCTTTGGACTTATCGAAATCCTTATTATTGCTGGAAAAACAATTTGGGAACAGAAACAAAATTTGATTGTATAATGAAATTTCTTGCGGCTAACTGCTAAGTAAGGTTGACATTTCCCAACAATTTCATAATTGATCTTTTAATTAATTAATTACAAAAATTAATGAATAACATTTCATTTTTAAACTTCACACTTAAACTAATTAAAACAATTGTTTGATCTGTCCTTGATTTTCACTTACTGTAGTTTATAAATTTAACCATGTAATATGATTTTCATCAAATTGATTTAAATGGAAGAATAATTCAAAATATAATTTACATACTGACTTTTAATATGTAACGCGAGTTAAAAATACGAGTACTTTTATCCAACAATATTTCAATAGAAATAAAATAATGCTTAAATTTGTGATTAGATTTTTTTTTTATAATATAATATGCATATAATGCTCAGTTGATGGGGTTTTTTTTTCAAAACTGATAAAGTATTTTTAATTCAATAATATTGCTTAAATAAATAAAAATTGCTTTTGTTATGGTCAGTGAAAATTCTTATTCTCATTTCTTTCGATAATACTAATTTTCAGTAGATGTGTATATTTATTTAAAAAATATTTTAACTATAAATTCAGTTAGGTATATTAAACTAATATAATTTTTTTTATAAAACAATTATTGGTATTTAAAATCCATAACAGCCAACAGGTTTGAACAACATATAATACGAACATGTAAAAGTCATCAAAATAAAAAGGTTGGTGTCATGGTTGAGAAAAATGCAGAATCACACTGATACTGCATTTCATTTGCAGATCATCACTATCAAATTCATATTGTAATCGTGAGTCATAAGTACTGATATTACATCAGTGATGTAATTGTTGTTTATTATACCATTCATATTATTTCTGATGGCCACATTTTTAGTTATTACACATGTCGAACATTAGACAAGTTTTTGAAATTATTGTTTGGTGATGTTTATGGGTTGAATAGACTTGGGATGGGTTTTAAAATTTTAAAGTACTTATAATGATATCCTGAACATGCATATTTGTATATTGCATATTATATTATAATGAAAATAAATAAAAATTTATCATAAAAACTAATAACTATAGGGACTAATATTATTTTAGGGATTCAGTAATGAAATATAAATTTCTTTTATCTACTTTTAATTAGAAATAAAGTAGTATTTACATTTTATTTAATTCTAAAATTGATTTTCCATTTTCATAGATATTTGACAATACATTCAGTTCGTTAATATTTTTTTAACTTATAAGGTAGGTAATAAATCATTGTTTTAATCATGGTACTTGACAGGCAAATAAAAAATACATCTATTTTTGACAATATTGTATAGTTTAAAGATTGTTATTTACTTGTATTTATTTTATTGAAAAATTATACTCAAGTGAATATTTTAAATTGAAATTAAAACTAATTAAGGAGCAATGTTAAAGGAGAGGTAAATGACACTTGATCTTCTAGAATTAGACACTGGTACCTACATATAAAAACATCAGATCGACAAACCGTCCAGTACTGAATGTCGTATGTGGCGATAATAATTGGTATGGTGATTAAACGTTAAATAAGTGACATCAATTATAAAATAAAGCTAGGATGTAGGTATAAATCTAAAGTACCAGCATACATTTTTAAAAAATCAAAATTTTACATTTTTATAACATGTACATTTTTATTTTTACATAATATGTAAATGTTGATTTATACATTCCAATAGTCAACTACATAAGCAACATGCATAATAGTTGTTCAACTTATATCTGTGTACTTTTTGTGTTATTAATGGTCATATCGATTTCAACTTGCTCTGTGCATTGTTATTTCGATAATATGAATGAAACATTATCTTATAAATTACACACTACCTGTCACGTATTATGTGAAATGTTTTACGAGAACTGCTAATTGACGATAATTAAACACCATGATGAATAATTAAAAACGACCGTGTCACGTTGTCATTATGCACTAATTAAACTAATATTTTGAACGTGCCAGTAATGATAACTTTATAAAACATCGTGCGATAGACGACTATATAGGCATACGATGTGTACCTCGTTTGCATATACAAAGTGCCGTCTCATCTTCATTTCGTTTCGTAGTTAGTGACGATAATTAATAAACTTAACCGATAATGAGTACAGCCATAGATTAAATATACTTAATTAAGTATACTTAATCTATGGTACAGCTATGATTTATTGACTATGCGTGGTCAGTGATCGGTGATACGTCATTTCTGTTTTTCAACAAGGAAACGAACATTTTTAACTGGTTTACTTTTCACTCTACCAAAACGAGGATTGAAAGGTTTTTTGCAGAAATGCCAAGCCATGGGTGGTAGCCCGGATAGCGTGTAGGTTGGTGAGAAGGTGAGGTAGAAAAAGAATAAGTGTGAATTCATTGCATTTTTCAGCATGGTCGACGGTCGGTGTTCCGGAAACAAAGAATGAAACTTTACACTTTTGTCAGGAACTACTATTGTAATTGAAAACGGTAATTTCATATAATTTTTCAACTATCAATAAAACTATTATAAATCTTTTTTTACTTTTTCGATTTTTGTATTTCTATTATTTGTTACGATATAGATGAGCAGATTAAATTAATTTTAATTGTAAGTAGAAATAGGGGGTTCTGGGCCCGAAGCCACAGCCCACCACCACAGCCCGCCGCCGACCGCCACCACTCACCGCAGCCCGCCACCGACCATCACCACCTGCCGGGTTACGGTGGGTGGTGGTGGTCGGCGGCGAGCTGCGGTGAGTGGTGGCGGTCAGCGGCGGGCTACCCACCACAACCCTCCACCGACCGCCACCACTCACCGCAGCCCGCCGCCGACCATCACCACCTGCCGGGTTACGGTGGGTGGTGGTGGTCGGCGGCGAGCTGCGGTGAGTGGTGGCGGTCGGCGGCGGGCTACCCACCACAACCCTCCGCCGACCATCACCACCTGCCGGGCTGCGGTGGGTGGTGGCGGTCGGCGGTGGGTGGTGGCAGTCGGCGGCGGGCTGTGGCTGCGGGCCCAGAACCCCCTATTTCCCTCTACTATTGTAGTTTTAGAACGTAGTGTTTAAAGAAATTATAGTATACAATATATTAATATTAGTTAATAGTTCAATCGGTAGTGATGCGATTTAAACGAGTATTTTTTGTCTTCGGACTATTATTTGTTAAAATGTCGTGACAAATCTGGATCGCCGGCATATCTGAAATTTTCTATCCAACATTCGTTAACGAACCGTCTGATTTTGAAAAATCCTTTTTCTCCCCATTCAGTTCCCCAGGAGTTGGCCAACAGCCAGTACGCTATTCCGTGATCCATACCCCAACCGATCATCCGCACCGACAACATTCCTAAATATTCTCCAGTGACGTGTTGGTAAACGCCTGCCGCGAAAAGACGAATCAAAACAAAACAAAATCATTAACAAAAAAAAAAAAAAACCGTCACCGTTTATTTCTTTCGTCCTCGCGTTCAACTCACCCGACTTGTATGTCAAGAAATCTTCGTAAACTCTCATCGTAGCCACGTACGGACCGTGTTTCCTTAAGGTTTTCCTGGCCGAGCATCCGCTAAACACGTACGTTTTGCGGGCTACCGCTGGGAATAAAAAATCAAACTAATAATGTCCGCCTCGACACACAGTCACCGACGACCGTTGAAAATAATTACCTTTAATTATGTCATTTAAGTAAGTGCCGTTATGCTTGGAATTGTAGCAGCTCAGATCGCATTTCGGAGTCGTCGGCTGCGTGTCGCCGCACAGACCGCGTGGTCCAAGCGAGCTGCTGCTGCTGCGGTTTTTCGTCGACGAATTACACGGTGGTATAAGCCACGGTTGGCAACCCTTTGATCACATACGACAAAACAATCGATTGTATTCCCGAAAAATTCATCGAACGCATTATTGTGCGTTTGTTACGTTAAAACTCTAATGCCGTTTCATACTACTATTTCTACTCTAACAATAAAATAATAAAATAAACTCGCTAAACTAGAGACCCGCACAAGTGATATTTTTTTATCACGGGCCCCGCATAAACATTTGTATCTCATAATAAGTTAATAAGTGAAGTTGACATTTTTTTTTTTTTAATGCAATTTCAGTATAGCTATATAGTTACCTCGTGGCTTCCGTAATCGCCACCGGTGACGATTCCTCTTTTCTGTATGTATTCCCACGCAGCGGCGGTGTATCCTCCTTTGCAACCGTTACCGCAGTTTTCGCAACAGGAAACCAGTTTTTGTGGCGAATAGAGTGCAGTTATTTTACCCTGAGATGCGATACATATGCGGTCGTTCATGACTGAAGTGACGGAAATCGCCTGAGATCAATGTTTTTTATTACCACATTTGTCGAGTAGAAAAAAATAACGTCGTAAAGTGATTGTTTTTAACTCGAGTCTGAAGGGTGCTAGAACATATTTAATAATAAAAAAAAAGAAGGACAACATGATCGTGTGTGGTCCGAGAGTCATATGGGGTTTTTCGTTTTTGGTATAATGTCTAACGTTTGTGTTTAGCGCGAGTTAACTATTCGACGATAAAAAAAAACGAGCTTTTTTTTTCTGAACGGCTCATAATTTAAGATAAAATTTAGAAAGCATAACATCTTTATCAAAAAGAAAAAAAAACAATCAAAACCTAAAGCGTTTGATATAGCATTGTACAAAATAATTAATCTTTGTTTGATCATACACATAATAGGTTCTAAAAAACCACGAATATTATTACATTATATCTTATTCTTATTTTAGTGCACATTTGAATTGAATTTTTTTTATTGAAATAACAGATGCCTTCTAATCTACTGAATTATCTATAGGCACTTGTAAACTTAGCAACTTTATATCGCTTCGAAATTTAAAAAAAACCACTTAAAATATTTTATCTACTGATTTGATGCTTTTATGCAATTCAAATCCTACGCTTGCCATTATATATTTAATCGCGTACATTTATGTGTTTACATTGTTACGTATCAAGTTCGGAATCCTATATCTCGTATGTAGTTTACGAAGTGAACTGCAGACATGCTGAACAAAGTGAGCACATTGTATGACCATGTTATTGTACAGAATAGTAAAATTTATGTTTTATTCGTTTTAATGTTTGTCATCTACTTTCAGTCGAGTTTTTTTTACCATATTATCTATTATAATATGATTTCTCAGGTAGTTATATTCATTAATATTCATTGATAAGAATTTTATTGCGTTTACGATAAACATACTCGTACTTATTTAACAATTTAATATATCGTAATGAATCGTTTACTGATTCATTAATATTCAATACTAAAAGTATTGTTTGAACTTATGAAGGTCAAAGAGTATTAAATGTTTTATGCCAGAAAAAATATGTACTTAGTGTTACACCACTTATGCTGTCAGAATATAATAAAATAAATTAAAAACGAATGCCAAACGTTAAATCGAATTGAACGTTACCTATTAAAATTTGTTTCGATAGATATTTATGAATCTGTTGCCTACGGTCTACCCCAAGATTTGATCTCACTTGCGTCGCGTTTTACTATTAACTTAACGTACGATGGACGGATTTTGATCCCGTTTCGTAAAAAACAAAATCAAACGACAACAAACAATATTATTATTGTTATACCCAGTCGGCCGCACAGTTTCCTTGATTCCAGATGTGTGAGATAGATGTACAATTGAACCAGTGGTATCTCGCGTCGAAAGTTTCTTGAACATTAGTTTCGTCATCGTCGCGGGCGGTATTACAATCGTCTCTATTATTGATGCCATCGCCAAAGACGTCGTTGCGTGATGGATCTAGTACCGGGCCGCTTGAGCCTAGATGTTGAAACGTTCCCACTAATTTCTTGTAATCAGACGCATGAAAAGTATTCAATCCAGCCTGAATTCAAACGAAAGTTGAATATTAGAACTAGCACAATGAAATCTATGCGCTAAATGCTAAAACAATGCGTTTCGGCTAAACATTTTGCCGAAAAGCCCGTCGACTCGTCCACCACCCGATTCACCAAGCAATTTCTAAATATTGAACACGCGGTTCACACACATGGAACGCGTTCAACGATATTATCGTAGATAATTTATATATTATATATTAATTGTATATATTTTTGTGGTGCTTTGAAGTAGTAAAATTTGGATTTGTAGATTTGTAGCTGAAAAAAGTGTCGGGTTTTTAACTGCTTACTACGAACATATTCAAGTAGGCGTTACACTAAGCGTAGAATGGTTTCAATATTATTCTGACGTTTTCAATTCATTTTCTTGTCATTTGCAAATCGAGTGACGATTTCAACGCACGGATTTCGCGAGATTTGAACATTGCTATTACAGACGACAATTATTTTGACACTAGGTAATTTTCTTAGTTTTGACATTAAACAGCCATCCTGTGAGTTTTACTTTAAGTGTTAGTGTTATTTACCTGCCACGATACGTTGGCGTTGTTGATGTGCTCTATGATGTGATGTAATTTTGAATCGGCAGCGCATGTGACCACCCAAAAACTGAAAACGAACAGTACCGCGATTCTCATTCTGACATTTTGACGTAATAAAAAAACCATTGCAAACTGAGCGAATCAATGATAAATGATATATTTCTACGTCGTCGCGGCTGGGAATTACGATTATGCGTCCGACATTGTTCTCGTTGAATTAGACTGTGAGTACTTACTATTTTATCGGTATTTGTTCAAGAACCTTTAGTAGCCGACGATAAGCACATCCGTGAAACGCCACTCCATTAACAAAAAACAAAAACAAATCCATCTTGAATAATCATCAAAATATTCAATTAATGATCGTTTAAGTAGGTACCTATCACTAGTGTTCGAATCTCGGTGAGCTCTTTACCGTGCATTAACTATATAATCTAGTGCTGTTGATATCAAGCAGATAGGACGACTTGCAAGCCAAGCTTAAAAACAGAACGAGCGCGTCGCGCCAGCAATGAAACAACGGTTGACCGTAAAATGCTTATTGTACTCTGCACAATTAAATGGGGTTAAACGGCATTCATGGCGGCCGGAGGCGCAATATAAATGCCGATATTTTTACCTATGCCCACAGCTGTAAAACAATAAGAAAAGAACTAACTTTCTGCATACACCCTGACCTTAGTTCTGAGAGGATGCAAAAGCAGCCGATTTGACGAAAAATGGAAAAACATTCAAACAAGGTAGAGAAGAAACTAACATATCAAATTTGACGACATTTTGGGTGCGGCATTCTCTTCTTGGCGGTTACTGGGGAATTATACAAATTTTGAAAAAACTCAAAATTGCCCCAACATAATAATATTGACTTTGTACCTGTTTTGTCACAATATCAGTGTCTAATACTTGGCGGCTGATATATACAAATATAATTATTTAAAATATACATATTATTAGGTATACATAAACATTGAACACTTTACACTACTCTACATCGACATTTAACGGAAGAGAGAATTTAAATAGATATAAAAACGGCCTTGCTTTTGTGCCAATTGTATACAATTAGCTACTAGAAATCATTAATGGAATTGATGATTGATTCAATACTTCTGGTTACAACCGCGACGACAAGCAGAAAAAGATACATACACTCATTATGGTAATACCAATAACTTTCTTGCTACATTTTAAATCTAAAATTAAAGTATTAAAATAGGAATAAAGAGTTTTAATTTTATTCAACTAAATACAATAACGGTTAGTAATGTAATTTTAAGAACATCAATATTAATATTTAATTTAAAAGAACTTTAATTTATCAGTTAACAAAAGTATAATTTATTAATATCATCGATCTAATGATTATATTTATATAGCTTTATTCATACACCAATCTTCCAAGTCCTGGGTATAAATATTAGAAACTACAGAAAAAATAAAATATTAAATTAAAAGCTTATAAACTATGGTAAAAATAATTTAATTTATAAGTAGAACAACATTTTATTTTTAAATAAAAATGTAAATTAAATATATTATGAATTTGTTTTATTCAAAATAGAAGTATAAAATTCCTATAGTACATTTTTATTGGACCTCTTAGATATTTTCTGTTTTGTTATGTTTTGGCGTACCAACTATTATGACCAAAAATACTAGTTTTTACTTCTATAGAACGTATAAAACTAGTTATTTTTTGTAGGAAATAATACTCAGTGATGACTAGATTTTTCCTTCGAAAATAAAACAACAGCACCTGAAAAAAACGTAAAAAAGTTGTAAAAATTAGTCTATTTGAAATATATATTTCAAGGTTAAATAAAATAGTACAGATATTATGTAAATATTATAATTTTAACACTCCGATTGTCATTTATTTGGATATCAAATTGAAAACTCGATTTGATAAAAAATAATGATCTAACTTGATCTAATGATCAAGGCACGTTTCGTCTGGCCTGGGATGGATCGCGAGATTCGTCGATGAGTTCAGTCTTGTGAAAAATGTCAGAGGACCAAGGTGCATAGGCATACCTCATCGCCACTCACGACCCCGGACCGTCGCTTCGGACACATACACCTGGACCTGGTCGGGCCACTGCCGTCGTCCAACAACGCAAAGTACTTGCTCACCTGCATCGACCGATTCACGCGTTGGCCGGAAATGTGGCCCATCGAGGATATGTGCGCACACACGGTCGCCTCCACTTTAGTATTGCACTGGGTTGCTTGCTTCGGTGTTCCAGATATTATCAAGACCAGTGGCGGATCCAGGATTTAATTTTGGGGGGGGGGGCCCATAGTCCAAAACGCAAATCTTAAATTTTTTCAGTAATTAACAAATACATACAAATAGACAATAATTTTAAATGTGTATCTTTTTTATTCATACTTACAGGGAAAATATAATTTTGTTTAGGTGACCACGTTTCTTTTAAATATTTGTAAAGCATATTTGGATCATTTCGAATTTTTAGATTTGCATTTTCTTCAATAGCAAATGCGATATCATATTGACTATTAAAATCGACTACACACGAATCAGAAAATGTAGCTGGCTCTGACTCTGATGGTAACACGCTTACATTTTCTATACCTTCACTTGGAGATGGATTATTTTCGTCACTTGTTTTCAACTTTTTAAAAAAAAAGTTGATTTCACTTTGTCGTTTTTATGACATTTTAAAACAGAATAATTGAACACGAAACTACAAACGAAAACACAACGAACAACAGCACGAAATACGAATAACTCACGAGTGACATTAAAACGATAATAGCAATATAGAAATGGATTATAGTGAGATTATAGTGAGAATCGTGTGACAAATAAAATAAGATAAGATAGCGATGGCCAGTAGGAACGTTACATGGCAAAAATAGCCGGTCTGCCGTCTGCGTTAAGCCGGGTTCACACGGAGTCGTGAAATAGGCGGAGTACATGGAGTAATGGAGTAAGGCGCATAATAAAAGTAATAGTAATATCTTTGGGAGAATTTCTTATATAATGATAATATAATAATAATATAAAAATATAATGATAATATTTCTTAAATTATAATATAATGTGTTTGAGCGAAACAATATAAAAGATAAAATTATAAAAATTAATAATAAAAAATAATAAAACCTAACTTATGCCAATGGGGGGGGGGGAGCCGAGGCCCTTCGGGCCCCCCCTTAAATCCGCCACTGATCACGACTGATCAGGGGCGACAGTTCGAGTCCGGCCTGTTAAGGGCACTAAACTCCACGTTCGGCATACAACACATCCGGATTCCGGACATCCACATGCCAACGGCATGGTCGAGCGTTTCCACCGGACATTTAAGATGGCGCTCGCCACGTATGAATCGCCACATTGGACACGACACCTACCAATCGTGCTCCTTGCTGCTCCGGCAGAATTGGTGTACGGGACATCACTCCGGCTGCCAACGGGTGATTTAAAATTCGATTTTTTAATCGATTCTGCCTGGGTGTTTTTACCATTGAATCGATTTTTTTTTGTTCGATTCGGCCGATTTAAAATTATTTTTCTTTGGATTTTTTTTTCATTTTTCTGTTGGTCACACTGATCATTTAAGTTTGGGAAACTCATGGGCCCATAAATCCAAATTTAAAAACAAATTGAAGATACTAGATACTAGATAATATATATTTGACAATGGTAGCTACATTAGTTCATCAGTACCATCTATCTGGTCATCTCTTTTCTAATACAACTATTAACTTTGTATTATATCATTATTTCATTCAGTTTTTTATTTTATTAATTCACAATGTTGTGTCACAATCTTTATTTTAATTGAAATTTTTAAATCCTTTTTTATAAATGTTTTGTACACAGGTGAGAATAATTATTACCTACCAACTTAGAAGTTTAGACCAATTGTCTAATATTTTGTAGATCAAGTCAAGATGTCCATAATCTGCTGCAGGTTTAAAAGTAAATTAGTTTCTTCTTCGGACAGCACATTGGGTAATTTAAATATGTACTTGTAAAAGGGAAATTTTTATACATATTATAATATAATGGTTTTTACAGATTGATTGTATTACATCCAATCAAAAAGAAATGTATAAATGTGCCACTATCTTAATAAAAATCATTTCCACTATCCTGCAGCTTAAAAATGTAAGAACATTATGCTAGAATTTTCAATACCGGGCGAACAAGATGTATAAACAATCATCAATCATGGAATTAATTGTCTTCAAATGCTTTATCAAATACAGATGTGATATTATGGACAGAGAATGATGGTAAATATTAATAAAATACAACTTTTCTGTATTATTTCATTATTATTTTATATTTTATGAATTTACAATGTTTTTTTTTCAGACACTTTATTTTAATTGAAATTTTTAAATCATTTTTGTAAATTTTTTGTACACAATGGTGAGAATAATGACCTACCAACACTGAAGTTTAGATCAATTGTCTAATAATTTGTAGATCAAGTCAAGACGTCCATAATCTGCTGTAAGAACATTGGTTATTTTAAATATATACTTGAATTAAATTAAATTTTTTATAATTTTTAATATAATGGTATTTACAGATTTATTGTATTAAATCCAAACGACAATGTAGTGTATAAATGTGCCACTGTCTTACGTAAAATATTTCTACTATCATGTAACTTGATAATGTAACAACATTATGCTAGAATTGTCAATACTGGTTGAACAGATGTATAAACAATAACCAATAATGGAATCAATTTTGTGAAATGCTTTTAATAATTCAGTTCTGTTTTTTGATTGGAGAATGATGGTAAATATTAAATATTTATAAAACATTACTATTAATTCTTCATTATTTCATTATGCTTTTATATTTCATTAATTCACAATGTCTTGTCACACACTATATTAAAATTATAAATTTTATTTTATGAAAAGTAAATTATGTTGTTCTTCAATTTATCCTTGCCTGACAAGATGGCATTCCTGATTTGATTCGATATGTCAACTTCCTATTTATGATGTAAAATTTAATAATATTCTCTAACATGTTTAAAACAATTTTTTTTTTTTAGATGCAGATATTTCCCCAGATATGGTTGTAACTTTATTAATGCCAATTGCATATGCACTAGATTATTTGTCAGTCCAAGATAATTGTTATTAGTGTGTATTAATAATACATCATAGAACATTAGGTATTTAAAAATGTACCTGTGTTAATGCCAATATTTTATTTATTTTATTAATTCAACTCTTTTTATAGATTGATTGAATGACAGAGTTGTATACAATGGAGCAACAGTGTTACTAAAAACAGTAAAAACCATTCCTACGATCATGTAGCTGACGAACTTTACATGTCTTGCGCCCACAAGTTGTATCAACAATTACTGAGAATGAAAGCAATTTTTTAATGCCTTAATAGTTTTGTACTTATTTTCAAGTAGAAAATGATGGTAAATATTAAATTTTAATTTATTATTTTATATGATTTTTCAACTTCGGATTAATGAAGGAAAATTCAATACTGTATTCTAACATTTATAAAACAATTATGTTTCTTAGATTCAGATATTTCCCCGGATAAGGTTGTAACTTTATTTAAGCCAATTACATTTCCATTAGATTATTTGTCAGTCCAAGATAATTGTTACTATTGTGTCTTTATAATGCATTACAGAACATTTGGTATTTAAAACATGTTTTTGTATTAAAGATATTTTTTATATATATTTTAATATAATGGTTTTTACAGATTGATTGTATTACATCCAAAAGACAAATAAGTGTATAAATGTGCCACTGTCTTACTAGATCAAGTCAAGACATCCATAATCTGCTGCAGGTTTAAAAGTAAATTAGTTTCTTCTTCGGACAGCACATTGGGTAATTTTAATATGTACTTGTAATAGAGAAATTTTTTATATCCTTTTATATATATAAAAGAACAGGCTTTTTTATGTTCCCATTTTGAGACAATTTAACTTTTTTCCAATTTTTTCCAACTAAGTTGTTCCAAATACTTTCCTTAGTGTCACCACGTCGTCCGATTTTCAAAATTTTGTTTTTATAGGTTTGAAATCGGTAAAAATAATGTATAAAAATGAATCCCTATTTACCAGGTATCCTCATCACGTGTGAACGGCTGGACCGATTTAGCTAATTCTTTTTTTTTTGTTTTTGACAGGAGAAGGATTTTACGGAACAAAAATTAAGAAAATTAACTCCAGGGGGGTAAAAATGGAAAAAAATCCGGAGCCGCTGGAGCTTTGTGTTATCAAATTTGGTCAATAGTTTCGTTTTGTATAGCAGACGCATATTAGCAGACCTGGCAATTCAGGAAGGCATTAGGGGCGATGATTTCGGGGTGAACTTGTTTTATTAGAAAACCTATTTCGGTAAAAACACTAGTAACTATGAGCATTGATTATAAATACAGTAAAACCTGTGTAATATGGAAACGGTTGGGACCGGATATTTTTTCCATTTTAGACAGGTTTCCATTTAATGCAGGTTGTAAAAAAAAAAATTTCACAATAGATCTTTATTAAATATAATTTATAATTTATTATTAATTCATTTATTTCATATATTTTACATATAATTTATTATTAATTCATTTATTTCATATATTTCATATATTTTACATATTATTTATTATTGCATTTTACTCCAAAATTCATCCAATGTTCTTTGGTTTGTTATTTGACTTGCCATTTTCTTTTCATTCGCCCATTTCCTAAATTGAAACGTACATATATAGAATTTTGAATTTTACATTTTTATAGTTAAGCTTATTGCATACCATTCATCCATTGTTCTTTTATTTCATTTTTTTGCTTTAATATATTGTACATTTGACTTTTTCCACATTTGAATAGTTCACAAATTTGTTTTACTGTTAATTTATCTTTTTCACTTGACTCAATTAGTTTAATTTTTTCATTTAGCATTAAACATTTATTTTTGGACCTCATATTGTGACATCATATATGTCAGAACACTACTATGACACTTGGTAGTGTCATAGGTGTCATATTCGTTGCAATAAACTTATTGCAACGAAATAATCTATATAATTGATATAGATTATATTCATTGACTGATAATTTAAAAATAGTACATGTACATATTTCCATGATATATAGGTACATGACAAAATATTGTTTCCATTTTCACATTAAACAGGATCCATCTTATTCAGGGAACCATGTATTTAAAACTACATTAGGTTCGCCGGAACTGTAACATTTTTCCATAAAAGTCAGGTTTCCACGTTATTCAGGTTCCATATTACACAGGTTTTACTGTACTATATATAATATTTATAATCAATGCTATGAGTAATCACAGTACTGCAGGCGGCGCGAATCACCCGAAGGTGCTTGAAATTTCCTTTTCCGATTAAAATATAAAACGCGACGCGCGGCACGCTTTACAGTGTGAACGTTCCGCCGCTGTGGCCGCTGTAACGGAACGACGATGACCACGACGTCGTGGCGCGCTGCGGACAGAACTCTGGATACCACGGTCGTGGTCGTCCGTCCGGAGGTCGTTTAAAAAAACGACCGTTAAAAAAGAAAACTTACTTTCCATGAACTTCGTAAATTCTCATTGGCTGTTCGTTTTCTCAACCGTTTCGGCCGACGCGGGGCTACTGTGGTTTCCGGTTTTCCCTTTCGTGTCAGTCATCGTCGGTTCGCGAGTATGTGTTGGGGCGCTCCGAGCGGGTCCGTGTTTCGAGAATTTTATGCCGACCGC
Source organism: Drepanosiphum platanoidis (assembly GCA_948098885.1). Classification (NCBI taxonomy): domain Eukaryota; kingdom Metazoa; phylum Arthropoda; class Insecta; order Hemiptera; family Aphididae; genus Drepanosiphum; species Drepanosiphum platanoidis. Next base: position 20,165,930 of record OX402528.1, read on the forward strand.
CATTGTCTCGTTTCACGGTTTCAACAATTCCGTTTCGCGGCGATGGTAACAGTATTTATCGACGAATAATCGCACGTCTCACGGCGGTCGCGTGGGTGGAACCAAATTATTTGTCGCATAAATACTACCGTACTATCGTTATTCCGTATTTTTCGTCTCGGTCGCGTTCGCGGTGCGCCGTTCGCCAAACGGTGTCCGCCATTTTTTTCGTCGTGTTTCGCGAGTGACAACCACGGCTCGGATGGTGTACAAATATAACAATATTGTTCGTCGATAATGTTTCGAGCAACATTTTCCAAATGTTTTGATCTGTGCGTTCATAATTGTGTAAGAAAAAATATTTCGTTTCTTTGCGAGAAAACGCGATCGCTTAAAACGGGCCGACCAACCGTGACGTGGGCGAAACCAAATTATTTGTCGCATAAACACTGCCGTACTATCGATATTCGGTTTTTAGAGTATTTTTCGTCTCGGTCGCGTTCGTGGTGCGCCGTTCGCCAAAACGGTTTGTACATTTTACCGTCGCGCCAAAACGGTTTGTGAATTTTACACCGTCCGCCATTTTGTTTTTGGTGTTTCGCGAGTCACAGCCACGGCTCGGATGGTAATAATATAACACTTTTTTTTTCGTTTCGATTTGTGCGTGTTAAGAATTCGCGTTCACTTAAAGCGGGCCAGCCACAACAGATGCATCACATTCGTTCATTATTGTATTGCGATGGCACCACAAACAAGCCAATATTTGAGGTACAGTTTATTATTATAATAATAATATGATTCATTTGTATATATTCAAACAGCCAACTTATTTATGTTTCGGTTGTACCAACGAGGCAACATATTATTATTATTATTTAGGTCCACGATTCCAAACCGAAAAAAAAAAAAAAAAAAAAGGTCCATGATTATTGAAATTATTAGTATATTACAGTTATTACACTGAATAATAACTATTCTTTTCTCCTATTTTTGAACCATTATTATCATGATATTGACCATATTGAATTATTCGTGTGTAACTTTTACAAATGGATTTTCCGAAATTCGACCCCTAATGGGATAAAAAGGGTAAAACTAGAAAAATTCGCTTGGTCGGAACCGCTGGAGCTTTTAGTATCAAATTAGGCCAGCAGTATACCTCGGTTCCCATTTTTACTTGTTAGTTAGTTTATAACACACACACACACACACACACATCGACATCAGTCAGTCAATACAAATTAATTTGTGTTTAAATTTTATATCTATAATCATATTGAGTGTTTGTATAATAACAGCAGTCAGCTGATAATGGGGAAATATCAATTATTTTTATTATTTGGGCCATACACATTTTTATACTTAAACCCGGCAAAGACAGGTATATTCAGCTAGTATATTATAATATAATGGTTTTTTACAGATTGATTGTATTACATCCAAAAGACAAAGAAGTGTATAAATGTGCCACTGTCTTACTAGATCAAGTCAAGACATCCATAATCTGCTGCAGGTTTAAAAGTAGATTAGTTCTTCTTCGGACAGCACATTGAGTAATTTAAATATGTACTTGTAATAGAGAAATTTTTTTTTTTTGGACGCTATTTAACGACGCTATTTAACTTTTTTCAATTTTTATCCGATCATTGCACATGTCCTGAACCGACCAGCAAAGACTTAACTTAAATCTAAATGACCAAAATTATTTCAAATTTTATTTTACTAAAACAATTTATCATGACTTAAATCAAACGTATTATTTTATATTGTGTATTTTGGACTGTCAGAGTGGTATTTACAACAACAGCAACCCCAGGAGCAGACTTATAATTTTTCCATGCCTATGCTTACAATGGCGCCCCATAACACCCCAAAAAATACATTAACATAAAAATATAACTTATTTTTTCACAAATGATTTTATTAACCAAAAAAATTAAATTTGTTGAATAAAAATATTCTTTATTTGAATAATTCAAATTATAATAATTGAAACATTTTTATAAAATTTAAATGAAAATTCAAAAAAGAAATAAAATACAAAATTTTAAATATATCTTTACACCAGTTCAACATAAACAGAAAAGTTACAAATTCCCGGTTAATTATTTTTGCCAATGACTTAAAAAATATTCCGAATAATTAATTCGCCTAATGCTGCACAATTGCTCCAGAATGACATTAATCTAATAAATAATTGGTGTGTACATAATAAACTGTATTTCAATATTGATAAATGCAAAATTATGACATACTCAAAAAAGCGCCGAAAGTCAACTTTATAAGTATTATTTAAATTGTAGTGTATACTACAATTGTATACTGTGACGAGAAACGCCATTATTGTACGATGTTATGCGCCTAGATGTTTCAATATTGCGCAATTAATTTCAAACAAGCACAATCTTTATCAAGCAGTTCGCGCAATATTTGTATCAGACACGCAATAATATTGCGTAATATAATTATTCGTGAAGAGGCCGCTCTGGAATTTTAGGATTCTTACAATAGATCAAGATTGCTTCATGGCACTTTGTTCCGCAAAAAACAGGAAATCAGAAAAAATGTTACACAACACGTTATTTCCGGCCAGTTCATAATGGATACACAATAACATAACATTAGTAATAGTAATAAAACGAATAACAATAGGCGTGTGTTTGCGCAAGACAGGAAAGTTCGCATCAGTACAATACTGGGCGTGTCACCCGGCCAAAAAGAACCAAGCTGCTTGCTACGCCCGACCAATGACAGCCGAGTTGCGCGCGCACGACCCGACATATCATGAAACACATGGATCTATGGCAGCAGCTCACCAACCAGTGCCACTCAGTATATTGTGGACAGTGGTACTGATGACTCATCTCAGTCATATTTTACTTTTCTCCACGACAGTGCTTAATGTCATCGAATGTCATTACTATTTATCGCGACTCCTTTAAATTAAATTAAATTTATCGAGTGACTTTCCTATGCACTACCATACTTCCATTATTTTAAAAGCCAACATGAACACTGAACTTCTATAGCAAGCCACTGACAAGCGATCAGTGGTACCGATTATATTCATTCATGGATCAGTACGAGGTCATGGGCGCCGACCGAGGATAGCAAAGTAGAAAACAACTCTAATAGTCCAAACGTGACAAATAACAGAAGGATTATACCCAAGTCTACATAGAACATGAACATTATAGGACATCTCTATACGGTAAGAGATACTATAATTTATTATTATTTTGATGAAATTTAACTTAGAATTTCATATCTTAACATAAGAGTTAAAACAGCAATGTAATAAATGTAAAACTAATATTTTTTTTTACTTTAATTTTGCAGCCAATCGATGGTCCACTATTCGTCAAATGATGAATGCCACAGATTAAATTTAACAGGTCTAAACCTACCAAATAAAAGAAGCCAAGTGTACATAGAACACAAACATCATAGGACATCTCTATGAAGTAAGAGATACCATTATTAAAAATTCTTTTTACGAAAAATAACTTAGAATTTCATATCTTAACATAACAGTTAAAACAGCAATGTAATAAATGTAAAACTAATATTTTTTTTTACTTTAATTTTGCAGCCAATCGATGGTCCACTATTCATTGAATGATGAATGCCACAGATCTAATTGAACAGGTCTAAACCTACCAAATAAAAGAAGCCAAGTGTACATAGAACACAAACATCATAGGACATCTCTATGAAGTAAGAGATACCATTATTAAAAATTCTTTTTACGAAAAATAACTTAGAATTTCATATCTTAACATAACAGTTAAAACAGCAATGTAATAAATGTAAAACTAATATTTTTTTTTACTTTAATTTTGCAGCCAATCGATGGTCCACTATTCGTCAAATGATGAATGCCACAGATTTAATTGAACAGGTCTAAACCTACCAAATAAAAGAAGCCAAGTGTACATAGAACACAAACATCATAGGATATCTCTATACAGTAAGAGATCCTATAATTTATTATTATTTTGATGAAATTTAACTTAGAAAAATATATCATAACTTAACAGTAATCACAGCAATGTAATGAATGTAAAACTAAATTTCTTTTCTTTTAACTTTGCAGATAATGGATGATCCACAAATCGTCGTTTGATAAATAGCACAGATTAGATTAATAAAAAAAAAAACTGTAACACCTATTACAATCCACCAAATAAATATCAATATCAACCGTTAAAAACATCAATGTAAATGAAAGTAAAATAACTGTTTTTCATTTTACTCTTAAACAGCCTAAATCTCTTTCTTATTGTATAAATAACAACCCTCCTTTTACATTATATTCAAAATTTTCTTCTCATTCATATGACCTTCCAGCTGTCCTGTGGAGGCATAACACAGTAAAATTCTAGGGTGGATGTAATGATGTGAACATCAAATGTATTGTGATTTAAACAGATAAATACGACAATAATTCCACAATTACTATTGAAATTAATCAACAGAAGGCGGCTTCTTTCGGTTCTTGCACAGACAAGAATCATGGAAATATTGCAGACCTTAGTGTACTTTCACATAAAACACCTTTGTTGCAAGGGGATCTGGGAGACATAAAAAGTATTATTCAAACCCGGAAAACCTCAGAACAAGGCCAAACATCATAGGACATCTCTATACGGTAAGAGATACTATAATTTATTATTATTTTGATGAAATTTAACTTAGAAAAACATATCATTCCTTAACAGTAAACACAGCAATGTTATGAATGTAAAACTAATATTTTTTCTTTTTACTTTTTATTTGCAGTCAATGGATGATCCACTATTCGTTGAATGATGAATGCCACAGATTTAATTGAACAGGTCTAAACCTACCAAATAAAAGAAGCCAAGTGTACATAGAACACAAACATCATAGGACATCTCTATGAAGTAAGAGATACCATTATTAAAAATTCTTTTTACGAAAAATAACTTAGAATTTCATATCTTAACATAAGAGTTAAAACAGCAATGTAATAAATGTAAAACTAATATTTTTTTTTACTTTAATTTTGCAGCCAATCGATGGTCCACTATTCGTCAAATGATGAATGCCACAGATTTAATTAAACAGGTCTAAACCTACCAAATAAAAGAAGCCAAGTGTACATAGAACACAAACATCATAGGACATCTCTATACGGTGAGAGATACTATAATTTATTATTATTTTGATGAAATTTAACTTAGAAAAACTTATCATTACTTAACAGTAAACACAGCAATGTGATGAATGTAAAACTAATATTTTTTCTTTTTACTTTTTATTTGCAGCCAATGGATGATCCACTATTCGTTGAATGATGAATGCCACAGATTTAATTGAACAGGTCTAAACCTACCAAATAAAAGAAGCCAAGTGTACATAGAACACAAACATCATAGGACATATCTATGAAGTAAGAGATACCATTATTAAAAATTCTTTTTACGAAAAATAACTTAGAATTTCATATCTTAACATAAGAGTTAAAACAGCAATGTAATAAATGTAAAACTAATATTTTTTTTTACTTTAATTTTGCAGCCAATCGATGGTCCACTATTCGTCAAATGATGAATGCCACAGATTTAATTAAACAGGTCTAAACCTACCAAATAGAAGAAGCCAAGTGTACATAGAACACAAACATCATAGGACATCTCTATGAAGTAAGAGATACCATTATTAAAAATTCTTTTTACGAAAAATAACTTAGAATAACTTATCATAACTTAAAAGTAAACACAGCAATGTAATGAAAGTAAAACTAAATTTCTTTACTTTTAACTTTGCAGATAATGGATGATCCACAAATCGTCGTATGATAAATGGCACTGATTTAATAAATAAAAAAAAAAAAATGTAACACCCATTACTACAAACCACCAAATAAATATCAATATGAAACCGTTAAAAACATCAATGTAAATGAAAGTAAAATATCTGTGTTTCATTTGACTCTTAAACAGCCCATATCTCTTTCTTATTGTATAAATAACAAGCCTCCGTTAAAATTATATTCAAATTTTTCTTCTCGTTCATGTGACCTCTCAGCTGTCCTGTAGAGGCACAACACAGTAAAATTCTATGGTGGATGTAACGTTGTGAATATCAAAATTGTATTGTGCTTAAAGCAGATCAATACGACAATAATTCCACAATTACTATTGAAATTAATCAACAGAAGGCGGCTCCTTTCGGTTCTTGCACAGACAAGAATCATGGAAATATTGCAGACCTTACTGTACTTTCACATACATCACCATTGTTGCAAGAGGATGTGGCAGACATAAAAAGTATTATTGAAACTTGGAAAACCTCAGAACAAGGCCAAACATCATAGGACACCTCTATACGGTAATATTTACTATTATTTATTATTATTTTGATGAAATTTAACTTAGAAAAACATATCTTAACATAACAGTAAAAACAGCAATGTAATAAATGTAAAACTAATATTTTTTCTTTTTACTTTTTATTTGCAGCCAATAGATGATCCGTTATTCGTCGAATGATGAATGCCACAGATTTAATTAAACAGGTCTAAACCTACCAAATAAAAGAAGCCAAGTGTTCATAGAACACAAACATCATAGGACATCTCTATACGGTTAGATATGCTATTATTTAAAATTCTTTTCACGAAAATTAACTTAGAATTACATATCATAACTTAACAGTAAACACAGCAGTGTAATGAAAGTAAAACTAAATTTCTTATCTTTTAACTTTGCAGCCCATGGATGATCCACGAATCGTTGTATGAAATAATGACACAGATTTAATTAAACCAGGAATACCTCACAACACTTCCAATCCTATCAAATAACAGGAGCCAAGTGTACATAGAACACAAACATCATAGGACATCTCTATATGGTAAGAGATACTATTATTTAAAATTCTCATGATGAAATTTAACTAAGAATAACATATCATAACTTGACTGTATACACAGCAGTGTAATAACAGTAAAACTAAATTTCTTATCTTTTAACTTTGCAGCCCATGGATGATCCACGAATCGTTGTATGATTAATGACACAGATTTAATTACACCAGGAAAACCTAGCATCACTTCCAAACCTATAAAATAACAGGAGCCAAGTGTAGATAGAGCACAAGCATTATAGGACATCTTTATAAGGTAAAAGATACTATTATTTAAAATTCTCATGATGAAATTTAACTAAGAATAACATATCATAACTTGACTGTATACACAGCAGTGTAATAACAGTAAAACTAAATTTCTTTACTTTTAACTTTGCAGATAATGGATGATCCACAAATCGTCGTATGATAAATGGCACTGATTTAATAAATAAAAAAAAAAAAATGTAACACCCATTACTACAAACCACCAAATAAATATCAATATGAAACCGTTAAAAACATCAATGTAAATGAAAGTAAAATATCTGTGTTTCATTTGACTCTTAAACAGCCCATATCTCTTTCTTATTGTATAAATAACAAGCCTCCGTTAAAATTATATTCAAATTTTTCTTCTCGTTCATGTGACCTCTCAGCTGTCCTGTAGAGGCACAACACAGTAAAATTCTATGGTGGATGTAACGTTGTGAATATCAAAATTGTATTGTGCTTAAAGCAGATCAATACGACAATAATTCCACAATTACTATTGAAATTAATCAACAGAAGGCGGCTCCTTTCGGTTCTTGCACAGACAAGAATCATGGAAATATTGCAGACCTTACTGTACTTTCACTTACATCACCATTGTTGCAAGAGGATCTGGCAGACATAAAAAGCATTATTCAAAACCGGAAAACCTCAGAACAAAGCAAAACATCATAGGACACCTCTATACAGTAAGACATACTATTATTTAAAATTCTCATGATAAAATTTAACTTAGAATAACATATTATAACTTAACAGTTATCACAGCAGTGTAATGAAAGTAAAACTAAATTTCTTATCTTTTAACTTTGCAGCCCATGGATGATCCACGAATCGTTGTATGATTAATGACACAGATTTAATTGAACAGGTCTAAACCTACCAAATAAAAGAAGCCAAGTGTACATAGAACACAAACATCATAGGACATATCTATGAAGTAAGAGATACCATTATTAAAAATTCTTTTTACGAAAAATAACTTAGAATTTCATATCTTAACATAAGAGTTAAAACAGCAATGTAATAAATGTAAAACTAATATTTTTTTTTACTTTAATTTTGCAGCCAATCGATGGTCCACTATTCGTCAAATGATGAATGCCACAGATTTAATTAAACAGGTCTAAACCTACCAAATAGAAGAAGCCAAGTGTACATAGAACACAAACATCATAGGACATCTCTATGAAGTAAGAGATACCATTATTAAAAATTCTTTTTACGAAAAATAACTTAGAATAACTTATCATAACTTAAAAGTAAACACAGCAATGTAATGAAAGTAAAACTAAATTTCTTTACTTTTAACTTTGCAGATAATGGATGATCCACAAATCGTCGTATGATAAATGGCACTGATTTAATAAATAAAAAAAAAAAAATGTAACACCCATTACTACAAACCACCAAATAAATATCAATATGAAACCGTTAAAAACATCAATGTAAATGAAAGTAAAATATCTGTGTTTCATTTGACTCTTAAACAGCCCATATCTCTTTCTTATTGTATAAATAACAAGCCTCCGTTAAAATTATATTCAAATTTTTCTTCTCGTTCATGTGACCTCTCAGCTGTCCTGTAGAGGCACAACACAGTAAAATTCTATGGTGGATGTAACGTTGTGAATATCAAAATTGTATTGTGCTTAAAGCAGATCAATACGACAATAATTCCACAATTACTATTGAAATTAATCAACAGAAGGCGGCTCCTTTCGGTTCTTGCACAGACAAGAATCATGGAAATATTGCAGACCTTACTGTACTTTCACATACATCACCATTGTTGCAAGAGGATGTGGCAGACATAAAAAGTATTATTGAAACTTGGAAAACCTCAGAACAAGGCCAAACATCATAGGACACCTCTATACGGTAATATTTACTATTATTTATTATTATTTTGATGAAATTTAACTTAGAAAAACATATCTTAACATAACAGTAAAAACAGCAATGTAATAAATGTAAAACTAATATTTTTTCTTTTTACTTTTTATTTGCAGCCAATAGATGATCCGTTATTCGTCGAATGATGAATGCCACAGATTTAATTAAACAGGTCTAAACCTACCAAATAAAAGAAGCCAAGTGTTCATAGAACACAAACATCATAGGACATCTCTATACGGTTAGATATGCTATTATTTAAAATTCTTTTCACGAAAATTAACTTAGAATTACATATCATAACTTAACAGTAAACACAGCAGTGTAATGAAAGTAAAACTAAATTTCTTATCTTTTAACTTTGCAGCCCATGGATGATCCACGAATCGTTGTATGAAATAATGACACAGATTTAATTAAACCAGGAATACCTCACAACACTTCCAATCCTATCAAATAACAGGAGCCAAGTGTACATAGAACACAAACATTATAAGACATCTCTATATGGTAAGAGATACTATTATTTAAAATTCTCATGATGAAATTTAACTAAGAATAACATATCATAACCTGACTGTATACACAGCAGTGTAATAACAGTAAAACTAAATTTCTTATCTTTTAACTTTGCAGCCCATGGATGATCCACGAATCGTTGTATGATTAATGACACAGATTTAATTACACCAGGAAAACCTAGCATCACTTCCAAACCTATAAAATAACAGGAGCCAAGTGTAGATAGAGCACAAGCATTATAGGACATCTTTATAAGGTAAAAGATACTATTATTTAAAATTCTCATGATGAAATTTAACTAAGAATAACATATCATAACTTGACTGTATACACAGCAGTGTAATAACAGTAAAACTAAATTTCTTTACTTTTAACTTTGCAGATAATGGATGATCCACAAATCGTCGTATGATAAATGGCACTGATTTAATAAATAAAAAAAAAAAAATGTAACACCCATTACTACAAACCACCAAATAAATATCAATATGAAACCGTTAAAAACATCAATGTAAATGAAAGTAAAATATCTGTGTTTCATTTGACTCTTAAACAGCCCATATCTCTTTCTTATTGTATAAATAACAAGCCTCCGTTAAAATTATATTCAAATTTTTCTTCTCGTTCATGTGACCTCTCAGCTGTCCTGTAGAGGCACAACACAGTAAAATTCTATGGTGGATGTAACGTTGTGAATATCAAAATTGTATTGTGCTTAAAGCAGATCAATACGACAATAATTCCACAATTACTATTGAAATTAATCAACAGAAGGCGGCTCCTTTCGGTTCTTGCACAGACAAGAATCATGGAAATATTGCAGACCTTACTGTACTTTCACTTACATCACCATTGTTGCAAGAGGATCTGGCAGACATAAAAAGCATTATTCAAAACCGGAAAACCTCAGAACAAAGCAAAACATCATAGGACACCTCTATACAGTAAGACATACTATTATTTAAAATTCTCATGATAAAATTTAACTTAGAATAACATATTATAACTTAACAGTTATCACAGCAGTGTAATGAAAGTAAAACTAAATTTCTTATCTTTTAACTTTGCAGCCCATGGATAATCCACGAATCGTTGTATGATTAATGACACAGATTTAATTACACCAGGAAAACCTAGCATCACTTCCAAACCTATAAAATAACAGGAGCCAAGTGTACATAGAGCACAAGCATTATAGGACATCTTTATAAGGTAAAAGATACTATTATTTAAAATTCTCATGATGAAATTTAACTAAGAATAACATATCATAACTTGACTGTATACACAGCAGTGTAATAACAGTAAAACTAAATTTCTTATCTTTTAACTTTGCAGCCCATGGATGATCCACGAATCGTTGTATGATTAATGACACAGATTTAATTACACCAGGAAAACCTAGCATCACTTCCAAACCTATAAAATAACAGGAGCCAAGTGTACATAGAGCACAAGCATTATAGGACATCTTTATAAGGTAAAAGATACTATTATTTAAAATTCTCATGATGAAATTTAACTTAGAATAACTTATCATAACTTAAAAGTAAACACAGCAATGTAATGAAAGTAAAACTAAATTTCTTTACTTTTAACTTTGCAGATAATGGATGATCCACAAATCGTCGTATGATAAATGGCACTGATTTAATAAATAAAAAAAAAAAAATGTAACACCCATTACTACAAACCACCAAATAAATATCAATATGAAACCGTTAAAAACATCAATGTAAATGAAAGTAAAATATCTGTGTTTCATTTGACTCTTAAACAGCCCATATCTCTTTCTTATTGTATAAATAACAAGCCTCCGTTAAAATTATATTCAAATTTTTCTTCTCGTTCATGTGACCTCTCAGCTGTCCTGTAGAGGCACAACACAGTAAAATTCTATGGTGGATGTAACGTTGTGAATATCAAAATTGTATTGTGCTTAAAGCAGATCAATACGACAATAATTCCACAATTACTATTGAAATTAATCAACAGAAGGCGGCTCCTTTCGGTTCTTGCACAGACAAGAATCATGGAAATATTGCAGACCTTACTGTACTTTCACATACATCACCATTGTTGCAAGAGGATGTGGCAGACATAAAAAGTATTATTGAAACTTGGAAAACCTCAGAACAAGGCCAAACATCATAGGACACCTCTATACGGTAATATTTACTATTATTTATTATTATTTTGATGAAATTTAACTTAGAAAAACATATCTTAACATAACAGTAAAAACAGCAATGTAATAAATGTAAAACTAATATTTTTTCTTTTTACTTTTTATTTTCAGCCAATAGATGATCCGTTATTCGTCGAATGATGAATGCAACAGATTTAATTAAACAGGTCTAAACCTACCAAATAAAAGAAGCCAAGTGTTCATAGAACACAAACATCATAGGACATCTCTATACGGTTAGATATGCTATTATTTAAAATTCTTTTCACGAAAATTAACTTAGAATTACATATCATAACTTAACAGTAAACACAGCAGTGTAATGAAAGTAAAACTAAATTTCTTATCTTTTAACTTTGCAGCCCATGGATGATCCACGAATCGTTGTATGAAATAATGACACAGATTTAATTAAACCAGGAATACCTCACAACACTTCCAATCCTATCAAATAACAGGAGCCAAGTGTACATAGAACACAAACATCATAGGACATCTCTATATGGTAAGAGATACTATTATTTAAAATTCTCATGATGAAATTTAACTAAGAATAACATATCATAACTTGACTGTATACACAGCAGTGTAATAACAGTAAAACTAAATTTCTTATCTTTTAACTTTGCAGCCCATGGATGATCCACGAATCGTTGTATGATTAATGACACAGATTTAATTACACCAGGAAAACCTAGCATCACTTCCAAACCTATAAAATAACAGGAGCCAAGTGTAGATAGAGCACAAGCATTATAGGACATCTTTATAAGGTAAAAGATACTATTATTTAAAATTCTCATGATGAAATTTAACTAAGAATAACATATCATAACTTGACTGTATACACAGCAGTGTAATAACAGTAAAACTAAATTTCTTTACTTTTAACTTTGCAGATAATGGATGATCCACAAATCGTCGTATGATAAATGGCACTGATTTAATAAATAAAAAAAAAAAAATGTAACACCCATTACTACAAACCACCAAATAAATATCAATATGAAACCGTTAAAAACATCAATGTAAATGAAAGTAAAATATCTGTGTTTCATTTGACTCTTAAACAGCCCATATCTCTTTCTTATTGTATAAATAACAAGCCTCCGTTAAAATTATATTCAAATTTTTCTTCTCGTTCATGTGACCTCTCAGCTGTCCTGTAGAGGCACAACACAGTAAAATTCTATGGTGGATGTAACGTTGTGAATATCAAAATTGTATTGTGCTTAAAGCAGATCAATACGACAATAATTCCACAATTACTATTGAAATTAATCAACAGAAGGCGGCTCCTTTCGGTTCTTGCACAGACAAGAATCATGGAAATATTGCAGACCTTACTGTACTTTCACTTACATCACCATTGTTGCAAGAGGATCTGGCAGACATAAAAAGCATTATTCAAAACCGGAAAACCTCAGAACAAAGCAAAACATCATAGGACACCTCTATACAGTAAGACATACTATTATTTAAAATTCTCATGATAAAATTTAACTTAGAATAACATATTATAACTTAACAGTTATCACAGCAGTGTAATGAAAGTAAAACTAAATTTCTTATCTTTTAACTTTGCAGCCCATGGATAATCCACGAATCGTTGTATGATTAATGACACAGATTTAATTACACCAGGAAAACCTAGCATCACTTCCAAACCTATAAAATAACAGGAGCCAAGTGTACATAGAGCACAAGCATTATAGGACATCTTTATAAGGTAAAAGATACTATTATTTAAAATTCTCATGATGAAATTTAACTAAGAATAACATATCATAACTTGACTGTATACACAGCAGTGTAATAACAGTAAAACTAAATTTCTTATCTTTTAACTTTGCAGCCCATGGATGATCCACGAATCGTTGTATGATTAATGACACAGATTTAATTACACCAGGAAAACCTAGCATCACTTCCAAACCTATAAAATAACAGGAGCCAAGTGTACATAGAGCACAAGCATTATAGGACATCTTTATAAGGTAAAAGATACTATTATTTAAAATTCTCATGATGAAATTTAACTTAGAATAACTTATCATAACTTAAAAGTAAACACAGCAATGTAATGAAAGTAAAACTAAATTTCTTTACTTTTAACTTTGCAGATAATGGATGATCCACAAATCGTCGTATGATAAATGGCACTGATTTAATAAATAAAAAAAAAAAAATGTAACACCCATTACTACAAACCACCAAATAAATATCAATATGAAACCGTTAAAAACATCAATGTAAATGAAAGTAAAATATCTGTGTTTCATTTGACTCTTAAACAGCCCATATCTCTTTCTTATTGTATAAATAACAAGCCTCCGTTAAAATTATATTCAAATTTTTCTTCTCGTTCATGTGACCTCTCAGCTGTCCTGTAGAGGCACAACACAGTAAAATTCTATGGTGGATGTAACGTTGTGAATATCAAAATTGTATTGTGCTTAAAGCAGATCAATACGACAATAATTCCACAATTACTATTGAAATTAATCAACAGAAGGCGGCTCCTTTCGGTTCTTGCACAGACAAGAATCATGGAAATATTGCAGACCTTACTGTACTTTCACATACATCACCATTGTTGCAAGAGGATGTGGCAGACATAAAAAGTATTATTGAAACTTGGAAAACCTCAGAACAAGGCCAAACATCATAGGACACCTCTATACGGTAATATTTACTATTATTTATTATTATTTTGATGAAATTTAACTTAGAAAAACATATCTTAACATAACAGTAAAAACAGCAATGTAATAAATGTAAAACTAATATTTTTTCTTTTTACTTTTTATTTGCAGCCAATAGATGATCCGTTATTCGTCGAATGATGAATGCCACAGATTTAATTAAACAGGTCTAAACCTACCAAATAAAAGAAGCCAAGTGTTCATAGAACACAAACATCATAGGACATCTCTATACGGTTAGATATGCTATTATTTAAAATTCTTTTCACGAAAATTAACTTAGAATTACATATCATAACTTAACAGTAAACACAGCAGTGTAATGAAAGTAAAACTAAATTTCTTATCTTTTAACTTTGCAGCCCATGGATGATCCACGAATCGTTGTATGAAATAATGACACAGATTTAATTAAACCAGGAATACCTCACAACACTTCCAATCCTATCAAATAACAGGAGCCAAGTGTACATAGAACACAAACATCATAGGACATCTCTATATGGTAAGAGATACTATTATTTAAAATTCTCATGATGAAATTTAACTAAGAATAACATATCATAACCTGACTGTATACACAGCAGTGTAATAACAGTAAAACTAAATTTCTTATCTTTTAACTTTGCAGCCCATGGATGATCCACGAATCGTTGTATGATTAATGACACAGATTTAATTACACCAGGAAAACCTAGCATCACTTCCAAACCTATAAAATAACAGGAGCCAAGTGTAGATAGAGCACAAGCATTATAGGACATCTTTATAAGGTAAAAGATACTATTATTTAAAATTCTCATGATGAAATTTAACTAAGAATAACATATCATAACTTGACTGTATACACAGCAGTGTAATAACAGTAAAACTAAATTTCTTTACTTTTAACTTTGCAGATAATGGATGATCCACAAATCGTCGTATGATAAATGGCACTGATTTAATAAATAAAAAAAAAAAAATGTAACACCCATTACTACAAACCACCAAATAAATATCAATATGAAACCGTTAAAAACATCAATGTAAATGAAAGTAAAATATCTGTGTTTCATTTGACTCTTAAACAGCCCATATCTCTTTCTTATTGTATAAATAACAAGCCTCCGTTAAAATTATATTCAAATTTTTCTTCTCGTTCATGTGACCTCTCAGCTGTCCTGTAGAGGCACAACACAGTAAAATTCTATGGTGGATGTAACGTTGTGAATATCAAAATTGTATTGTGCTTAAAGCAGATCAATACGACAATAATTCCACAATTACTATTGAAATTAATCAACAGAAGGCGGCTCCTTTCGGTTCTTGCACAGACAAGAATCATGGAAATATTGCAGACCTTACTGTACTTTCACTTACATCACCATTGTTGCAAGAGGATCTGGCAGACATAAAAAGCATTATTCAAAACCGGAAAACCTCAGAACAAAGCAAAACATCATAGGACACCTCTATACAGTAAGACATACTATTATTTAAAATTCTCATGATAAAATTTAACTTAGAATAACATATTATAACTTAACAGTTATCACAGCAGTGTAATGAAAGTAAAACTAAATTTCTTATCTTTTAACTTTGCAGCCCATGGATAATCCACGAATCGTTGTATGATTAATGACACAGATTTAATTACACCAGGAAAACCTAGCATCACTTCCAAACCTATAAAATAACAGGAGCCAAGTGTACATAGAGCACAAGCATTATAGGACATCTTTATAAGGTAAAAGATACTATTATTTAAAATTCTCATGATGAAATTTAACTAAGAATAACATATCATAACTTGACTGTATACACAGCAGTGTAATAACAGTAAAACTAAATTTCTTATCTTTTAACTTTGCAGCCCATGGATGATCCACGAATCGTTGTATGATTAATGACACAGATTTAATTACACCAGGAAAACCTAGCATCACTTCCAAACCTATAAAATAACAGGAGCCAAGTGTACATAGAGCACAAGCATTATAGGACATCTTTATAAGGTAAAAGATACTATTATTTAAAATTCTCATGATGAAATTTAACTTAGAATAACTTATCATAACTTAAAAGTAAACACAGCAATGTAATGAAAGTAAAACTAAATTTCTTTACTTTTAACTTTGCAGATAATGGATGATCCACAAATCGTCGTATGATAAATGGCACTGATTTAATAAATAAAAAAAAAAAAATGTAACACCCATTACTACAAACCACCAAATAAATATCAATATGAAACCGTTAAAAACATCAATGTAAATGAAAGTAAAATATCTGTGTTTCATTTGACTCTTAAACAGCCCATATCTCTTTCTTATTGTATAAATAACAAGCCTCCGTTAAAATTATATTCAAATTTTTCTTCTCGTTCATGTGACCTCTCAGCTGTCCTGTAGAGGCACAACACAGTAAAATTCTATGGTGGATGTAACGTTGTGAATATCAAAATTGTATTGTGCTTAAAGCAGATCAATACGACAATAATTCCACAATTACTATTGAAATTAATCAACAGAAGGCGGCTCCTTTCGGTTCTTGCACAGACAAGAATCATGGAAATATTGCAGACCTTACTGTACTTTCACATACATCACCATTGTTGCAAGAGGATGTGGCAGACATAAAAAGTATTATTGAAACTTGGAAAACCTCAGAACAAGGCCAAACATCATAGGACACCTCTATACGGTAATATTTACTATTATTTATTATTATTTTGATGAAATTTAACTTAGAAAAACATATCTTAACATAACAGTAAAAACAGCAATGTAATAAATGTAAAACTAATATTTTTTCTTTTTACTTTTTATTTGCAGCCAATAGATGATCCGTTATTCGTCGAATGATGAATGCCACAGATTTAATTAAACAGGTCTAAACCTACCAAATAAAAGAAGCCAAGTGTTCATAGAACACAAACATCATAGGACATCTCTATACGGTTAGATATGCTATTATTTAAAATTCTTTTCACGAAAATTAACTTAGAATTACATATCATAACTTAACAGTAAACACAGCAGTGTAATGAAAGTAAAACTAAATTTCTTATCTTTTAACTTTGCAGCCCATGGATGATCCACGAATCGTTGTATGAAATAATGACACAGATTTAATTAAACCAGGAATACCTCACAACACTTCCAATCCTATCAAATAACAGGAGCCAAGTGTACATAGAACACAAACATTATAAGACATCTCTATATGGTAAGAGATACTATTATTTAAAATTCTCATGATGAAATTTAACTAAGAATAACATATCATAACCTGACTGTATACACAGCAGTGTAATAACAGTAAAACTAAATTTCTTATCTTTTAACTTTGCAGCCCATGGATGATCCACGAATCGTTGTATGATTAATGACACAGATTTAATTACACCAGGAAAACCTAGCATCACTTCCAAACCTATAAAATAACAGGAGCCAAGTGTAGATAGAGCACAAGCATTATAGGACATCTTTATAAGGTAAAAGATACTATTATTTAAAATTCTCATGATGAAATTTAACTAAGAATAACATATCATAACTTGACTGTATACACAGCAGTGTAATAACAGTAAAACTAAATTTCTTTACTTTTAACTTTGCAGATAATGGATGATCCACAAATCGTCGTTTGATAAATAGCACAGATTAGATTAATAAAAAAAAAAACTGTAACACCTATTACAATCCACCAAATAAATATCAATATCAAACCGTTAAAAACATCAATGTAAATGAAAGTAAAATAACTGTTTTTCATTTTACTCTTAAACAGCCTAAATCTCTTTCTTATTGTATAAATAACAACCCTCCTTTTACATTATATTCAAAATTTTCTTCTCATTCATATGACCTTCCAGCTGTCCTGTGGAGGCATAACACAGTAAAATTCTAGGGTGGATGTAATGATGTGAACATCAAATGTATTGTGATTTAAACAGATAAATACGACAATAATTCCACAATTACTATTGAAATTAATCAACAGAAGGCGGCTTCTTTCGGTTCTTGCACAGACAAGAATCATGGAAATATTGCAGACCTTAGTGTACTTTCACATAAAACACCTTTGTTGCAAGGGGATCTGGGAGACATAAAAAGTATTATTCAAACCCGGAAAACCTCAGAACAAGGCCAAACATCATAGGACATCTCTATACGGTAAGAGATACTATAATTTATTATTATTTTGATGAAATTTAACTTAGAAAAACATATCATTCCTTAACAGTAAACACAGCAATGTTATGAATGTAAAACTAATATTTTTTCTTTTTACTTTTTATTTGCAGTCAATGGATGATCCACTATTCGTTGAATGATGAATGCCACAGATTTAATTGAACAGGTCTAAACCTACCAAATAAAAGAAGCCAAGTGTACATAGAACACAAACATCATAGGACATCTCTATGAAGTAAGAGATACCATTATTAAAAATTCTTTTTACGAAAAATAACTTAGAATTTCATATCTTAACATAAGAGTTAAAACAGCAATGTAATAAATGTAAAACTAATATTTTTTTTTACTTTAATTTTGCAGCCAATCGATGGTCCACTATTCGTCAAATGATGAATGCCACAGATTTAATTAAACAGGTCTAAACCTACCAAATAAAAGAAGCCAAGTGTTCATAGAACACAAACATCATAGGACATCTCTATACGGTAAGAGATACTATAATTTATTATTATTTTGATGAAATTTAACTTAGAAAAACATATCATTACTTAACAGTAAACACAGCAATGTAATAAATGTAAAACTAATATTTTTTTTACTTTAATTTTGCAGCCAATCGATGGTCCACTATTCGTCAAATGATGAATGCCACAGATTTAATTAAACAGGTCTAAACCTACCAAATAAAAGAAGCCAAGTGTACATAGAACACAAACATCATAGGACATATCTATGAAGTAAGAGATACCATTATTAAAAATTCTTTTTACGAAAAATAACTTAGAATTTCATATCTTAACATAAGAGTTAAAACAGCAATGTAATAAATGTAAAACTAATATTTTTTTTTACTTTAATTTTGCAGCCAATCGATGGTCCACTATTCGTCAAATGATGAATGCCACAGATTTAATTAAACAGGTCTAAACATACCAAATAAAAGAAGCCAAGTGTACATAGAACACAAACATCATAGGACATCTCTATACGGTAAGAGATACTATAATTTATAATTATTTTGATGAAATTTAACTTAGAAAAACATATCATTACTTAACAGTAAACACAGCAATGTAATAAATGTAAAACTAATATTTTTTCTTTTTACTTTTTATTTGCAGCCAATGGATGATCCACTATTCGTTGAATGATGAATGCCACAGATTTAATTGAACAGGTCTAAACCTACCAAATAAAAGAAGCCAAGTGTACATAGAACACAAACATCATAGGACATCTCTATGAAGTAAGAGATACCATTATTAAAAATTCTTTTTACGAAAAATAACTTAGAATTTCATATCTTAACATAACAGTAAAAACAGCAATGTAATAAATGTAAAACTAATATTTTTTCTTTTTACTTTTTATTTGCAGCCAATAGATGATCCGTTATTCGTCGAATGATGAATGCCACAGATTTAATTAAACAGGTCTAAACCTACCAAATAAAAGAAGCCAAGTGTTCATAGAACACAAACATCATAGGACATCTCTATACGGTTAGATATGCTATTATTTAAAATTCTTTTCACGAAAATTAACTTAGAATTACATATCATAACTTAACAGTAAACACAGCAGTGTAATGAAAGTAAAACTAAATTTCTTATCTTTTAACTTTGCAGCCCATGGATGATCCACGAATCGTTGTATGAAATAATGACACAGATTTAATTAAACCAGGAATACCTCACAACACTTCCAATCCTATCAAATAACAGGAGCCAAGTGTACATAGAACACAAACATTATAAGACATCTCTATATGGTAAGAGATACTATTATTTATAATTCTTTGGATAAAATTTAACTTAGAATAACATTTCATTACTTAACAGTAAACACTGCAATGTAATGACAGTTAAACTAAATTTCTTTTCTTTTTACTTTGCAGATAATGGATGATCCACAAGTCTTTGTATGATTAATGACACATATTTAATTAAACCCGGTATAACTCACAACACTTCCAATCCCATCAAATAACAGGAGCCAAGTGTACATAGAACACAAGCATTATAGGACATCTCTATACGGTAAGAGATCCTATAATTTATTATTATTTTGATGAAATTTAACTTAGAAAAATATATCATAACTTAACAGTAATCACAGCAATGTAATGAATGTAAAACTAAATTTCTTTTCTTTTAACTTTGCAGATAATGGATGATCCACAAATCGTCGTTTGATAAATAGCACAGATTAGATTAATAAAAAAAAAAACTGTAACACCTATTACAATCCACCAAATAAATATCAATATCAAACCGTTAAAAACATCAATGTAAATGAAAGTAAAATAACTGTTTTTCATTTTACTCTTAAACAGCCTAAATCTCTTTCTTATTGTATAAATAACAACCCTCCTTTTACATTATATTCAAAATTTTCTTCTCATTCATATGACCTTCCAGCTGTCCTGTGGAGGCATAACACAGTAAAATTCTAGGGTGGATGTAATGATGTGAATATCAAATGTATTGTGCTTTAAACAGATAAATACGACAATAATTCCACAATTACTATTGAAATTAATCAACAGATGGCGGCTTCTTTCGGTTCTTGCACAGACAAGAATCATACAAACATTGTGGACCTTACTGTATTTTCACATAAAACACCTTTGTTGCAAGGGGATCTGGGAGACATAAAAAGTATTATTCAAACCCGGAAAACCTCAGAACAAGGCCAAACATCATAGGACATCTCTATACGGTAAGATATACTATTAGTTATTATTATTTTGATGAAATTTAACTTAGAAAAACATATCATTACTTAACAGTAAACACAGCAATGTTATGAATGTAAAACTAATATTTTTTCGTTTTACTTTTTATTTGCAGCCAATGGATGATCCACTATTCGTTAAATGATGAATGCCATAGATTTAATTGAACAGGTCTATACCTACCAAATAAAAGAAGCCAAGTGTACATAGAACACAAACATCATAGGACATCTCTATACGGTAAGAGATACTATAATTTATTATTATTTTGATGAAATTTAACTTAGTATTTCATATCTTAACATAACAGTTAAAACAGCAATGTAATAAATGTAAAACTTATATTTTTTTTTACTTTAATTTTGCAGCCAATCGATGGTCCACTATTCGTCAAATGATGAATGCCACAGATTTAATTAAACAGGTCTAAACCTACCAAATAAAACAAGCAAAGTGTACATAGAACACAAACATCATAGGTCATCTAGGTAAGAGATACTATTATTTAAAATTCTTTTGATGAAATAACAATGGGTAAGCAATTTTATCATATTTTATTCACCAAAAATTATACAGAAATAATTTATGTGACAAAAAATTATTTTACAGTACAAAAAGAACCTTCATCTGATTGATTAAAAATGTTTATTACAGTGGTAATCCAGCATACATATACTCTTCAATATAACAGTCGTTCGCACCTCGACGAATTTTGAAAAGGCCACTTTCACCCCAGTTTGTGTTGAACGAGTTGACTGCCAACCAGTATGGTATATTATTTTCTTCTCCCCAACCTATGATTTTCACAGCTTGTACTGTGATATATTTACCAGACTTATACGAGTACACTCCTTGAATAAAATATTAGACATTGTGTTAATTTAAATTTGTTTAACAATCATAAGTTACCACTTACCTGACTTATAATCCATGAAGTCTTGGTACAT
Source organism: Drepanosiphum platanoidis (assembly GCA_948098885.1). NCBI lineage: Eukaryota > Metazoa > Arthropoda > Insecta > Hemiptera > Aphididae > Drepanosiphum > Drepanosiphum platanoidis. Next base: position 20,188,237 of record OX402528.1, read on the forward strand.
GTAGAATGATGCTGTTATAGGACCTTTTTCGTAAATTTCTTTCATTGCCATATACGCTGGCACTTTATAATATGAACCTATAACATGTCAGTAAAATACAAAACAAACTTTAAATTATAATAAATAATAATTAGTGTGACTTAAAAAATTGAGCATTATTTAAACAATTTTCTACCTTAGTTAAAATTGTATTTCTATCAATAATTTGAACATTTATTGCACATTTTTATTACTTGTGATTGGTGCAATAGAATTAAGAGTCAAACAAATGTAATTTTTACAATATGTTGTTAATGACATGCTGAAAATATGTTTGATATGATATTTCAATGGTTTTGATGTTTAATTGAAAGTTTTACCATGTTTTTTCTCTTTTCATGTGATTTATTGAAAATTAAAAAATATATAGTATAAATATATTTCAAAACTATCATTGACGATGAAACCAGAACCTTGAAGATTTTAATCATCATGGAATGGTAATATAAATTTTATTTAGTAATCAGGCTTTCTCGGAGGTATATAATTTTGAAAATAATGTAGATAACGAACCGCTTAAAAGTAGAAAATCTTTCTAAATAGTTATAACGTAAATATTTTGTACCTCGATGATTATCTTCTATGTATCTAGTTTCAAATTTGGAATTATAACATGTTATTTTACATTCCGGCGTGTAAAAGGTTTTATTTGCACATGAGTTTTCAACATTGTTGTCTATGTGTTGACAAGGTTCAATGGTATATGGTTGGCATCCCTAGAAAAATAAATAAAAGAATAAATCTATTCTTGGGTAAAATTATTGTACTTAAGTATACATAAATGCAATATATTTATTGGTATTTACAGGTAATTGATATTATTCTTACACCATATTCTTTTATCACTTGGAATAATGTCCAAGTGTATAATAATTAATATCAAAATTTGCATTAGCGAATTATCTCATTTTAATAAACTGATACTAATTACTGGCAATTATTAATTCTGGCTATAGACATAATTTGGTGGAAAAAGATATAGTTGGAAGGCTTATTACAAGCTTTTAAATTGGCACATTTAAAATATCTGTGAAAATGCGTTTTATTCTAAAATTAAAATCATATAATATAATCAATAGGATAAAATTCACGCAATTAATTTCATGTACTTACAATTACCATTCTAAGACATTTTTTGATCTTTAACATGGAAAATATTAGTGAGTAAATGTAATAACATATAATAGTACTAGAATTGACATGATGCAACAAATACTGATCAGTGACAACGTGAAAGTTTTTCACGAGTAAAATTTAATTATTCTAAATTAAATTACACTGTAAAATTTACTTTTCTATTAATTGTTCACATAAAAGTAATTTTGTATATTGTGAATATGTATTATTATTTTTCAGCGTATTGGGACTTATTTCCAAAATGCCAAACAACAGTTTGTGTAACGACAAAACAAGCAGTCGGGTTATTGGGTGTCGGCAATGGGCATAAACGGATATCATCCAAATAAATATTAATAGGTAGATATTAGTTTTTTATTTCACTCCCTCATGTGTATGAATTTGTGATGGAACCTTAAACACACACACACAATTTTAGGTGAAATTCACTTTTCAATAAGTACTTTTATTATGAGTAAAAGCATTTTTGATTACATGATTTATACGCCGAAGAATCTTACCTCATCTGAACTGTAACTACTACCGGACACAAATCCATGTCTCCTGTAAAAGTCCCAAGACTCGAAATGACTTCCACCCCAGCAGCCGTCGCCGCACAGATAACAGCAGGATAGTATGTGTTGGGCCGAGAGCTTAGGTTTTTTTAATCCGTCCGAATGGATACAAATCCGATCGCTTACAGTAGACGCCACGGAAATTGCATAGCTTGACTTACAATTACCTTGGTCGTACACCTGCCCAATTGACGAACACTTGACCCATTTACGCCGGGCATCAAAATGTTTCGGTAGGCCCAACGGATCCCAAAAACCATTGTTTTCCTGCAAGAATATATAATAGTAAATTGTTTAACTACTGCCTCTTAACCGAACGTTCTCTGGTCGTATGAATTCGAGTATTTCTTTTAATAATCTTATCAAAGACAAAACGGTAAAAAATAATGTATGAGAAATTAATAAAAAATAAAAACCAAAAATGTGTACGTGCACGCAATAAAAATTATTTTTTGTTCTTAGACAATTTCTAAAATTACTGTCCTCCTTCTAGCTTCTTTTTAAATACGCTATTAAATGGAGTCACATGGATATATTATATTTTTGATACAATTTTAACGTTGGATTGTTTTGTCTTCATGACATACCCTTGATACACACACACACACATACATACATTCATACATACATTTTATAGAAGTGTAAAGATTGTTTTTTAATACACACCTTTGATCGAGTTTTTGTAGGATTATCCGGTGTATTCACATGGCCCAAAGAGTCATTCGCATCAATGATGGAAGACGCGCAACGATCGCTGAGAGCTATAACACACAGTGATAATATAAAAAACTTAACAACAGACATGGTTTTACTGGTGGAATCAAAGCTAGAATGTTTTTGTGTTTTTAAATGGTTATGAAACTTAAACACTTGACGTGTGCAGTCGATAAACGCTTTCAGAAGTGTGTCGACGTAAATTTTACTGATTATATCACAAAATGTAATCATTTTTTAGAGAGTTATTTAATTAAAATGGTTATCTAAATTCTAAAGTAGGTATTGACATTTTTCACTTTAGTTGTTTTGGGTAGATTATTTTTATTCCATTCAAGTTTAGTCTTTAGTGATACTTAGACAGTCATAATGATCACTTATCTTTTCAAAGATACTTTTATAAATATTATATAATATCCTAACTGAAATCGTTTGAAGACAATAATAAACACATGAGAAAAATTATTAAAACAGTAAACGAAAGTCTAATAAAACTAATATTAGATGAAAAAAACGTGTCAAATGGAGACACCGATCAAATACACCCGGCAACACAGGATGGGCGTTTAAAAGATTTCGGACATGGCACAAATAGGAAGTCTAAACCCCGTCCTGCTGTACAGGAGGTGCCAAATCGATGTCCCGCGATCGGCCAAAAAAAAAAAAAGAACCGTAAGTAAAAATCCATTCAGTTGAATGGACACGACCTTTTGTCAATGTTTTCTATTAATATAAATATCATTACTTCTAACCAGATGTTAATCATTCCTTTATATTGTTTATAACACGTTTTTGTAATCTAAAAAAGAGTCGAAAACAATATATCCGTTCGATTTAGTATTGTTATAAATGATTTAGAATGGTAATGGCTTTTTAAATTTAAGCACGATTTTCAGTTTTTATCGCACGAAATTTAACTTTGTTTTTTTTTTGCCCTTCGGTCGACTTAAAATCATAGGTATCGAAAAAGGTGAAACAAAACACTCGTATGAAGAAACACTGCAGCAGGTGGACAAGTGATTATTGTTATACGGAAAATATATTATTGAATCGTTTCCTTTGTTCGTCATGTGCAAAATGAAACGCATAATTTATAATACTGTAGTTGAAAAATAAAACCAAACGTTATCCATAAACTACCAACCCAAATTCCAATTGATAATCTTGATCGGTAATTATTATATTTGATTGACTTGATGTACTTGCATTATTATATTATATCTAAAAACTTAAATAAAAGTAAGATAATATTTTTAATTTAGAGGACAAAAACACTACATTTCGTCAGATTGATACGAATTGTATGAGTTTAACAGTACATACTTATAAAATAGTGATTGAGTGTTCATGAAATACAAATAGGTACACAGTAAAATTACAATTATCAATTACGAGATGTTTTTTTTTTGCAAATTTTTACGTGCATACGTGTTTAAGATCACGAATACAATATGAATTTATTTTTAATCAAAGTACTAGAGTAAACACTATATAGTAAACACTTGAAATACAAACATTGTTAAGTTATAGTAACAATCTGTTGATCCGTAGTTCATTGTATTGTACGAGTGAAACGGCCAACGCGAATGAACATTTTCGAACAAACGAAATGAAAAAATCGTTACAGAGGTAACCCTGCGTACATATTTTCTTGAAAGAAACATCCGTCCGAACCCCGTGCGATTTTAAACGTCCCGTGATCGCCCCAATCCGGGCCAAACGAGTTGGCCACCAACCAGTACGGTAATCCGTTTTCTTCTCCCCAGCCAATAATCTTGACGCTCTGTACAGCAAAGTAACCGACGTCCGAGTCTTCGTCGTACTGGTAAACACCTTTAACGTAAAGCAAACACAACGTGTTATTATACAGTTCGATTCGTGAACATTATCGTCGTAAGATACGCACCAGACTTGTAGTCAATAAGATCTTTGTACATGTAAAAATGTGTCGTTATCGGACCATTGTCGTGTATTTCTTTCATAGCCATGTAAGGATTCACTCGATAATATGTTCCTGGTTGAAAAAAAATATTGTTCACACTAACCCAATATAATGACAGATGACTATACAGAAAATATTGATGAATTATTATGTTAATTTATAAAACGTACTTCTCTAAATAGTAAAAATCTATTCTTTTGATCAAATGTTTAATTCTCTCATAAGACGTATCTTATTGATTTCAAATATTATAAAATTACCCTTGTAAATGTCACTTCTGAATGAAGTTTGATATTGTTGATTATAACATTTTGTTTCACAGGTTGGTGGATCTTCTCGGTCATGTAACGTACACAGATGTTCAGAAGGATTTTCTTTTGAGAGTTTACACGGTTTTATCATATAAGGTTGACAGCCCTATAACAAGGTTTTTGTTATCGTTAATAAGTTAAGTTGCAAAAATATTATTAATACGATTGTGTTAATATATTGAATTTGAAAACGATTATAATTTGCTTAATTAATAACTCTCTAAACAATATTTAAACAAGATTTTTTCGTGCTTTGAAAATTAAATTTCAATTAAAATCACATTATTGTTTCTTCGTTTTCATTTCAATCATGTGAATAAAATGTTATTTCGATTTATTTGTAGAACGTAATCATGATTGTTGATCGTAAATAATATATTTTTCAGATTTGCCAACGAAGCATAACATAATTTTATTAAGATTTCCTACTGGTGAATTTGATCAGAATGACTTTTATCCATCAACCTTCACATATAAGTATGTAACTACATTTAAGCACTAACGTTATTTCATTGATTTTGTTAACACAAAACGTAAATTCACGAGTCACATTTATTAGAATAGAAATACTGCTCTTTGAAATAATAGTGTGCAGTATTTTCATTTTATATAAATATAATTTTTTCAATTTATAATAAAAAGTGAGTCCAGTGATTAAACTCTTGCTGTATTATTAAACTGTGACATACGATAATTAACAACATATAATATTATATGGTCACTATTATCGACGATATTTAAATGTTATTTATATGAATAGATTATTATATAAAACTGTACCTGACTAGAATTGTAATCGCCACCTGACACAAACCCATGCCTTCGGTAAAAGTCCCACGCCTCATACGGAATTCCCCATTCGCATTTAAATCCGCATAAATAACAGCAAGATATGATTTGTTGCGAAGACATTATAGGATTTTCAGCCCCGTCGGAATGGATGCAGATCCTGTCTGTGACTGCAGATGCTATCGATACGGCGTAACTTGAACGGCAATTACCTTGGTTGTATATATGACCGATCGACGGACAGTTTGGCCATTTTTTTCTCGCGTCGAAATGCTTCGGGAGTCCGACCGTGTAATACACGCTATTGTATCCGCCGCCATTCGAGCCCACTTCCCTGTTCTCCGTGGAAATCGATTCTGCCTGTACACAAAGTAATGTAAATTTTAAATCATTAATTAAACTTTATACTGACGACCCGCGGTCAAATGGACGTGAAATCGCAAGCTAGTATTCATAAGTGATGTATCCATTAACATGTACAAACCTTTAAATTATTGTCTCCATTGAACTGTCCATCTGTTAAAATATCTTGTGCTCTAACATGTGTGGTAAAAATAAAAAATAAAACTGATTTAAAAATCATTTTTAATACAATAATTTTAAAAATGAACTAGAAATCTAATTTTCTATCATTAGAACGCAATGGCTGTATATAAATTCGCGTTTAGACTGAAAATGATCCGATAATTGGTACCTAATACTTTTACTTAAAAAGTAAACACTTCAGATATTATGAGTGCAGGTATACATATTTATAACATATATAGACTAAATAAATATAAATGGATTTAATAAGACCTTATTATTTTTGTTAAGTGTTAAGACATTTCTATCAAATACCTATAATAATTTAAAATTTAATATATACAATAAAATGATTAAACCAGGCATAAAAACCTAGAGGATAGGTACATAATACGATAAATGTGTTGATAATGTCTTCTTTTTATGTATAGGTATATTATATATGATATTTAATATATTTTTCAGACAAAATTATGTAAAATCTTAAACATAGTTCCTAAATAAAATTCATTTAGGCCAGAGAATGTATAAAACATATAAATTGAACATTAAAGAATAAAAATATTAAAATAAATTATAAACCTCGACAACATTATATTTTATTAATAATAATATTACAATATTATATTATATATTGTGCCAATATTTAAAAAATAGTATAATTATCTTTATCGTTGACATTTAGAATTTATTTTAATATTTTTCATACATTCTCTGGCCTAAATCAATTTATTAAGGAATTATGTTTAAGATTTTACACATGCTGTCTGAAAAATATAACTAATATTTCTCTCAAAATGTTATAAGAAAAAATAAGAAATAAGGATTGTTTTTTTATTTTTATAACGTGTTTATTATATAGATTGATACTGAAAATTCGTACTTCAAATTTTGTTGAAAAAACAAAATTATTCGTATCCGTGTATTTTTAATTAGGTATTTACATTAAATAACTACAACAAATGAAGCGATTCCAACTTCCAAGCGAAAGTTATAGTGTAATACGTATTAGATAATATCTACTAATATCATATTTTTTTATCTTGTAGTATTTTGTGTTTACAGTTTGATTTCACTGAAAAGTAACACTAAATATTTCGAAATAATGATTTTGTATTGAAATGAGCTTTGGAGAAGACTTAGGAGATACTAGTAAAGTTTTACCTAGGAGGTAAATTATAATACAGGTTTAATTAATTCTACAGGAACTATATATAAATGTGAGACAGTATTCTTGTAATGTGTGTCTGATAGATTTTTTTTTACCAAGAACTATTAAAAAAGATATATTATGCATTCATAGGAGAAAAATCATATTCATGGAGGATTACTTACTACTACACGGGCTTGCCTAAAATCATTTGTTTAGAATGCCAGTGTTACTAAGCACATGTTTCATACCAGTGAAAAGTTCAAAGGATATCATATATATAACTGAGTATAATTGATTAAAACAATATCACTTGAATATTGTTATTATTTTATTGTAACTTAACAGGAAGACAATTATTGACGGTTAATTATTTTATAAACAACCTAATTTCTAGAACATTTAAAGTAAAAATTAGTCTCCTTTAAAATGTCGTTGATATAAATATTATTCTTTTAATTTAGTTATTATATAAATTTAAACTACCTTAGAGAATACCTTTAACTAATCCGGTCAAGTCAGTGAGAGTTAAAATTAGTGTAATGACATAATTAATTTTTTTTTATTTCATAAATATTCATAGATAAGTAATATAATATTATTTTCATTGAAAATGTAAAAAATATTGACAAAAACGTAATATTTACTAGGTTTTATCAATATCTCATCAGGTGATGATGAGTTGAAAATTCGATAGTGTTTAAATGTTTATCCTATTTATCCTGTTATCATAAAAATGTTATGATCTAAAATAATATCATGTACGAAATAATTGACACAAAGAAAGAAAAACATTTTTGTAAAATCATATATTTTTTACTTCATCGATAATATAAAACACTCTTTGTCACTATAGTATAATATATTTTTTAGAATGGCTGAAATAAAATTAGAAAGCGTTAGGTATTGATTTAAATATAATTTATTAATACATTAATCATTAAAAGCTTTTTGAAATTTAAAAAAATTATAATTAAATGCAATATAGTTTTCAACGACAAAATTATAATTAAAATGAAATAATTTATTGTTTTTTAGAATTTTAATTTTTAATTGAAATCTATGTTGTTAGTATTGGATTCCCACTAATAAGATAATCTTCAAACAAACAATCATTTTCACCACGTCGAATTTTGAAAGTTCCCTTATCTCCCCAAGAAGTTCCCCATGAATTAACGGCTAGCCAGTATTGTACGCCTCTGTTTACGCCCCAACCGATTAATTTCACTGTTATTTGACCAAGATGTTTTCCAGTGACATGATGGTAGATTCCTTAAATTAAAATAAACAAATATGTAAGTACAATGAAAATTATGGATAAAATAAGAAAAAGAGCTATATTACAATTGCTCGTGTCAAATACCTGATTTGTATGTTAGGAAATCTTCATAAACACGCATTATCGCCGTTACAGGTCCGTATTTTTTCAATATTGATCTCACGTGAGACGGGCATTGCCGTTCGATTCGTATGCCTATTATTCATTGAAACACATTATGTTCACATAAATATAATAAAATAATATAGCGAATGCAATATTAAATTCAATATTATTAGGTAATTATGATAAAACGATATTTTTATTTATTTGCTTTCGTCTTACCTTTTACAATGTCTTTCATGAAAGGTTTTGAATAATTTGGATTGTAGCAATCTAAATGGCATTTCGGCGTTTCCGATCTATATTTACCGCACATGTATGACGGACTATTTGCATCCAGAACCGTTTGATTACATGGCGGTATTAACCATGGTTGACAGCCCTATAATGATTCATTTAGACACACATTTAATACGGTATATTATAAATTTTACTTGATATCCAATGAGGAAAACATTCAGTTGCGTCCAGAAGAACAATTGAATGACAATTAAACGTATGACTCATAATATGTTTTGTCTCATACGGTATGAGATAAATAAATTAAAGTAACGGGGTTTTTTTTTCCGAAAAAACATAAAATTAAAAATTTGTAAATTGTTCGATAATATGTATATTGTATAATATATATTTTTATTTTTTTTTTATTGAACACGAAAAGCGTTGAAAATATAAAAATAATCCTACCGTTTGTTGAAAATGAATAAATGAACATCCGACCGATTATATTTCATTCGAGTGAACGTAAACGAATTGACCATACGGAGTGATTACCATAATATTCATAAAAGTTCGATCTATTTAACACCGAATTTAAATTCAATATTTACTTCATTGCTCCCGTAATCGCCTCCGGTGACCAATCCTCTTTTGGTCCAGTAGTCCCACGCGGCTCCGGAATAGCCTCCGTTACACCCGTCACCGCATTCGTCACAACAAGACAACAATTTTTGCGGCGAGTATAACGCAGTTATCTTTCTTTTCGACTTGATGCATATGCGATCGTTTATCACAGATGTCACAGCAATCGCCTAGTATTTTTTGTTGTATAGACAGTAGAATTGATATAATATAAATGATAATAGTATAATAAGTATAAATACCGTATAAACCTTATAAATGTTTTAAAAATCTTAAAAAATATATCATAAAATCATACAAATGCGCTAAAAATGAAATCTCTACTGCTTTGTATCAAACGAGTGATTGGAAATTCACAAAAAAAAAAAAAAAATTATTTTAAAAGCCAAATAAAATGACCAAACATTTAATTCATTGATAATTTGTTTAAACTTTGTACTAAGAAAGGTATTTTTTAAAAAACTTAAAATAAGATTTTCTCCACAATAATCTTCTCATAACGAGCGACGCGTATTTAAATCGTGACAATATTATTTACGATATTACTTTAGACACGTTGTTGACTAGCTGATGATCGAATAATATGTTTTTTATAGTATACACACCCAGTCAGCAGCACAGTTTCCCTGGTTCCATACGTGAGATATAGATTCACATTCGAACCAATGATTTCTGGCATCGAACGATTCCGGTATGGCGTTCGAGTCCCCTCGCGTATAGTTTTCGTCCTTGCGGTCGACCAAATCGAATGATTTACCGTCTTTTTGGAAGCCCCAAGTACCGACGATGTCCTTATACTCGGACGTACCGAGATCGTTGATTCCAGCCTATATATTAACAATGGTAAGACTTGCAAATTAAAACACGTCGGTAAATACTAATAATTAAAATATTTTTAAGCCCATTGGAGTCAGAGAAATATCAACGCAACGAATCAACGACAGATAATCAACGACGAGTCAGTGGTCTTTTATTTGTCAACAAAGGTATATCAATAAATTTCGTATTAAAATAATAAAATCTATGTAAAAAAAAATGTACTATGTAGCCGTTCAATCACAAGTGAAGAACTAGTCTAAATGTGGTTATCATTTGGATAGAAATAGCTTTGGTTATTTTTAAAAATAAATAAAATAGTTTTAGAGTAGCTACTTACTTGCCATGGTACATTTCCACGATTAACGTGTTCGATAATGTGCTGTAACTTTAATTTTGCATTACATAAAAACCAAATGTTACAGAACAAAAGACTTAATAGTATAAATTTATGATTATTAAACATTGTGATAGGCTAAATACTAAATGTGAAATTAAATATAAAATTATAGTATAAATGATCGCAAGAAAATAACTAAAACATAATTTAATATTTTAAATAAGTACTTATAGTTTAATATTGGCTTATAGATATTGTTATCTTGTAAAATAATCATTTCATTTGAAGTGTTATGATTGTTTAAGCAAATCCATAAATTCAGTCAAATCAATTGTTAAAAATGATTGCTATTCATGTTTATAAGTAGGTACACTCAATATTTTGATGTTAGTTGAACTAAAAAAATCAGCATGTGTGTTATACAATTTTATAACTGTGTCTGATTTTTTAAACATAATAAAAAAATAATATATTACATATATTAAAGTGGAGGTTTAAATTAGTTTAGGCACATAATCGAAGTATAATTGTTTTTTGAGATAATAATAAATGAAAAATACTTTTTAACTATAGTACTTGTAAGGTCATAATATATTACCTTAACTCCACTTCTTAGTTATTCATTTTAATCAATGTATATAATACATAAACATATTACATATACATAATTCAAATATAATATATATATACATATATATATACTCGTATATATTGTTTAGTGATTAAAAAAATATTAATTTTAATATCAATCAAAAGTTTGAAGTTTTATCAAAATATAAATTGTAACACAAACAACAGAATGTTAGCTATACATTTTTTAGAAATTTAGAAAATTCAAAATTATCTTGATTTCTTTGTATATAGATTTAATTATTTATTAAGAAATCTGTGAAAATATATTATAGTGTTAAACGTTTAAAATATTGGCATAACATTTAGTTTTCAATGGTAGGGGCTTTAAACCGCTTTAAACCACTTTAAATTTGAAGTCGAATAAAGTATCAGCAATATTATATGCATTTCAAATAATTAAATCACATTGTAAAATATAAATGCATTGATTATAATGAAGAAACAATATTTCGAAGTTCATATTTATTTATATTGGGTAGTATAATATTTGAACATCAATATAATTACTTTGATAGGTTTTTTATTTAGTATGTACCTAAGGTACAATGAAGAAACAAATTCAATTATGTCTAAAATCAGTATCGCGTTAATTGTCCTATATTTGTAATTCATAGTCTGTTTTTCTTTGTTCTTGAGAAAAGTAAATATTTAAAAAAATGATCTCCCAAATTCACCAACTAGTTCTACGATAATATCAGAAATCATGACCAGTTTGATGATGATGACTCACCCCAAATAAAAGCGTTTGGGTAATGTACACGAGAATGTCAAAAAATTTATGAAAATTATGAATAAAATTTAAATAAATTATGTGCTCGGCTTGAACAATATAATTTGAAAGGGAGACGCGGAATAGTGAAATGTATGAAACTGAATATTTTTATGGACTTCACCGCACGTATGGTGTTTAAATTGCGCCGTTGTACAATTTTTCTTTCGTGGTGAATGCTACGGTTACGATATGAAATAACCTCACGGCCACACGTTTTATATAATACATTTTCTTCCATTTATCATAGCTCTAGATGCTATTTTTAAGTGAATTAAAAAGCAACGTTTCAAGTGCATTTTGCATTAACAATTTGAATTATAATTATTACCTGAAATAATGAAATATTAACTTACTGGCTAGTGTCTACGTTGAATATATATGTTTTTAATACGAATCCTCGTTGTAAATAAATAAATTGAATATTCGGTTGTCATCATCACCGAATAATAATTATGATATAAATCTGCGTGCAGAGTAGGTTAATTATGTTTGGTAAAAAAAAACAATATTTTAATTTTATAATATTTTATTCAAATGCAATAGGTATCAGTTAAAAACACCGTTTGCATCATTGTGTATTATTATTTATTAGTTAAAACTTGATAACATTGCTGTTAATATTATATTATACTTTTATACTTGTGATTACAACGTAGGTGTATTTTTCGATATTTGTAGAGCTGGATAAGTTTTAAATAGCGATTAGATAATATTAATTCATAATTTATACAAATTTAATGTTTTGATAGCCCACATACGTTGTTGGATGTATGAACGTAGAAGTAGATAATGAAAACACGTTATTGTAAAACATGATCAACACTAGTGAATAAACAGTCTTCGACACGGAAGATTAATATTATGACAAAGAGTTTCAGTGATATCTGCAATAACTAGTGTTTAGTCAATAAAATAAACATAGACAAGTAGGTACACAGTCTAATTAAAATTTTCTATTACAATGTGAGTTGATATTATTACATCAATATTTCATACATATGTAAGGTACATGTTTCGCATCATAGATAAGATATAAAGATTAATAATTATAGTTCTTGAGGTGCCATTAAACACTTGTTATTCATAATTCTAGAGTAGGCGTTAAACGCTTGATGTAAAAATCTATTTCTAAGTCAATGTATAAATAGGTGAACTTTGAAAACGAATACAAATTTCAATAATACAATGAAAAATTAGTTACAACGGCAACCCGGCGTACATTTGTTCCTGGAAAAAACATCCGTCCAAGCCTCGTGCGATTTTAAATGTTCCACGATCTCCCCAATCCGGGCCAAACGTGTTGGCTACCAACCAATAAGGTATTCCGTTTTCTTCTCCCCAGCCTATAATCTTGACGGTCATTACGTCGAAGAAACCAACACTAGGTTTTTCATCGTACCAATAAACCCCTTAATGTCAAACAAATAAATAGTTATGCGGTTTAATCCATGAACATTAAAATGGTAAACCATTAAAACGCATACCAGACTTGTAATCAATAAGGTCCTTATACATATAGTACTGTGTTGTGATTGGACCGTTATCGTATATTTCTTTCATGGCCATAAACGGACTCACTTTATAATATGTACCTGTTAATATATTATATAAAACAAAAACAAAAACAGAAATATTAAGTTAAATTAGTAAGTGGATGACGTGCAGCACATTCCAAGCTCAAATTAAATACAGTAACATCAATACGTCATTATTATAATACATATTATTATATTGTTGACCAAATACTTGCAGGTTTGACCTTTGCGTAAATGTTTATGGGCCAAATTACCGTAAAAGTACTGTCTACTCTAATGAGTTCATTGAATATTAAGTAAGTTGATTTTATAGTTATATTTTGATGTGTACATTTATAAAGTTGTCTATCAAATCATTTTTTTTAAATTTATAAATATTTCTCTCTTTGAAGGTTTAAAAAGCATTTTTTTCATCGAATTAATGCTTATTTATACTCTACATATAGGTAATGAACCGTGATAAACTGAGATAACACATCAAATAATCATACAGATAACTTAGTGAACGCGAGTGAGAAAACTGTTCAACACCATCACCTACTTAAAGCTCGGTCGGTGAGTACTGAATAGGAACTAATTTTTTTCGATAAGAGCGTCTTTTGGCTATTTTAAGTAAATCCATAAAAACATTGATTACTTGTAGTTATTTTCAAAAATATTTACGCGTATTAAGCTCGTATAACTAATATAATTATCTTACTCATTTGAAATATCACAAAATTACCTTTATAAATATCACTTCTAAATGAAGTGCGGTATTTTGAATTGTAGCAATTTGTTTCACATGTTGGTGTTTTTTCTATTTTATGTACGAAACAAACTTCTCCAGAAAGGTTTTCATTTGAGAGCTTACATGGCTGGATCGTATATGGTTGACAGCCCTAAAAGTAATTTAGTGTTCTTTTTACTATAGATAAATTCAATATTTAAAAAAAACAAACATTATTAGGAATTTCATAGATTCATAGATGTTATGGCATATTATATTTTTATTGAACTGAGAAGCCATTTAATCATATTCTAAAACAATTTAATGAAGAAACATGTCAACAGTTATATAATTAAATTTATAAATTAGCTTATTTAATAGTGAATATAGCTTTTATAGATTCGTTTTACTGTAATTATTGATGATTCTAAAAAATCCTTAGTGGAGTGTAATTAATATCAAATTTCTCTTTCAAAGAATATGTTTAAAAATATTTATTTTTTTACTTTGAATAAAATATAGCATCTATAATCTACTGTAGTTGGGAATTTCATAAATAATTTGAAATACCTAAATTCTTCAATATAAATATTATCTTCTAAACATGATTTTCGTATTGAATAAAAAATACTATATACATATACTAAGACTTTGTCATCAAAACAATAATACATTTATAATCACTCATTGTTTCCAAATTTCCGCCACAAAAACTTAACTTTTTGAATTTTCGAAAAAACCGTAAGAAAAAAAAAAGAGTTATCGTATTCGCTTCTTTGATCGTATTCGACCGGATTTAAACGTCTATGAAAAGTGTTATTTCGAATATTTTTAAGTGGACGTACCTACTCGTGTAAAAATAATCGATTCACTCTCTTCAACCTGTTATTAAATTATTATGCGAGTTTATTAATTTTGTACAGTGTGATACCAATACCTGATTAGAATTGTATTCGCCCCCCGATACGAATCCATGTCTCCTGTAAAAGTCCCACGATTCGAGTTGTGATCCACCACGGCATCCGTATCCGCATAGATAACAGCAAGATATGATTTGCTGCGAAGACATTATAGGGTTTTTAGTCCCGTTGGAATGGATGCAGATTCTGTCAGTGACAGCAGACGCTACCGACACAGCGTAACTCGAACGGCAATTACCCTGGTTGTATATATGGCCGATTGATGGACAATTCGGCCATCTTTCTCTAGCGTCGAAACGTTTCGGGAGTCCGATCGTATTGTATACACTGTTGTGTCTAATATTTGAATCTGTCGTTATTTCATTGCTTTTAGAACTCGGTTCTGAAAAATTCTACAAGTAGGTTTTATTAAAAAAAAAATGTTTTCTTATACAATTTAAAATGTTAATTTTTTATAATTATAAAGGGATACTTATATAAAACGTGATGACAAGTCTTAACAAGTCGTACAAAGTAGTGCAAATTATTGGATCGAAAAGATTTTTCAAGTTTTATCCATGAGGTATCTACCATTTAAACACATCATATTTCAATATTTGTAAAATATTTGTTATTTACATAATTTAACTCACGTGATTTTTTATTAAAAATTAAATAAAGTCCGAGAAACATAATCATTTGTATATTTTATAACTACTGTCGGATACATAATTACAAACTATTTTATAATTGGTTTAAATAACAATTAATATTCACAAATATATTATAATATTTAATGTGTTATAGTTTTTCAGATTGAACCTATCGAATGTCAAAAAAATAAATAAATATTCCGATTCATCGAAAAGTAAAATCAGAAATAGTTTTACTCTTAAAAAATGTACAAACCTTTACATTACTGTCATCTCTATCGTATTGTCCATTTGTCAAAATATGCCCAGTAATAAATTGGAATAAAATTGAAATGAAAATCAATTTTAAAATCATTTTTAAATTATTATAATATTAAAATAAATTATAATTTTAATACTTTAACGTTATATTGAAGAACTCTCCATAAACAATGACAGAAACATTAACATAAATATCTAGTGTTCCTACTTAAAATTAATTAAAATAAATAATTACCTAGTTCTATCATTGTTTTTAAATTAATCCACTTATTGTTACATCAATGTGTTATAACATAAAATAATATTGATAACAAGATAAAATATATTAGATTACCATTATTAAAATTTCCTTTATAATCTTTAAAAGGATACTCTAACATTTTGACCTAATCGTATTTACGTTATCTCGTTATTATTCAAAATTGTAACTTCGAGTTTTAATTTGTACATCTTGGGCAAACACTTCAAGTTTTACAAGTGTGTAGGTACTGATTTGTTAAAAATAAATTAAACAAATATAAATTACTCTCAAAGTGGTCATGACATTTGTGTGATAGGTATCACTGAAGTTGATTTGAGGTTCATAAATTACAAAATCTCAACTATACAAGTTATCATTACAAATGTTCTTATGTCACGTTTTAAGCTCCAAGGAATTTTTTTTCTAATATTGACGAAAACTTTTATATTCATTTAAGAGACATACATTTATATCATCAAATTGGTCATGAATTTCCATTGTTCTTGAAGACTTCAATTATGATAATTTGTAAAATCACATAATTTGGTACTAAAGTGTGATCTAATAGAATTTTTCGAAGCAGCAGTGATGGATACGAAGAAGAGCGATAAGATGATCGAATCTCCCCCATTTGCTTTTTTCACATACCTTAATATCGTCTTTCTTTTTATAAAAAATATTATAGATTTTTATACTTTAATATTACTCATTAGTATCTACTTAGTATCAGTCTAGTCGTATACGTCGTGCTGGCCGATTGCTTTGGTTTTATTATTTTCGCGTTTAGTTTATAGTATTTATCGTGACGATATCATACATTTTATTGGCCTTTTTTGTTTTTGTTTTTTTTGCTTTCTAGCGTTCTCTGGCCCGCTAGATTTTCACTTTCAAAAAATCGGCCTTCTAATAGCATTGAGTTGCCCATCCCTGTTCGCGCGAGAAAAAGGCGTTAAAATACGAATGCGTATCGATTATTTTAGAGAAAAACGACCCACGATACGGTTCTAATTAATAAAATGATAAATCGAACGACGCGCGTTCTGATCGTTAAATCGGAATCGAAAAAAATTTCGAAAATATATAAAAATATTTGCCAATTTTTTTTTTTTTTTTTAAAAAAACAACGTAACAATAAATACATATTTTAAAATCCAGCGCCACGGTCGTGGCGCGAGCTAAGTAAAAAAAATAAAAGCGGCGGCACGACAGTGTATATTATCTCGAAGCAGGAGTTTCCCATTAAAACCGTGTAAATTTCGGTGGACAACGAATCGGTACGCGCAGGTCCTTGTTGGATGGAAAAACAACATTTTTCAAACACTCGTCCGTTTCGTCATTCGCACGTCACAAGTCTAAACGGAAGACTGCTGCCAGAAAAAAAACCCCTCGTCGAGCCACTCTAAGCCTTTACGTATACTCGTATGTAGTAAGTGATATTTTAATATTATATTAGTTGTTAGTAATAGGTAGTAGAATGATTTCGCACGAGGAAGAAAACCAATTCGTACGACACCACGGACGCGTCGGCGATAGCGTTAAATCCGCGATAACGCGAACGATCCGTTCCGCGTGTGAAAATATAGGCAAGTACGTGGATTTTTTTTCTCTTTTTTCAATCTTTTATATACATTTACCATCGCTAGATTGTTTTTCAAGTTCGCCTGCAAAACGACCCCGGAGCGTTCCGAATAAAAATCGAATGATTTCGCGAGGAAGAAAACGAATTCGCGAATCGTACGAGACACGGACGGACGACAGATTTAGCAATTCCGTTCCGCGTCGATGTGAAAATACAGGTAAGTACGTGGAGTTTTGTTCTTTTTTTCAGTTTTCGATCGAACGACGTATAGACGTGACGCTGTGGATTATTCGAGCCGACAGTGTGAATTTACAGAAATTCGTATTCCTCGAGAATGTGAATCGAAGTTATCAAACTCGGATTACAGACAACAATATGCTACAATATATATTAAGTACGTGGATTTCTTTTCTTTTTTAACAATAATAACAACAATAATATATATTTCAATTTTAGGTAAGTACGTGGATTTTTTTTCGTTTTTAACAACAATAACAACAATAATATATATTTCAATGTTTTATATTTTTCTTTTTTAACAATAATATACATTTCATTTTTTTGGGGTTTTTCTTTTTTAACAATTTATAATTCAATTTTTTTGGGTTTTTCTTTTTTAACAACAATAATATATATTTCAATTTTTTTGGGTTTTTCTTTTTTAACAACAATAATATATATTTCAATTTTTACAATGATAACGATGTGATTAATAACGATAATATCGATTTTCAGAGATTTTCAAATGCAAACAGGATTTCCATCATTCAATGAGATTAATTTTCTGAAAAACAAAAAACACAACATGGCTGTTATAAAAAACGTTTTCTTCGTGCGTAATTGGTATTTTATTGATGTAACGATATTTTATTGACTTACAAATTCAAAAGAACATGGGATCCCGGCTTTCAAGGCATTCACTTTGGCCATGAAGACGTAATATTCCAGCCGCCTCAATGTCTCCGGGCCGTCGAAATCATCATCCTGAAAAATATAATTAACATCATTATAACAAAACGAGTTAATACGAATTCAATTTAATCTTACATTTGTCGGGTTTATCAATTCGGACACGGTCTCTTCGACTTTTATGCGAAAGTGCTCCGCTAACTTTTCTATCGGGTTTAACGTCGGCTGAAAACACATTTTATAATAAAAAATAATTTTTTTACACGCGTTTTAATATTTTTTAACATTTACCTTTTTTTCTGTTTGTTCCGTTTTCGGCTCTTTTTCGGTCTCAGCTACTTCCTTCGGGGTGGAAAAAAAAAACAGAAAAAAGATTAAAAATTATTTAACATTTTATTCGTAATAATAACAAGTCTAAATGATAAAAAAAAACACATTTTATAATTGAAAATACATTTTGTTTTTGCACGTGTTTTAAATTTTTTTTTTAACATTTACCTTTTTTTCTGTTTGTTCCGTTTTTGGCTCTTTTTCGGTCTCAGCTACTTCCTTCGGGGTGGAAAAAAAAAACAGAAAAAAAGATTTAAAATTATTTAACATTTTATTCGTAATAAAAACAAGTCTAAATGATAAAAAAAAAACACATTGAAAATATATTTTTTTTTTGCACGCGTTTTAAAATTTTTTTTTAACATTTACCTTTTTTTCCAATTGTTCCGGTTTTGGCTCTAGTTCGGTCTTGGCTATTTTCTTCGGGGGGGAGAGGGGGAAACAGAAAAAAAGATTAAAAATTATCAAACATTTTATTCGTAATAAAAACAAGTCTAAATGATAAAAAAAAACGCGATACTTACTGAACTACCGGCAGTGTCTTGTGGTTCACTGTTCTTCCTTTTGCCCTTTGATTCGGTTTTTTCGATTTCATCTGGAAAAATGTAAACATTCGTATTGATTTGTATACATTTTTTTTTTTTAATTTTCACTCTCGTATCAATCTCTACCCTTGAAAAATTTAATAATTGAAAAGTAAATTCGTTAAAGTGTCTCGAACGATTCGATTTAGCCCGATCTAACGCGTTTACATGATTTCCGAACGGGTTCGTCGACAATTTGATTTTTATTTTTTATTGTAAAACAAAATATCTATATAAAAAAGTTTAAATATTTGATCGCAAAACATATAAGACGTTTAATTATTAATATAATTAATTTATGTTTTCTTTACGGTTTAACTACTGAAAATATGTAAAACCGTACGTACTTGTTCTTTCAGCCATTGTTCTTCGGTAAATATTGTCCGATTAAATTATTCAAATATAAATATAATATATATATCGAACGGATATACTCGTATAAACGTATGAGAAACTAATTCGCACTACTCGTATTAATAACGGATGGAATAAACTACAATTATGCGGATAGATGTTCACTCGGTTTATAAAATACGAATCAGCTATTCTCGGTCGGTTTTCTAATACGTTCAACAAATCAACGAAAACTTTGTTTATTTCATTGCGAGCCAGCAGAAATAATACGAAACGATTTGTTTTTCTCACCGGCTTGTAACAAAGTATTAGCGTTATTATTTTTTCGAATTTGTTTGACGAAATGTGTGGACGATCGACGAGACGTTTTTGAATTTTCTCTGTTTAGTTTTATTTCTTCGTGAGTAGTTGCGCTCCGACTTTTATCACGCGGCGTTTGACGACGTGTCGAGTTCACTGCCGTATGGATTTTCACGAACGTTTGAGAATTAAATTTCGACGAAATCGAATATTTCCGCTAATTTCGATCGGATGAATATTATTTGGTCGTTTTTTCACCCTCTTATAATATGTTTTTTTGTTTTCTTTTTCTAAAGCAATTATTGGTTTCAACAGACCGGACTCGCCGATATCAATCACGCGCCACCTTGTTGAAATCTTTAGAATCTCGTCCGTTTTTCGATCGGTCACAAATGGCGGTTAACCGTGTTTCGACAAACGTAACGGAATTTGTCGAGAAAAATTGTTGTCGGTCAAAGGCGTCAGTGGCGTGGATAGAATTTTTTCTGGAATCAATTCATAATCACAGGTTGGTTAATTTAAATAAGTTATTTTATTAATTTTTTATTTTTATATGATATATTGTGATGTATATTTTATATTTACAATGAAAATATCATTTTTACTATAATATTTAGGTACATAATAATTAAATATCATTAAAATAATATTCAGAAGAGTGCAACAAAATTATAATTTTAACCTCATGCATAAGAATATAATAATAATAATAATAATAGTGCATAATAAATAATTATTACAAATAATATTTACTGTGGGTCTATTTAGTATACTATTAAAACATAATTGTACAATTTAAATGTTATTATTTAAATATTTTGACTATAGTTTCATCTGAATTTGAAATATTAAAAATGCTGCGATTAGTGTAGCGATCTAAAAAAAAAAAAAAAAATGATCAAAGTTAAATAAATACAATAATTGTTGTTAATGGTATATTGAAACATACTGTTACTAAACTTCGGTAACTCATTTTGAAAATACCACATGGTGTGAAATTGAAATCCGTATGTAGCATATACAGAGACGCATATTTTAACTGAAAATAAAAAGTACTCGTAAGTATATATTTAAATGAAAAGGGTTTGGTTAATATAGTGGAATGTGTTGGTTTAATTTCAGGAAACGTTTGTCGTCGTGTTTGTACGATGGTACGTATTTTTATTTTAATTTCAACGATTTTTTTTCTATATTAAATTAAAGAAGGATGTGGAATTTATACCTAATGTGTTAAAAAAACAATAATTTACCTCTTTATAATCTACTTTGGTGTCGATTTTTACAGAGCTCAAGATTTTTTGTGTCTTTAGCATCTAATAAATAAAATACGAAATTAATTATTCATGAATGATACATTATACGTAAAAACGTACAGTTTTAACATTTTTATACGTATAGTTACGTTTTATTATTTGACATAGACCAAAGCGTCTTAATAATTGCTAAATGAATTAAATGATACTTAAAATTTTTAAATAAAAAAGAATGAGTACTTTACCGCTCATTTAATAATTTGTTATATGAAAAAAATAATAATAATAATAATAATAATAATAATAATAATACGAGTACAAACATTATTTATTTTTGCTAAATATATTAAATAGTATTAAATTTAAAAAGCTTTTCTACGTGACACAATTTTCGAGCAAAGAAAAAAAAACGAAGAATACAATATTCAATATTGCATACTAACCCATTATCGTTACAACACTAGAGTAGACAAGTAAAGGAGTTTAATACGTTGGTGCCAACGCAATATACCGTAAAACATGTTGATAGTTTCCATAAAATATTTACTGCATCATATTAAACGAAAATAATAATGTTGGAAAATCCAAAGAATCATATTCACGTCGATTTTATGAAAATGAAAATATGTTATTGGTCCGTCAATAATTCACTGTCTTCTCTATAAAAGATTGTTTTCCAAGGAATTCGTCTCAAATCTAACTACCAGTTAAAACCGCAGACAAATAAAACACACGCACGTGACGGTAAAACCTATACGTTTCTCGTTTCACTTGGAATCCGGAAAGAAAAAAAAAGGACCCGAGCAAAATCGCGCACGCCCTGGAAATACCTCCGACTTGCAGTTTTGCGACACCCGGAACACCTCGGACATCCACGAAGCGCTGAACAGGGCGTTCACCGTGAACACGGCCATCTCGGCGTTGCTGTGGTTGGTCTTGTGGCCGACGAAGTACAGCGAGAAGAAGAAGAACACCACCTCGGCGATCGAGCACACGACGAACGCCACGATGGCGACGCCGAAATCGTCCTTGGCCAGCCGCGTGGCCGTGCCGACCAGCTCCTTCCAGCGGCCGCGGTGCGCCGTCCACGCGCCGACCGACGTGACGCGGCCGTTGATGTCGCGCAGTCCCAAACGCACGGTGTCCACGAGGAATATGTACGCGAACACGGGCACGGCCGCCCACATTTTGTAGGCGAATATCATCGGGTACTCGTACGGCGCGAAGTGCACGAAGTCGGTGTCGAAGTGGAACAGCGAGTAGGACGTCCACTCGATGCACAGCGACAGCGCGAACCACGCGGCCGCGTACCGCGCGAACGGCCGCAGTGACGTGCGGCCGGACAGCGGCACGGCGTCGTCCAGCCGGCGCACCGCCGCGGCCAGCGGCCGCCTGTTCAGCCACCACGCGAACATCATCAGCGGCGGCGTCAGCAGGTACGTGTACACCTTGACCACGATCATCACCATGGTGAGGTCCCACAGCACCGGCATGCGCATCGGCACCACGGACGTCACGTGGTCGAAGCCCGCGGCCGTGGCCACCAGGTTGGCGGCCAGCAGCAGCGCGTCCACCGTGCCGTCGGTCCGCGAGCCGTCGGCCACGAACCCGTAGCCGAACAGGCGGCACACGTTGAACGTGGCGCGCGCGCGCTCGTGCAGTCTCGTCGCCATCGCGGACGCGCGCCGAGACGGTCCCGTCGTGTCGCCACTCGGTTCGCGACGATTCGACGGACAACCGCCGTCCGCGAAGTGAACAACAAAACTCAAGCACGCGTTTCGCGACCAACTCTCGTTCCGCTTGAAATATTACACATTTGCCCACACAAATGCCCCGTCACTCTCGGCATGAATATCAATATGTATGTCGACAACACTTTTGTGTTGAAAAACAGAACGGCGTCGTATCAATATTGTACTTAGTATTGACTTGGTGTGTACGTAGTGGAAAACCAATTGAAATACAACAATGAAATAGAAATAGAACCGTTAGTCAATGCAGTAAGTGGAATAAACACTACCAGGTTATTTGTCATGCTTTTGTATTACCAGAACCGACTCAATATTCGAATATATCCTTATAACGAAATTAATTTATTAAAGATAAAATTATTACCTGTAATATGTATTTTCAATATTGTATTATGTACGTATTGTAAACATTTCAATCCTAATTGCACGATCAAGTAAAATGTTGCTTATATTTATTCTTACATTTTACGACCATTAAATCTTGTAAGTAATATCAATAATATAACAAATCCAGATTTTTCAAAGAGATATTTATTTTTGTAAACTGAATACTTTATGCAAAAGTCGAATGACACGAAAATATACAGCTACTAAATTATTAAAAAAATTTATTTTTACTTTTCAATTCGAAAATATTCAGTTTTTTCAATTTTATCACGAATATATCGATTTAAAAAAAAAATTAATAACAGTAATTAAAATCTATAGGCATAATATTTTCTTTGTAATACTTATATTATGTAAATCTAATGAAGTTCAACGATGGATATTCTAAATCTCTTGATTAATAATTTATTTTATTATTTAATTAAACGATAAATAATTAATGTGTTTTTAAATTACTTACGAAATGTTTTATTAATTATTCATTGTATACTTATTTCGATTATTTTTTATTATGTTTTTGATAAACTACTGGTAAGTCTGTTTTATCACTTTGCACATTTTATAGAAATGCCTGTTAATAATTATGAATAAATACACGTTCTAATGTGTTATATATACACAAAAAATTATTAAACTTGCGTGTTAGATACACTTGGACTGAATAATAGTTACGTCTAGTTGAAAATTATTTAATGAATTTCACATTCGCGGCAAAAGTGGTGTTTGAAAACCGAATGTTAGCGCACATTGCGCAAGGACAAATAGAAAATCCACATATCTCTATACCAAACAGTGGACTAGTAAATTTAATATTATAAAACATTTACTCGTGTGCACTTTGTAATTATTAAAATGTCTTTAATATTGTAACCACGATATTTAATTATCGTAACATTATTGTACGTATTTAGATGAACTGAGGAACGTATCTGAAGAGCGCTCACGCGACCGTTCCGAGCAACGACAAAATCAATAACACGGATTCCAGTCCCGTACGTAATGTAGGTTATAACTTTTGCGTTATTTACGTTATTTCTACAAAATGTATTAGTTCCCCGTTCGTTGACGGACAACAATATTGTAATGTGACCACAAACATTGTTAACCAGCATAGCTTAGTCGGGCGGACGCAATTATCAGTTCGAGATGAGCATGTACAGTAGCGGTGAGTATTATGATAATATCTGTTATATAATATTACGCGTGAAATTTCTGTTTATTTACCGTCGTGCGGTGTTGAATTTCACGCGTTTTCGGACACAGAGGAACTCTTAGATGCCGGGATTATTTATCGGAACAAAAAAGAACAACTGGACGTGACCATAGGAGATGGAATGGAGTTACTCATACGCGGTGATAAAAATAAAAAGAAAAAGCCTCCCACGAGTAGTTCGTACAATTCGTTTGGCATGCACCAAAGTAGTACCGACGAGAACTGTTATCTAAAGGACAAATACGACTATGACACCAGAAGGTAATTTTTTTAATTTAAAATATTGTAATTATTTAAAATTGTGAAATCATGGACGAACGCGTGTTTAAACGTGAATCGAACACACACACACACTCACACACTTAGCCGATCGTGACATAACAATATTACGTGTAGTGTTTACATTTACTTCGTGTAAACTACAGTACCTGATGCGAATTCTGATCGGTTATATTTTTACTAAAATGTATACGAACGATTTACAACACACATTTTACGTCAAACCCGAACTTTCGAATAATTAAAACGCTTTTTTTTACTTTTATTACCCAATTTTAATTATTATCATCGTGGTTTCGCAGTACCAAATCGTACGGGAGTCACGAGCACGATCCTTACGACAGCGAGAGTCACAGAGGCAGTAAAAGAAGTTTGCACAACGCGGAAGAGAAAAAAGATCCTTGCAAAGAGGACGTCGAAACCGACCAGCATGGTGTGTGCAAGAAAATAATTATACTCCCTTGGATTCAATGACGGCACCTAATATGGTTTTCAGGTTTGGAGGGCAACGAAGTGATCGCCGCGGAAGAGATCAACGACGAAGAGCTCAAAGAACAAGGGCAGATGGAAATGGTAGAAGACGTATTCGAAGAAGAAGAATACCCCGAAGACTGTTTTCCGCCAAATTGTTACAAAAAGTTTCCGTTCCTGGCTGGCGACGACGAAACGCCGTTTTGGCTAGGATGGGGGCAACTTAGACTGAAAACATTTCAACTCATCGAAAATAAATATTTCGAAACCGCTGTGATCACTATGATTTTACTCAGCAGTCTCGCGCTGGTACGTACAAAACTCTGATATCGATTTTAATTACAAAAACACACCTATACGTTAAATAAACTCTATCATTTTGCATGTTCAGATTAAACTGTAGGTGTAAAAGCGTTCGCGATAATAGCTTATATAAAAAGGGCCCAAACTTTGTTGTTATTGCGACATTTTTTTTTTTTTTTATGTGGAGAAATTTTTAAATTTGTAAGGACAAATTTGTATAGTCTAAAGTCAAAACCAAAAATAAGTATTCTATGAACTATATAGCGTGAAAATAATCTGTCCGTATTAATGGATTTAAGTAAATACTTTTTCCCCACGTTAAACTAAAGGAGAGAAACGACCAAATTTTTATCTCATTTTCCCGTGTAAGATATAAGTGTGTGTTAAATAAGTACCTACACAAAATTATTTAAATGCGTTGCGATTATAATCTTAATCAATAATATATTTTATCGAAGGAAACCTTTTTGTTAATCTATAATTGTAAAAGTGTTAAATGTTATAATTAAAAGCATTACGTTTCAAACTGATAATTTGTACGCTCAAAGCTTAATCAGATTCGACTTTTTAAAGGTATTTTTTATACTTGAAATAATTCTCGTTTGTGTCATTTAGCGTGGTCACTTTTGAGTTATATTTTATACCTACTTATAATATTTTATAATTTGTAATAATTGGATTCGATCAACTAGCATTGTATTACGTTAATCAAAATGAATTTTCACAGACCTATGAATAAATCAATTTAATCGATTTGTTTAAAAAATCATTTTTGACTTTATGTAACGAAAGCTATAATATTTTTATTTGTTGTTTTACAGGCACTTGAAGATGTACACCTCCAGCATCGGCCGGTATTGCAAGACATATTGTATTATATGGACAGGATATTCACAGTAATATTCTTTCTGGAGATGTTGATAAAATGGTTGGCGTTGGGTTTCCGCAATTATTTCACAAACGCCTGGTGTTGGCTGGACTTCATAATTGTTATGGTAAAACCACACTTTTTAATTTTAATCGATTTCTCATCGTTATAATACTAATTTCTGTATGTATATATATATATTTATATATACCGAACTTTTACTAACGTTTCAACCAAAAATAATATTGTATTGAGTGTAATAATTTGCGAGTCCTGTTATCGAAAGGACGTATAATCACATAACTATTACCATCTCAGTCTTTCGTCACAATTGTCGTGTACATTATATTGGACGCACATTATATTGTCTTGTAGTTGTCATTATTAAACTTGGCAGCGATTTGGGCTGGGTTCGCAGATATACCAACGTTCAGGTCAATGAGGACTCTCCGGGCTTTGAGACCCCTGAGAGCCGTATCTCGTTGGGAGGGTATGAGAGTAAGTACGAGTTGTCGGAAAATTTGTGATGTGGACATTATACTCACTACCTGTGTTATTTTCTTTCATTGTGTACATACATAAATACGTATTTATATATTATACTGAATAATATATATAATATTGCGTTTGTTATACTTTTTTTCATGTGGCCACAAAAATCAAATACTATGCCATACATGACTGCTGCTACACGACGAAAAATTTATATTAGACTTGTAGTAATTTGTTGCCTGGGATGTTTTGTGTGCGTATGCGTGTGCATTAATTGTTTCGTGGAAAATCGGCCGTCAGGAACGTCCTCTTTAGTTGTTATGATAAATGTGTATTTTTTTATTTTTCTCGAACTATTTTCCTCCTCATTTTACAATTATTATTATACGGTGCATTCATAATAATCGTATAATAATGTATCCGAATGAAAATTTACCATCCGCGATGACCGATCAAAGAATGCTCTATATAGTACACGATATAATATATTATTATGGCCAGAAACGTCGGGTTTAATAATAATATGTTTTTTTGAATACACGGCAAAATAATTATTTTATACTTTGAGTGAAGCGAAAAATGTATTGATTTTACCTTAATGTGTGTGTGTGTGTGTGTGTTTTATTTATTTATTTATTCATTTTGTCTGTCTACGTGGTTTTGACCAGAAAAAATAAGACCAATTATCAACTTTGTGGTTGGATTCTGGTGGCAAATTTTATCGATTCGGTGCTTTTTTTGTATAATAATTAGAAATAAACTGACAAAAAAGAGGGAAACATATATACGTACGATACAGATGTTTGACAAAATCGAATTATTTTTCATCTTACTCGAAAGAGAATAATTACAGGAACTTGACATATTTATACTGACCACTCGAATCGATAGATTTTAGAAATGCGAAAAAGTTTAGAATATTTTGACTATTTTTAGGCTATTTATGAATATTTAAAATTATCGCGTTTTCTAAGTGTTTTTTTTCGTGTAATGTAAAATGTTGGACAAATCGTCATGGTAAAAGTATATTTATTTTTTTTTTACTTTAACTTTTTCATCTTCATTTTATAATTATCAAACATTGTACACTTGAAGAGTAAACGAACGTACATAATAATGTAATAATATATTATGTATTTGGATAAAAATATACCGTCCGATGACCGACTAAAGAATGCTCTATGTTATTATGGCCAGAGACGTCGAGTCTATAATAATATGTTTAATGAACACACAGCTAAATCATTTTGTTTTTTATTTTTATTTTTTGCTCTAACATTGTCATGTGTGCGTTTTTTATGGCTCTACTTCACACAGGTATCCCTGATAAATTTTGTTGCTGCCTTGTTGGGAGCCAGTGGAATCCAAGCTTTCAAAACTATGCGAACTCTAAGAGCTTTGCGACCACTGCGAGCTATGGCTAGAATGCAGGGTATGAGGGTACGTGATTGACAATAATATAATAATTATCAAATACGTTTTCCATTTTCCAGTATTATTTGTATTGTTTATATCCAAACATGTTATTATATATTTTTATAAATATATTTTTTTTTTTAGTCTCGGAATTTGTCCCCGAACGCTATTTACTAGAATATGTTTTAGATTTTTATAAAACGATTATATATTTTTAGATTTCTTAAAAATATATCGGCAACACAGTAGTGCTAGATAATAGATAAAAAAAAAAAACTAATTCCATTCGAATTTTGTATATAACTAGATTTATTATTATGGTTGTTATTGTTTCGATTTTATATCAATCATTACGTATTTTTTTTTTTAATGTACACACTAGATCATGACGTCATAATTGATATTAGGTTAGCGGTGTAATTACGTACAATTATATATTATTATAACTAGCTCTGTAGCATAAAGTGTGTAATGTCTGCGCGCGAGTTACGCGAGTGTAACACGTTGCCGTGCGCGGGCGTTTACGGAGGTTAATGATAATAATATTAATCGCGTATTAATTTGGCTGCCATACTAAGTAGATGAAAACCCGCATACCCTTAGTCTTAGCGCTGTTACGTACACTTTTATTATTATTCCTTTTTTTTTTTTCTTTTGTTTTTGCACCGTTTGGCTTGTTGGTTCTAACGTATGACGCATGTTTTCTATGTTCCTGAGTATGTGTTACATGATAATATTATTATTCAAATAATTGAGTTCTAATGATATTTTTATGTTCTTCGACTACTGGGCATGATCTGTTATTACCGTAGACGAGTTCATTTGATATTATCGATTTTATTTGTTCGATTGTCATCGCATTATCGGACTGACGATGTGTCGTGTTGTGTCAGGTGGTCGTAAACGCGTTAGTACAGGCCATCCCGAGTATTTTCAACGTGCTGCTGGTGTGTTTGATATTTTGGCTGATTTTCGCCATAATGGGCGTACAGCTGTTCGCCGGTAAATACTACAAGGTAAGACACGTCGACGTTTTTGCCGGAAACGATACGCAATTGTACACGACAGTCGTTGTGTGCAATTATATTGTCGGAATGCGGATACAGGTACGATTATAATTCGTTTTCTTGCAGTGTGTCGACGGCACCGGGAAAACGCTGAACCACGAAATCATACCCGACAAAAACGTCTGTTTAACCGAGAGCTACCGGTGGCAAAACTCCAAAATGAATTTCGATCACGTGGGCAACGCTTACCTGTGTCTCTTTCAAGTGGCTACTTTTAACGGTTGGATGGAAATCATGAGAGACGCCGTGGATTCGAGAGACGTGAGTGAGAGCGTTTTTATCCAATACGTTCGCGCGTGCACTCGGCTTACGTTTTTTTTTTTTTTTTCCAGATGTACGGGAAACAACCGATTCGTGAAATAAACAATTACATGTATTTTTATTTTGTATTTTTCATTATTTTCGGCTCATTTTTTACACTCAATCTGTTTATCGGTGTGATCATCGACAATTTCAACGAACAGAAGAAAAAAACAGGTATATTATTATTTGCTTTGATTTACTGCGGCACGACCGTTTGAACGTCGGCTCTCGGTTCGTTCACGGCGTAATGCTGTAGTACGACTATTATTACTAACGCGTTTGACACGATCAATGTGTTTCAGGTGCGTCACTTGAGATGTTTATGACGGAAGACCAAAAGAAATACTACAACGCTATGAAGAAAATGAGTTCGAAAAAGCCGCTGAAGGCCATTCCTAGACCTAGGGTAAATCGTCACACAACAAGCTGCTTGAAATTTATACGATTTATTATTTTCAATGTTTAATCTTTGTTCGTGTTTTACAAACTGCCGTTGTTTACGTGATTTAGTGGCGGCCACAATCCATCGTCTTCCAAATCGTAACGGACAAAAAATTTGACATGCTCATTATGTTGTTCATCGGCTTCAACATGTTGACCATGACACTCGACCATTATCAACAGTCCAAACTGTTTACGGACGTGCTGGAGCGTCTCAATCAAATATTCATCGCTATATTTTCGATGGAATGTCTACTGAAAATCTTTGCTCTGCGTTATTATTACTTTAAAGAGCCATGGAACTTATTCGACTTTGTCGTCGTCATACTTTCATTGGCGGGTAATAATGATATGCTGACAAAAATGTCGCAGGCCGTTCGATTTTTGTGAAAAAAAATAACAACTCTTTTTTTCTAAGAACCCTGTTTAAATAACGTTTTTTCCTAGTACTGACAAGTATTTTCGCATAATAGTCATTAATAACAGGAGAAGTTATTTTAAAATTAGTCGTATAAAGGATTATTATTATCAATACCGATCGAGGGAAAAATCTAAATTTCAAACAGACTCTCGTCGTACCACGCGATAGATTCACGTTTCGTTTTTTCTCACAAAATGACGAATCTCATAAGCGGCCAAAAACGTACGTTTAAAATTTTTTCAGCTCCACTATACGGCTGTTTCATATTGATTTTTATAGGTTTGGTGCTGAGCGACTTGATATCCAAGTATTTCGTGTCACCGACGCTGTTGCGAGTGGTCCGAGTAGCCAAAGTGGGCCGAGTATTGCGTTTGGTGAAAGGGGCGAAGGGAATCAGGACGCTACTGTTCGCTCTGGCCATGTCACTGCCTGCGTTGTTCAACATATGTCTGTTGCTGTTTCTCGTCATGTTCATATTCGCTATATTCGGTATGTCATTTTTTATGAATGTAAAAAGCAACGGCGGTCTGGACGAGGACTACAACTTCCGCACTTTCGGGCAATCGATGATTCTTCTTTTCATGGTAAGCCAGATACTATATTTATTTCCGTTTTTTTTTCTTAAGAAATTACGGCCAGAGTTGAATGCGGGTATTTATATTTAAAAATCGATATCGAACAAATATAAGTTTGAGGGTGAGAGGGACGAAGCCACTATAACGATTACGCGCGATTTTGACAATTGCTTTTGAATTCTAGATGCGCCCGCGGTCTCGTTTCGAATGAAACGGTTTTTGATAATTACCTATTATTATATCGTCACCGGTAATATATTGTTGACGTCACTTTTAATGTATCGTTTTCGCGTGTTTCCAGTTGTCCACGTCGTCCGGCTGGGACGCGGTGCTGGACGGCATCACCAACGAGGAGGACTGCGAGAAGCCCAACCTGGAGATGGGCATCACGGGCAGCTGCGGGAGCACCACGGTGGGCACGGCGTTCCTGCTCTCGTACCTGGTGATCAACTTCCTGATCGTGATCAACATGTACATCGCGGTGATCCTGGAGAACTACTCGCAGGCGACCGAGGACGTGCAGGAGGGCCTAACGGACGACGACTACGACATGTACTACGAGATATGGCAGCACTTCGACCCGGACGGCACCCGGTACATCCGGTACGACCAGCTGTCCGACTTCCTGGACATACTGGAGCCGCCGCTCAAGATCCACAAGCCGAACAAGTACAAGATCGTGTCGATGGACATACCGATATGCAAGGGCGACCTGATATACTGCGTGGACATACTGGACGCGCTGACCAAGGACTTTTTCGCGCGCAAGGGCAACCCGATCATCGAGACGGTGGCCGAGATCGGCGAGATACAAACGCGGCCGGAGGAGGCGGGCTACGAGCCCATCAGCTCGACGCTGTGGCGCATGCGCGAGGTGTACTGCGCGATAACCATACAGAACGCGTGGCGCAAGTTCGCCCTGGGCCCCGAAGAGCGGCAAGAGACGGCGGACGGCGGCGACGGCGAGAACGGCGACGGCAAAGGCGAGAACGGTGACGGCGACGGCGGCGACAAGAGCGAGAAAGGCGACAAGAGCGACAGGAGCGAAAGGAGCGACAGGAGCGACAAGGGCGACAAGGGCGACAAAGGCGATGGCGGCGGCGGCGGCGACGAGGACGACGACGACGGCAGGAGCGACGGGGCCGCCTCGCCGGACGGCCGCGAGACCGCGGTGCTGGTCGAGAGCGACGGGTTCGTCACCAAGAACGGTCACAAGGTGGTCATCCATTCGCGGTCGTCGTCCAAGAGCTCGAGACTGGCCGACGTTTAGTAATACGATAACGATGATAATAACGATAACACGGCCGCGTCACGCGTACTACGGGCGACGTTCGCGATCGAAGCTTTATAATATTTCAAAATATTATTCTTGTTGTTGTCATCGGGGCTCGGATTCTATAGCGTTCGCTATTTTTTTTATTTTTATTTTTTTTTCCACGCAGAAACGACGCGGCTCCCCCCACCCCGGAGAAGGGCACGCGCGTTCGTCTCGCGAGACCATTTATAATGAATACGAAAATACGATATTTTTTTTAGCACGCGTATTTTCGCCTATCGTACCGCCCCGCGCGCGTTCGTATCAAAAGCGACGCGAATTTCGTACGTCCCCGTCGCGAATCGTATGATCGCGACCCAACCATATATAGCTAATAATTTATAGTATTAATCTAACAGCGCGATTTTCAAATTATCACGCTAAAACTTGTCCGTAAAAACGTCTCGAGATGTCTATGATTTTTTTTTTTCCTCCCGAAAATCTCCCATAATCGGAGAGGCAGAATTTAATATATAATATTATAGTTTTTGAGTCCGGCATTAGTCCGCCTCCCCCCCCCCTCCCTACTCGACAAAAATATCAGTGTGACTCTCTTTCTTTTTTTTCTTTTTTACAACACGTCATTTAAACGATAACGTGTACGACGGTTTTACTTTTTAGGGCTCTTTTACGGTACGTATTTTAAGATTTTTCAAGTCACGTTATTGCGCATATTTTACGAAATTTTTAGTGCATACAAATCCGAGCCTTGATTATTATTATCGTCATTACGTTGTTGTATTTGATTTTCACTAAACATTTTTAACACTCCTATATATTATTATGTATTATATACAACATTATTATTATTATAATTATTAATTACTATATACTTATTATTATATTGATTGCCAACTGCTGTGATATAAATAAAATTTTATAATTTGTAGCGTTTAAGGTTTACCAGAGAGCTTACAAAAAAAAAAAAAACAAAACAAAACAAAAACTATTATGTGTTGTTTACTGTGCGTATGTGCGAACGATGTTCGTTCTTATTGTTTTTGTTGAATTTCGTGTTTTGACGCGTAGTGTTATTATTTAGCCAGCAATGAAGTTCAATTACTCAAACAAAACTTCACGGCTTTTTTTATACACACGATTTATTATTACTATTATTGTAACTATGTATATTTTTTTTCGAATTTCATAATTTTATTAATGTAACATGTTCATATTCATTAAATACACGAAAACTATTATATTTTCACATTAATCGATGTCCGCAAAGTTATTACAGAAAAACCGAATTCTTCGAAAGTGTTTTCTATGGCTTCATAAAAACCGAATTTTATTTCGGATAGAGTAGACTCCCGAATCGTTCCGCGTCGCGTCCGACCGGCGGAACAGAACGACGAACAGCAGCAGCTTCTCGAGCTTTCCGGTGACGATCCGCCTCAACAGCGGGACAGCTGAAAACCGACGCCAATAGTCCACCGGGACGGCCGAACCGCGCGACCAGTAGGACTCGTCCCAAACGTGACGCGACCACGGCGGATCACGATGGATCGCGGCAGCGGCGTGCGCTCTGGCCACGATTTCCCGGGTCAGCGGCTCCCGGCACCGGGACGGGACGGGGCGGGCTGGTCACCGCCGGTCTCGTCGCGCCACGCGTCCCGGCTGTACCGTCGCGACGGCGCACGTTCGTTCAACCGGTAGCGTTGGATGCGGCCGTTTGCCGGAGGAACAGAAACGATTTCGTCCGACCGGCCCGGAGAGCCGCCACAGTTGTAATTTAAATAATCGAAATCTATTAAATATTATTATCATCTTTTTATTCAAAATCAATTTTTTTTCACATTTTTATTTATTTTGATTTCGTTTAAGGGTTTCAATGTCGTTTATGTTGATGTTGGTATGTCGAGTGTTTTTTTTTTTTTTTTTTTAATCACAGTTTCCGTTTTCTTCGATTTCTTGTAACAGTTTCATCACCGCACAATTGACCCCAACGAGAAAATTTTCAGATGGCGCGGGAACATTTTTGTCAGAATTTTTTATAAAATTCAATTTTCTACAATCAGATGGATATAATTTTATCAACATTGTAATAAAAAACCATCAACCATTTATAATAATTATTACTCTTACCTGATATGAGTACAACTGACTTCTTCCGGATCGGACGGATGTTGTTCGTACGGAGCCGTTGAAGTAGAAGGAGCGCAGTCTATTAGACGGACTTGATGAGGTAGTGTGGGATTCTTTTTTTTAGAGCTATACGATATTTTAAGCCGTTTACTTTGATGCCGCGAACGATCGTCTTCATTTTCATCGGACGACGATGACATGGCGATACATTTATTAGGTACTTATCAGTAATCACAGATTTTAACGATTGTAATATTATATTTGCCAACTGATTTCAGAGGAAACATTTGAAAGTTTAGCGATTGTTGATAAAACTCTGCGATGTAACTGTGGCGATTTTTAAAATATAACTTTAATATTTGCTATAAATAAAACATGGAAATATTTTTACTTTCGTTGTATTTAATATTTGGTAACATTTTTATTAACCGTAGGTTTTTGATTAAATAAATTAAAAATGGATTAAAGTAAAAAAAAATCGGTCATAAGACTCAACACTTCGGTAATAAGATTTAAATTTTGCTCAAATGCACTTTAAATTTCGCAACAAATTGGTAGTAAATGTGAAAATATTTGATGGAAATAATAATTATTTAAAAAAAGTTAGTTTTATTGAAATAATTTAAATCTTACATATAAATATTTTGTTAGTTTTTTTTTGCATACAATACATTGTTGTATTTTTTTTCCAATGTCTTGTTTTTAATAAATTGTACGAGCAGTGTGTTGTCAAAATACAATCATTTTAAATAACAAAAAAATAACACATTTTTTGTATTGAACATTTTTAACAGTATGAAGAATTATGTAGGTACTATATTACATTTGATTTTAATCAAACAACTTAATATGTCATTTGACAGGCAAAATAAAGTCACGTTTAATGTTTTCGCCAACTTCTCTACTTCGTCTATAAGATCCATTCGGTTATAATACTCACTTTATGTTGATCCCACAGCGAGTTTTAAAAACGGTGTCTACTGAATTCACTTTTTTGTATATATTTTTTATAAGGTACTAGTGTTTTTTTTTTATCGGATTAACTGAATTGAGGTGAAATAAAAAGTTGGTTAGAACGTCTGTTTGTTGTCAAAATAAAAATTATGAATAAAATATTTTTTAAAGAAATAATAAAAATGATCGAATCGTGCCGTTTCAAAATGTCATACCCATCAATTATTATGAATTTATTAAAGTGGAATTTAAAGATGAAATAAAAAAGTGCCAACGGCACGTAGTGTTCCCAAGCGGTCACCCATCCAAGTACTAACTACGCCCGACGTTGCTTAACTTCAGTGATCGGACGAGAACTGGTGTATTCAACGTGGTATGGTCGTTGGCGATGACCTGGCACTTCATAGGAATATTTAAATATTTTGAACGTGTAATTTAATAAAATACTCGTAAAATTAATTGAAATGTAGTCAATTGAAACATACATTATTTGATATAATATTTTTATCTAGAATTTATTTTTTCTTTGTACTAATTTTAAACTTCATTGTTAGAATGCTTTCACTTTATTTACACAATGTTTGCTAATAAGTAGTTAATCGGCGGTACGCAAGTACCAAAAACCCACAATTTAAAAAAATCACGAATTAGTCATTACATTTTTGAACTGGTTTTATTCGATTCAATAATCAATCGTCGGCTTCAGTTTTTATTATTTATACACTGTCGTATCACGTAGTTGATCGTTTCTTTTTTTAATTTTCAACTTTGGATTTTAGCTGTGAAATGGTAAATTTATATATTTAATACATTCATCGGGATTAAAAAATGTATAATATGAAATTGACGGTTTTCAAAAATAAAATAAAATAAATACACATTTTTTTCTCAATTTTTTTTATTAAAGAGACAAACAAATTATTGCAAAATATGAAATGTACATTATTAAAAAATATCCGTAGGCAATATTATCCGACAATTTTCGTACCGCCAAAGAGGGAAGGACATGCCGGTGCGAAAAACGTCGCATACATATTTTGTTTACATTATTCAGCGTTGTCCTTGTCTCAGATACAGCAGATAACAATATAATTAAATTAATTTGGTTATTAAATTTGTTTAGTATAAATTTACCCCGAAACAATAATAATAACGTCTCTTAAAAAGTATGCGTAAAAACAATAATTTTGTTAACCCTTTAAGCAAAAAGTTATAGGTAATAGGGTGTTTACACAATACTTATCATCCATCAATTAACAATTTTTACAATATTTTCTAAATCTTAAAACTTTCAACAATATTCAAAAGTGTAACAAAACGATTTTTCAATAATTTTTTTTCAGTAGTACAAATTTTGAATCTAAAAATAACAGTGCGTATAGGACGAGTTTAATTGGTTGTTTTCCAATAAAAATGCATCGTTACAAAATTTGTGCGTTTTTCGTGTGATTGAGTCAAGCGTTTTTTTTTTTTTTTTGTTTTTTTTTTGTTCCTTAAGAAAAAAGATCACATTAGGTATTTATTTACGCTTTGTTTTTATATTATTTTTGTTCTCCAAAAAACTGATATTTATTTTATGCTTTTTAAGCGAAAGCGACGTCATTTTGGTAACTCTACTCTACCTAACACATTAAATATTTAACTAAAAACTTAACAGATTATAACAAATTCAACTACAAACTATGTTCAAAATTCATTTATTACTTTTAAAATTAAATTTATCTAAAGCGCTTGATGTTATCTTTCTTTTCATTTTGGTGTTTTCACTTGTTTAATGTTTAATCCCATATCTTAAACACGTGTGTATATATATATAATATATAAATACATATTTATATGTATATGTATATGTATATATAAGAGTGGATAAAAGCAACACAAGATCAAGCCAAAACGAAAATTAATAGTGTCTACAAAGTAGATTATTATTATTTAATCATTAATATTATTATTATTAAATATTATTATTATTTTTACAAATAAATTCGTTTGTTATGTACATTAATTTACTTCCTCTTGAAAAAGTGTTCGTCCGCGAACAAAAAACAAAATACAAACAAAACAAAAATAAACGGGCGAAAATAAACAAAAATTCAATCACAGATACGACGTATATAGAAATATCACAGATCATTTTATTTTAAACTGCGTATTTATTATTATTAATATTATATATACACATATATATATGTATATATAATATATACGTATATATAGAAATGTATACATACATACATACATACATACATACATACATATATATATATATAATATATTATTTATATTTTTACGTATTTAGCCAGTTATTTTTTTTTTTTTCATTTTATTGTTATTTACAGACTATTAGCCAAAACTGTTTTGTTTTTTTAACCGGATGAACTGTATGTGTGGTACAATGTTGAAAAGCGTGTCGAGCTTAAAATTTACTAAATTAGTTGGTTTTATCGTTTAGGTTACCAAAATGACGTTCAGTATAATGTATACAATAAGTTAAGTGTGAATATACTTTAGCGAGTATAGCTTAAGCTCTTCGATGTCTCTTTCACAGACCTACCTAAAAAAACACCACAGGCTTTTGTATGTGCATGTGCAATGTAAGTATTTAAACATGCGTAAACAATAATTACATGTTGCACATTAGGGATCGAAACATACAATTACCGAGGCGTTTCTTGGTTGTGTGTTTCAATTTAAACATACGCGTACGAACAAGTAAATTATTTTCACATCAATGAGAAAAATAAATTCCAGTGAAGTTAACACGAAAAATAGTTCTCGTGTATTATAATTCGATCCCTAGGATAGTTTAGAAGAAAAACTTCACAATTTTTCTTCCAAGAACGGTGCACGTGTTATTTACTTATGGCGTTTCTTACAGAGACAAATGTTAGTAATTTAAATTGCTCAGTGCTTTGTTTCGGTTCTCTTTTATTTGTTCATTGTATTTATTAGAAAAAAAGAGAGAAAGTGAGCTGTTTTCCTAAACAGCGTGGTGAGTAGCCGGCTGAAGCGGTTCTAACAGCCGAGTTAATTATTTGCTAGCATCTGAAAAAAATAATGGTAAAATCTATCAAATATCTAGATATTTATTTGTGAACATTTGTTACTCAGGTATAATATTCACTTTTAAATGCTGATAAATTATTAGATTTTAAAAAAAGCATAGGGCCGGAGACTAGAGTCGAATGAGATACAAGTGACAAGTGATTGGTATTGGTGAAGAAATTGTTCTTACAAGTTTAAAAAACAGTGTACTGTGGCTTTGGAAAAACAATTGTGGTGCATTCACATTTGTTTTGAAATAAAACGATTCTAATTATGCGAGTTGGTATTACAAAAAAAAATGTACGTTTTACTGTTTTAATATTATAAATATAAATGTATTACTTTAGCCTTAAAACAATGATATTTTCATCAGTAACAGTCGAAATTATTTATTTAAAAAAAGACTAGTCTGTATACAATAAAATGATTAATTACTTTAAACTATCCAGGTCGAAACTTTCCTTTTTGTAGTCGTTTCCTACTTTGTTCCCTTGGTGATTTCCAATTGAGTTCGCGACTTGATTTTTCTTAATTTTTTGCTTTACATCACCTATGGATATATCAAAATGTATACATTTTATACGATCTCATAAACTGTCACGTATTTCGTTCTCGCGTTAAGGAAAAGTTACCGGGTCTTAAAATGTCACTGTAAGATGTTTATCAAGATTAAAGAAAATTTACATTATCCCATCCCTCCTACTCTTTAGCGATGCCCAGTAAAGCAGAGTATCGATAGTGGTTTGAAAACGAAAAGGTCTTGAATAATTACCCGGAATCGTGAATTCCATCCCGACGCCAATCGTCATCTCCACCGGTTCCTTGCTGTCTTTAAATGGCGTTATTGCGTCCACGATCGCCTCGTCTGCGGGCAAGTCTATATCTCTGTCACGACCTATATGATTCACACATACGCACACGCACGCACACGCACATACACATACACAAATAATAACAGAATGTGTTAGTAATAATTTATACACATAACATATTGTAATTATTACGCGAATACACTACACACAGGTTATAAGTCAACACATGCGTGCTACTTGTACCTATATTATATTATTACTATCGGCATGCTGTATAATTCATAATAATAGTAACAACAATGAAAATATCGCTATCGTAATATTTACGCAGTAAATAAAATCATCATATTAAAAACGCAGTATTTATCACTAACATTGTAATGCCAGACGAATAACGAAAACCCAAAGTCTTAATACATAATATTATAATAAGAACCATTGTATATATTTTACCTACTTATGTTTTATAATACGTATTTACGCAAGGGACATGCATTAATAAAAGTATACATA
The DNA here is from genome assembly GCA_948098885.1 of Drepanosiphum platanoidis. Lineage (NCBI taxonomy): Eukaryota > Metazoa > Arthropoda > Insecta > Hemiptera > Aphididae > Drepanosiphum > Drepanosiphum platanoidis. The sequence goes on from OX402528.1 coordinate 20,228,519, forward strand.
CATACACGTACATGTATATATATATATACACACGCATATATATACATATATATATATATATATATACACGTCAGTATACTCTGCAAAGCTTCGATAAAAATAAAAAATAAAGAAGAAATAAAAATAAAACAAAAATCATGACTTTGTCATTTGAAAGGCAATAAGGGATTAACCTTGGTCCCAACTGTAGTTTAGGCAGGCCTCACCTGGCGCCTGAACCGATATCTGATTGGTGAGTTTCGCTCTGAGTGCTTTCAGGAAGTCTAGTATTCGCGTTTTCACCCATTTGTTGAATCGGCTAATGCGTTCAAATGCTTCTGTGATCTTGTTCGTGTCGCTGTCGGCCGTAGGCACCGACAAGTTGGACGAGCCGAAATTACTCAGCAGCAACGCCAAGAAAAGATTAAGCACCTGGAACAATGACGTTATTCGATTACAACTGTATCTCGTGCGCGGCCGTAACGTTAGGTGTTAAAACTCGTCCGTTGACGACGATGACGGTACGTACCACGAGGTTACCGATGACGACGGTCGCCAAGAAGAATGGTATACACGTCGGTTCGGCGACGAGTAAACAGTCCCACATGGACTCGATCCATTCGCCGCACAACACCCGGAACACTATCATAAACGAGTGTAGAAAATCGGTGAAGTTCCACCTGGGCAGTTCTTGGTCTTTGAACAGGTGCATTTTCTCTGCGAGAGAAAAACACGACATTTTCAAACCATTTACAACGGCACGTTTATGTATGGCATATATTGTATACGATACCCGTGTAGTATTTGCCAAACAGCTGCATGCCCATGACGGCGAATATGAATATGATTATACACAAAACGAACGTCAGGTTACCCAGCGCACCGATGGTTCGACCCATGATGGATATCAAAAGATTCAACGTGGGCCACGATTTCGCCAACTTGAAAACTCGAAGCTGCAAATCGAAAACGTCGAATTAACTACTACGGCAGTACACGCCTATACCGGTCGGGAGAGTGAGAAATTCGCGTGTGTCGAATCAACTATGTTAGTTTTGAGAGATCCAGTTGTTCGGGAAAAAAATTTGTTCGCCAAACACGCTGTTTTGTAATCATTGACGTTATGACACGTTTAAAAATAAATAACAATATCTCATAATTATTGTTATGAATATAATATAATGTAACATATCGAGCTCGACACGATTCCTCTTACTATTACCTGATTGTATTAAAATTTGGATCTCTGTGTATAAATAAACAGCTCTAGTTTTTTATTCGATTCGACGATCTCCCTCGAATCAGTCGATCGGTATTAATCTCTGTTTGAAAAACACCAGAATGTGGAGAAATTAATTATTTCATTAATATTTTCGAATAAATCATGTTTTTTTAACGGGCTGTTATCGAGCACAAATGTTTCCGTGAAAGTATACGACTCGAAGAAAATAATTTCATTCAAACCGACCACGCCGTGTCGTACTGACTGTTTGGGTCGCAGATACTCACCAAACGAAAAGAACGTAATACTGATAGACCTTGATAGCCTGCCGAGAGCAGTTCCACCACGGACAGAATGACGATGATGAAATCGAAGATGTTCCAGCCCATTTGGAAGTAGTATTTGGGACTCATCGCCATCAGCTTGAGAGCGGCTTCCACGCCGAATGTCGCACTAAAAAACTTTACGTCCATTGGATATTAGTCGGAAATCTCGACCGAGTAAATAAACATATATATATATATAAATGGGGGAGGGGAGGAGGGGGTTAAGAGAGTTGATGATACCCGTACGATTATTAGAAAAAATTAATTTTTACGATTTTTATTTGCGAATACTATGTAATACTATGTCTGTTGGGTAATTAAGGAATGTTGGTAACTTCTTTCAGCACTGCTTGTATAGGTCAGTGTAATTTCGAGTTTAAATATTAGTAATTTGCGACGTTTAATTCTCATTTTTAATTTATAGTGTTTGATACGATACGAAACGATATAGACCAGGTATATGTTTGTTGGTCGATTATCCGCGCAATAGCGTGTCGCCCAGTGCCGACTGTGGTCCGGATTATCTATAATGGCACTAAAACGTCACGACGGCGTCGCTCATACTCACAACGTTAGCCTTGTTGAGCACGAAATCCAGTTTGGGGTCCATTTCGTGGTGGTCGAGCGCCATGAACAACGTGTTGACGACAATGCACAGGGTGATGTAGAGCTCGACAAACGGGTCGAACACAATGAACGCGAGCCCTTGCTGGAACTTGAGCCACGGCCATCCGCAGTCCCACACGCAGAACGTGTCGATGAACTTCAACAGCTGTACTTGGAACTTCTCGCGAAACGTCGGCTCGTCGTCCTCGTCATCCTCGCCCTCGCCGTCCACCGCTTCTTCATCTGTCGGAAACACGTACACCGTGGACACTGTACCCCAGGCACCCACGAGAGTACCCCCCGATATTACTATTAATATAACATACATTAACACTATCTCAGCACTTTTTTTTTTTCTCAATGTAATACATATAAGACATCGTCCCGTCATAGTTCCGAGTAAAACATAATAATTTTATTCTACTACGTTCGTTAAAATATTATTAAACATTTATTCAAGAGTCTGTAAAAAACAAAACAAAAAACATAATATTATTAAATCCACACCGAGTTTTCGCATCAATTAAAACGTGGTCGACGAACTATCGCGTAAACGGCTGTACGACGGCGGCGTGCCGCCGAATTTATAGTTTTTCCTTTCGGGACGGTCGACTAGTCGGCGTTTTCTTAAACGTGGGGCAGCTTCAACGATTTATTGTTCTTTACTCGATACATAACGTCATATCAACGACCGAATAATTATTTAATGATTTTCATTTCAATAACTATAATTTTTTATAGCTTGTGTGTTTATATTAGTGTCCACCAGTTTTTTGAGCTACTTTTTTGTACTAAAAACGTGTAGTTGGTAAACAGTTAACATGTATGTATAGGTACATGTTTTGTTCTAAACTCGCTGTTCGACTAAAGTATTGTATTAAAATATGAAATAATAAGTGTGGGATGATTGAAATTCTATCGGTGAAGATATAAAACATTTAAAAATGGTTTGTCAGTCTGATGCGTTTGTTGAAACCACGAGTTAAAAATTATGGTAATAAAATAATTTTGAAGCTAATCAAAAATTGAATTTTGGTGCAAATGAATGAATAATAATATAATAAGTAGTTGATTAGTAAAATGTATAAGTGGCTCTGTTAACAATAAATAAAAATTGTAAATCGTTTCAGATGTTATTTGTATTAATTATTTAACGCATATGTATAAAAAAACATTCATTTTACTATACCTACCATCAAGATTAAAATATGTATAAAGCGCATAAATTATCTGAACTGTAAAATGCCATTTATTTGTGTGATATTTTTGAAACCCGTTAAAAAGCAAAAAATCACTAATCTTTTGAGTTCGTAGCATTTACATTTTGAAAGAAATAAATCGAGAAAATCGACAGTAAACTGTGTTGTTCTCTAATGTCATTTTTGTAAACTTTGTTCTGATTAGCGAAATAATCTAATATTACTAGATGCCAAATGAAAATTTGACACACGTTGTGAACTTTTACTATTCATACCTAAATATCTATCCACACGTGATAAATATGTATGTCTTTAATTTGTTGAAATGTAAGGTTTATGTTTTAACTCTCAGTTTATTACTCTCAAAATTCAGATGTAGCACAATAAGGTTGCGATTATTGACAACTAAGACAACTTAAACTAAAAGGTTTTATAACTATTTTGTATATATAAATAATGTCATACTCTAACGTTTTACAGTAATTTATGTTTAATGTACAAGCACGTGTAAGAATTTGTATTTCTATTAAGTTATGATTTATTAAAAACGTTCAGGGGGCCATAATTTAGGACTAATTATTCATTTCATTTCACTTATGAACATGTTCAAATATTCTCAAAATTAAAATTCATATTTATTAATCATAACGTGGAAACGATTAGGGACGATTAAACGAGCAGACGTTCGCGAAAGGAAACGCTAAAAAATAAACCGTTGAATAAACGTGGACCAGTCTCGAATAGTTCTCTTCGGAGAAAATATTCTGCTTTGTAAAATTTGATTTATATTTCGTTAAGTAAAATACAAAACGACAAATTTGAAAAACAGTGTAATAATTCGAAACTCAGAACAGCGTTAATTATTATAGTGCATTACCTAAACCGTGAAAATTTAAATGTGGATTCAATTTTAAAATTTTAAGTGTTTAAAACTTAGCCTAATGGCTTTAATGATTCTCAATTATTTTTAATTGTTTCATTACTAACGTTATGAATAGTTTAAACTTCTAACGAGCCAACGTAATTACTTCTGAAAATATAATGGTTTCGTACATGGTGCTTATATTACATTATTATTTATTCTACGTAAATTAAACGTTATTTCTAACTACTAGGTACAAAAAACAACTATATATAATATATATATATATATGCTATTTAAATATAATAACAAAATTCAAATAAACTAATATCATTACTATTATTTGCAATCTACATTACGAATATATTTTATAGATACGTAAAACAAGTGAAATAAAATATATTATGAAGCTAGGTTTGTTGATAGGTACTAATATTTACCAAAATTATGACAAACTACCTAATATAAAGACTACCAATATTGATACGTTTGAATACCCAAAGAAGACCAATCTACGTGTTATAATAATATTATAATTCATAAGTTCACAAAAAAAAAAAAAAAAAAAAACTGAAATAAAATTGTCTATTTACGGTAATCATTATAAAAATAACTATAACAAAAAGCATACTGGTTTTTCTTTCTTTTTTTTTTTTTACGCAATATTAATGATTTATTATTAAAAAAAAAAAACATTAGTTTAACGTTACAAATAGGTGGCAGACTCTTGGATCGTTATTTTCGATATTTCGAGAAAGAGAAGTCGAAGAAGAAGAATGAAACGAAATAAATAATGTCATGCATGGACAAAAGTACTGAGTAAGCAATCATTGTAAGTTATATTAAGAGTAATACGTAAGAAACACCTTGTATGTCTAATAATAATAGTCACATAACAATTATTGAATACTATGCACACTTCGGGTGTTTTGTGGACACAAATAGTGTGTGCTTCTGTAGGTATATAGTATTATATATAATATACAGATACATACACACACACACACACATAATACATATATAAGGAAAAAAAAGAATGGTTTCTCCGGTTTCTCGTATGATACTTAGCATACTCCGTAGTAGGAATTAATTTCTGTCTTTTTTTCTTAAAAAAATGTAAATTTGCCATTTTCAGGGATGCTCAAGCGAGAAATATTTATCCAGTGTTTGAACACTACAGAACGACGTGTAAAGTTTGTCCTAAAGAGATGAAACATAATTTTAATATTATTTGGCACTATCGTGCAATGTCGATGAAATTAATAGTCAGACCACATCAAGGTCGAGATTTAATATACATATTATGTTTTTACTCTCGTTTATTTTTCTATGTTTACAGTTGAATAATGAAAGTTAAATAAATTGGCGTTTAAAATATATACACCTGTAAGTTTAAATAGAAATAATATTTTTATTTAGTAGAAACGTCACTAAGCCTTCGGGACAAACATCATTCTATTATGATTTTTACCTATTTCAAATAAGTCAACTCTTTAGATGACCTAAATTATACTGTTATTTTAAATATTTAAACCTCCCTTAAAAGTATTATAGAAATATAGAATGTAATCAAATTAATATTTACGGTTGTAAAAAAAATTACCGAGTCATAAAATGTAATCAATGTAAACTCAATATTTTAAGCTTCCTTTTTCTTTAAAAAATCTATACTTTAAACTCTTTATCTAGAAGCACAATAAGTACACGGAATGATTGAATTTAATTTAGTTCAAGCTTAAAATTATTGACTCGTTCGATTTCAAATTTGAGTACCTATGAAATACGAGTATATCGCTTTCGAAATCCTACTTTTAAGTGATGTGTTAGATACTATGTTTTCTTTATTTGTGACATTAAGTATGGCACAATGTGGTGTTTAATAATATAAATTCATTAAATATTTTCGTATAGATTTAGTGTATATATTATATTTTGAAACGTTGTAAAAGTCATTGAAAATGGCAATTTTACACCAATGCGATAAAATATTATCCAACAGTGAAACGTCTGTTGTAGAATATGCCAAGTCTAGAAATATTTATTTATTTTGTAAGATTGTATTATGCGCACACTTCATGCAAGTCTACACAGGGTGATAGCGAATATACGTATGTACAGCATTTTTTTTTTTCCAGGGACACGCACAAAGAGTCAATATACAAATAATTAATACGACATTAATAGTTAGACAAACATGATTATCATGAAATTATATACACATTCGAATACGCCGCACTACAACGACGCATACGAATTGGTTTTGTGGGCGTACCTGCTTTTTCGCTGCCTCGGCTCTGACGTCCGGCCGCTTGTTCGATGATGTCGTTCAACACCATCACGTCTGTTATCATTACATAATAATTTTATTGATATAATAATACGTCATGTTTTTACGGTTATTTTCGACGAAATTAGTGTTATGTTAAATTATAATGCTTACTCTTTATCATTATCATTGTATTTTATTTCAAAACTATAACACTAAACGTTTAGGTACAAGGAAATTAACCCATTACTGACTATACACGGATAAATTATATTTTTATTAAAACACGATTTCATTCTTTCATTTCATTTGCCGATGAATTGATTTTTTTTTTTCTCATAATTTCTTTTTTTTTAGAAAGAATCTGGCTGCAAAAATCGACACTCGAAGTCTTTCCCCTTCTGGTGCCCGTACTATTTGTATATAAAATAATATAATAATAATAATAATATATCATCATTATAAACATGGAAAATAAACGCATGGATGGGAAATACAAACGTCATTGCGGCCAACATGTGTATAGGAAATCTGAGCGTATGTCATGGTGGACGTTAATTGGACGTACAAAATATTATGTTTCTAATACTCTGAGAAAAATCGTAATATTGACCGTTAATGTACGCTAAATTTGATCCTTCACTCTCTATCTGTCCTTGAAATATATCACGATTACTGTTACGAATTTATGGTAACGGTTTGGGCTGGGAATAATTGTATGTTAATAAGTTAAAGTTAATTTAAAAAGTTAAGTTGATTTTAACTTTTTTAACTTCACATATACTAGTTTCAGTTTTTTTTTCAATTTAATTTAACTCAACTTATTTTCCCCTCCGTTAGTTTAAAAGTAACGTAATATTTTTCGACTGTCTCAATTATTTGATTTTAAGTTTTTACTGCTATCACAATATGATTCCATTCACTTATTGTTAAATTATAACATTCGTTTTTAAAAGTTACAACTGTGAAGTAAAAATAAAAATATTCTTTCATAAACGATTACGGCTTTTAGATCAGTTTAAAAAGAATACAATTGAGTACTTATTAAAACTCATAATAATTATTTTAATGTAATTACTAATTAGTTTGATTTACTCAAATTTATGTTCGATTGTAAACTTAATTTTAAATTTAATTGATGCTTAGAAACTGTCAAATAATTTTAGCTGATAACTTAAACAGAAAAAAAAAATATATATAAATTTAACTGAATTAAGAAATATCATTAACCCGTCCAGCCTTGTGTAGACGTGTTATGTGTCTCACCTATTATTTTACTATCTACGATTTTACGAATCGTTTCTAGTCGTTTACCTCTCATGTCCACGACCGTGTGTTTTTGCGAATCGTTGTAGCCACACTCGTCCACCTGCTGTTTTGACTTTGACATGGAACTTGAATCGAAATCCTCCTGAAAATCGCGCTGGTTCATTAAGCTGACAAAAAAAAAAAACACGATCGCGACAGTATTATAAACCACGTGTAGCACAAGGACGCCAACAGGATAGTTCCACGGAGGGATTCCTTTTGGGATTTCGCAAATACATATTTTATCACGTGCGCCAGTAAAATATAACATACTTGTCTTAGCGCATTCGAAATTTTTAAATATTTCTTTTATTCTAAATCTTTATGGGATTCTTTTCATCTGAAATTAAGATTTATTGAAACAATGTCAAAATGATTAAAATTTTTAGTTTCGTAATTAATTATTTTATAACGCTTTTGTGAGGATCGAGTTCCCCGAGCAGTTAACATTTTCATATCTTATTAAATCCATTAAACTGGACATTTATAACGCAGTTTATTCATTTCATTATTTAAGCTTCTGCGGTAGTGAAAGTGATCGACTGTTGATCTATTCGACTCTTAACGGAATCGCACAGTTTTTATTTCTCAGTAACTCGGTGACATACAATTTGAGATTTGCTTCAAACTCGTCGAGGGACGTTTTTAAACTAAACAATAGGTCCTGTTTTTTGCTCTTACTCTTGACCCGGGCGGTATTTGTGGGCGTGCTTGGCGTTACGTAGTTCGTTATTAGTTCGATCGCAGCTATTAAAATACAACGGGGAGTTCTTACGTCTCGATAATATCTCTGTTCGGAAGGGTTGAAATAGTTTCTGGCCGACCTCGATCTCAGCTGTCTCTCTTTGGTCATTGGAGGTTTGAACAGATCCGCGTGTGACGTGTACGTTATACGGGACGTGTGTGACGTGTAACTACTGTGTCTCGACCCGAAATTTGCGTAAGACACGGGCACGATGATAGCGCCATTCTCCTCACTCATGGGAGTCACTGCGTTGGAATCGTCCGCATAAGGCAAGTGTTCCTGAAAGGACACAAGATAGTGTTTAAACGGTTTTGACAAACGACACTCAAACGCCGCCGGTAATAGTGGTGTGTCCATCGGAAGCAAGTGGACGTGACGAAAAATTACGTTTTACACTAGCGCCAGTGAATATTTAACGATAATATTAAAATTCAAAACGACACCATTTATACGCGTTAGAAAAAATGTCTATTATATTTTTCAAAAAAAAAATTAAACGAACATAAAATAGAAGCTATGTAAAAAAAAAGGAAGATTTACAATTTTCACTTTTATCGCGAAAACAGTTAGAATTGTTAAAATGTTATTTAAACGTTAAAAATTTCGGATACGATATATTTTACTCTAGTGAAACGGAATCTTTTCGTAGACGATTGGATTTGATATGAAATAACATAAAAATTTGCAAACATTAAGAGTTTACCCGGAATTTCCAACTGTTGTTCGATTAACGGTCGTTTTATCACAATGTTCTTTACTACGATTTACGTACCTCCGCGTCGAGCAACGTGTTTAGGACCAACGGCTTCGTGTCGGCTCCGGTAAACCTTGGTCTCCCGTTCCGATGGGACAGCTGATGGCTGCCCCGTGAAGCCCGTCGGATATTAAACGGTGATCCCGGTAAGCTGAGACTGGCCTGGAATTAAGTACGAGAAAATTTAGTGGACAAAATAGTAGGTAATGTATACACCGATACGATCGCGTAATCCGCACCCCACTTAGTGCAATGAGTTCGTAACTCAAACATTTTGATGATTCGCAGGTCATAAAATGCAGAGAAATTTAAATATCCTAAGCAAATAGAGATTGGATTGAAAAAGCTCCCGTTCACTTGACGAAGAACAGTAAACTCGAAAAACTATTAAATATTAATCGTCGGTTTTATTTTTCGTACAGTATATAATAAATATGTTTATGTTTACATTTCGTATTAAAATAAATGTATTAAAAAAAATAACGGATGAGGTACAAGACACAGATGTGATATAGAGTGATTGATATTGGTAAATTTATCAGTTTTTTTAAGTTTGAAACCAATATACGGCTGCTTTAGAAATGTGTTTCTAAGTGAAGAAGGATGAAGAAGTGGATCAACCTCAATTTCTCAATTGTTGTAATATCCGATTTCGTTAAAATCTAGTTTTTTTTAACGTTTATACGATTGTTTGGTGACTTTTTTTTGTTAATTTTCAAGCCTAAAATTATATACTCGTAAATATGAAAAAAAATTAGACCAGTAATTTTCATATAATATGTGTAAAATAGAATTTTCAATTTTTTTTTGACCTACAAAAATTATTTTATCGACATTTTACGAAAAAATTTTAGAGTATTCGAAAATTGTAAGCATCTATGAATAACACAACAAGTTCAATTTTTTTCGAAAATGAATACTATCTCACGAGAATATTTATTTAGGTATTTCGTGATGATTTCAAGTCCCTCCAGTTATAATTTTATATGTATATATAAAAAACAAAAACGGATTTGAGTATTTTTCCAGTTGTCGTGAGAGCTCATATTGATTTCTAAACACTAGTAATCTCGGGGTGCGATCGCGTCAATATCAATGTCTAAGTGTCCTCGTCGGGTCACGATTGCGCATACTTTTCTCGCTTTCCCGCTATGCCTGTCCATGCTCGCCGTGTCCGAATGTTTGTCCTGGCTCGTGATGGACGCGGACCGCAAGCTCATTTTCTCTCGATGGTTGTCGTCACCGACCCCTCGGTCCTGGCCGGTGAACATGTTGTCATAGCTTTGGCACGAAAAGTCTGAAGGCGATTTCGGATGCTGGGTGACGTGACGCGCCCTTTCCGCGCGCTCCGCCACCCTTTCCTCGTGAGCTTGCCTCCGGACCTCTCTATCTTTGGCCGCTTGTTCGGCTTCCTGAAAAATCCAATTATCACCGACCACGCAGGTTCACACTTCACCGTGTCGTATCGTTTGGTGTAAACTACTTTTGCCCGATCGACAGGACCGCGTGGTCCAACTAATGGTATAATAAACTGTGTTTCGTGATTTTTCACCCCGTTACCGAAATAAACAAACAGTATCAAACAGTTTAATATAATATATTAAACTTTTGGCCGTACAGTCACACGGTTACCTAACTATTTTTTCGTGATGATATTAAATTTGATAATAAGATTGTTACATTGACATCATGTAAATGGTGTCATGACGGTATCTTATCGGTACGTTTTTCGTCTCCGATAAGATAAAACACGAAACGATCGTGCAAGGTGAAGTCTGAACCCGTCTCAACGCGTGTCTACCGCGTCGCCCCCGTTCTTTCGCGAGTAATTATATCGACTGCGAGGTCCACTCACCCTAATGGCTTCTTCCTCGGCCGCCTCTTCTTCTTCCGCTTTCTTTTGCAACTCGTCGTATGACATCGCTACGATGGCCAAAATCAAATTGACGAGATAGAACGAACCGAGGAATATAATGACGATGAAGAAGAACATGTGCCATGGTCCGGCGGCTCTTAATACCTACACGTATACGGGAACACGCGTTAGAATTTGTTTGTCGCGTTTTTTTCACACATAAATATTTCGAATTGAAACGCGCGTCGACTCGAAAAAACATCGTCAGAGAGTATGTAGATATACTGTTTAGGTACCTGTTGGTATAGGGCTTCCCAGTTGTCTTGAGTCATTAGTCTAAACGCCGACAGTAAAGCCCATGCAAATGTATCAAAACTAGTAAATCCATAGTTGGGATTTTTTCCAAAGCCTTGGATACACATATATCCCTTTTTACATTGACTAAATATAAAAACACAAACATCAAACGTATATAATAATAAGAATAATGTACGTATGTATATTATCGATTCTCTATGATTATATATTTATATCTTACCCTGCGCCTGTACCGTTCCCACATAACGGGTAGTCATCCTCTCCTTCGGTAATCTGCCAATTTGCTGTAAGAATACGATAATTTATTTATTTTTTTATTAAATAACCATACATCGTAATAACTGATTATAGCATCAAACGTTTTACTCACAATCATTTGACATGAACGCCCACCAATTTGCATGGGTTAAATTACCAGCTGAACCGTCAACGGGAAATTCTTTGATGCATTTTTGTGTCAACACTCCCATATAAATTTGTAATCCCAATAATGCGAACACAGATAGTGAAAATATTGTTAATATTATGACATCCCTGAGGTTTTTCACGGATTCTATCACAGCTCCAACAATAGTCTTTAATCCTAAATAGTTAAAAACATAACTGAATAACTTCATATTTTGCTTTTTAAATATCATAAAGTGTATATGTATATATGTGTATGATAGGTATATATCTACACATATTTACATGTAATAATATGTATAGAAAATGTGTTATATTTACCAGGCACAATGGCTACAGTTTTGAGCGCTCGCAGTACTCGAAATGTTCGAAGAACAGCTAAATTTCCAAGTTCTATACCCATAGTAACGTAACTGAAAATTACAATATTTAACTACACGTGCTAAAATTAAATTATCATATTATACTAATAAATATGGATATCGATAGTCCACAAAACATTATTAAACCTACCTTCTAAATTAAAGGACTATAAACTAAGTAAACTAATGAAATAATAATAATAATATCTATTTATGGTATTATATATTATATACATATACATGTACATATATATAATATATATGTATATGAACTAGTTTCAGTTTTAAAACCAGATTCTAAATGGTTATTTGCTATTGGTCTAAATTTCGAGTAAAAACGATTACACTATACTATTAAAAACAAAAATATATATGTATACATTTATTATAAAACGTATACATGTTTTCATATTCGAAACTAAATAATATAATGTATCCGCAGATACTTCTATAGACATTAATAACATACGTGAAATAAAATGAGAAAATAATCTCCCCTTTTTCAATTAATGGTATTTTTTTTCTTTTTAACGCGTTTCGAAAATACCAGAAAACCCATAAAACCATCGTGGATTCGATTTTATCGTTCGTAGTTCCCTAAAAACCCTTAGTCCACCACAACACAAATACCATTATACCTTCCAATTGTGGTTATATCGCCCTAATAACGGTATCTACAAATCTACTTCTACTACTCACGCTAATGCAATAACAATGAAGTCTAGCCAATTCCATGCATCTCTAAGATAGGTGAAGTGTTCTAATATGAAACCTCGGGCCATTACTTTCACAGCCGATTCGAATGTGTAGATGCCGGTAAATATTACTCTGGAAACGATTAGATTACAAATATAAAATATAAATTATAAAAATCAATAATAATCATCCTAACGCTACATACACATAAAATAACACTATCCTCAAAAATTTACCATGTTTTCTAGCAATCTAGTATGTATAAGCTAAGACTCTCTAACGTATAATAATCATAAATTATTTAAATATCGGTAAATTCTAATAAAATATAATATAAACCTAAGGTTGAATAATAATAATAATAATGATAATAATAATAATAATAATAATAATAATAATAATAATAATAATAATAATAATAATAATAATAATAATAATAATAATAATAATAATAATAATAATAATAATAATAATTAATAATAATAGTTATAATAATGATAATAATAATAATAATAATAGTAATAATCAAATAATAATAATAATAACAAATAACAATAGTAATAATCAAATAATAATAATAACATATGACAATATAGTAATAATCAAATAATAATGATAATAATAATAGTAATAATCAAATAATAATAATAATAATCGGAACATAATTTAATAATTATTGAAACGTCAATTATACGAGTATATTATACATATATATATAATACACACACATATATATATATATACATATATATATATTTATTTATATATATATATATATTATATAGGATTTATTAATAATAACAATAACAATAGTAATAGTAATAATAATGATATTAATAAAACCACAAAACAAAAATTAAACAAATAGATAAAAAAGTTACAAAAAAATCGTTTAGTATTATATATTTAATCATTAATCGTTAACTTACTCGGACGCTTCGATAGTTGGAGTGGGGGGCATTATCATGAACACACAGTTTGTAAGTATAGTAGTGATGATTGTTACAGAAAATATCGGGTGGACTAGTATGTATATAGCCACTCGGCGGATGGGGTTGAAGGGGTCGAGTGCCCAGAGGCCGTCGGTGGCGCTGAACCTGAAGATATCCTTTCCTTTGCTAATTACTACAAATGTCTGCGAAAACAAAAACAACGGACGGCTGTAGAAAACACACGGCGGACGAACGGCAACACGACGACGCCGGCGGCCGTAGCAATAATACATAATTACAAACGAAAGGAGAGCGCTTTCCCCGTCCGTCGCCGCCGCCACCGAAGTCTTCTGCCTCGCAGGAAATGGTGGTGGCGGCGGCGACGGCGGCGGCGAGGACTCTCCTGTCGCGGTACTCACTTTTTGATTGTGATAGTAAGGGTCGATATCCTCGAGCGGTACGGACGCTAATTCCGGTGGGAACGTGCCGACCAAACGGACCGGCAGGGGAGCTCCTTGTTCCAGAGTCGCGTCCGGCTGGGGACCTTCATCTTCGTCCTCTTCCTCATACTGAACCTGTAACGATAATGTCGAGTGACCATCGTGGGCCGTTTGTGCGGAAAACCGCCGTCGTTCGCCGGATACCGAGGCCCGGCTCAACGGCGGCGGCGGCGTCTGTGGCCAAGCGCGTTACTCAATGCACAATAGTAATGTTATAATGATGCAGCGATATAATTTAACGACACTAACTATGTGTATGTGTGTGTGTATGTGTGTTTGTGTATGCATATAAAGTATATTACAATAATACTAATACACCGTCGTCGGAGTTTGTCATATCGAGCGTGTTGAATTATCCGTGTTGATGACTTGTCTTCCACCCTCCCACTTGGTTTTATCAAAATTTAAAGAAAAACAGTTGACGAGTAGAAACGTTACATTTTTTCACTGCCCAACACGGTCTGTATAAGGAACCGTTGTCCACCGTCGGGCGTTTTTCAGTAGGTTTGAATAATAAATCAGTTATCAGCTATATGAGATACAATCAAATGTTTACTCGATGTTTTGTTTTTGGGCACGTCTGAAATAGAACGAGTAATAAATACTGCTAGGCGCGGGAACTATTTTCCACGAAGGAGGGAGACACACAAAGTGCGGAACCATGTCATTACAGGTCATTCAAAGATTGATTTTTTTTTTATGAGATTATTGTCAATCGTTATCGAAAAAATCAAATTAATCTTGTTTAAAATGTTATGAACGCGTTGTATTCATATATTAATCATTTATTCGAATATTACAAACCAAATTCGAAAGTAGCTTAGATTGCATTTTATTTAATAAAGTTAGCAAGCAACTATTAAGAACATTGAAGAAAAAAAGGCAACTTATTATTCAACGAAGTAATTTTAAACTAAACGAGTCGAATATAACGTTTGTTAACGTATTGTTCTCGTTTTGACTAGAATGACTCGAGTCAATTTTTTTTCAACGATTTGCCCGTTTTTGAATGTCAGTAATTGCATAACGGAGATGTAGCAATCATTATTAATTTATACGCTAATTTAATCGTCCCCGATTTAGTTGGCCAGCAAATACTATGTTTATACAGACACTAGATGTTACGGAGACGATTTACTATTAGTCCACTCATTTTTTTAAAATAATTTTAGATTAAAAAATCTGAAATATTTAATATTAGATACGTGGAATTTCACACAGCTAAGTGATAGATAGGACTATTTCATGTTATCGGGAACTGAATTCAAAGAATCTTTAACGAAAACTTACAACTCGATTCGATCTGATTCGATGATTCCATCCATAACATTTTTGAGCATTTTTATTACTTTAAAACTCAATAAATAATTCGATTTATCATTTAGTCGTTTATCGTAGACATAAATCTAAAACTAAAAAAAACAAACTCGAAAATCTTTTATACAGTTTCAGTAAAATTAAAAAAATTAAAAAATCAATAAAAAGGTAAAAGTCATATTGGCATTGTCATACTGACTGGGGCCCATACAAAATCTCGATTTATGCGCCGATTAGCCCTTCGTCCCGATCCAAGTTTTCTAAACTTGCGACTAGCCTATGCAACTACACTATTATTGTATAAATAAAACTATTGCAATATCGTATTCAGAAGTAATACGCTCGTAACATTCGGAATTTATTCAATCTCTGAGTTTTTTTTTTCATTTAAGTTTCGTTGTATTTTGTCTACTAAGACCGCGGTTGTGCGAGATCGAAATGCGTTTGCATTATACGGTCGTGTACACAGGGTGTATAGAAACTAAAAACAGAGTAGAAGCCAGAAGAAAAAACAAAAACCAAAAAAGGTACACCCTAAAAAGTATACAAAAACGTTCGCGACGAATTACTCGACACACACGAGCCCGGCACATAATATATGTATGTGTGTGTGTGTGTGTGTGTGTACGTAAATACACGCGAACACGCCTAATTCCGAACTCGCATATATATATATATACACACACAGCCGGTAGATACGTACCCACTATATTATTATAGTTTGACGTTGCAATTACACGTCGTGTCAGCGGCGTATAATACATACATATAGTTAACCGATTGGATACGATACGATTTTGTCATGTTAAGTTACGCCGCATTGTATCCGACCACAATGCAAACGCGAATTGTTCACGTTATCACCTGGTACACCATAGTACACCGGGATGGCACAACACAATGCGTTCCTGTAGCGCGGCGGTCGGCGAATCGAAATCGAAAGTCGTAAACAATTTATCGCGGATCAATCGATTTAATAATAACAATTAATTAATCACACGGTGTTTATTTTTTTTTTTTATATATATACATTATACCTACACCGTACACGTATATTAATCGCCAATTTCTGTCGTGAACTCTCGCCCCCCGAGCTCTTCAAACACGGCGAATGGTGGTTGGTGCGTGAAACAGAAATTTAAAAAAAATGCCCCACGCCGAGTAGTTTTCCCGGTACGAAAATTCGAAAACAGAACGAACAATATACAAACGTTTACGCAATAAGTTATTTTGCAAAAGTCAATAAGAGTTAATATATGAGCAATAATCGTATTCGCTGACCAAACTATAAAGTAAACAGTAAGGAACTCGCGTCATTGTTGGTTTTTTTTTTTTATGGATTAAGCGGGGCCACATTGAAAATACACCTGCATTTGTGCTCGAGAATGCATATCGGCGAGGTTAAGTTTGTTCTATATAGTTGAATAAAGTAAATAATTCTTCAAATTAATTTAACATTGTTATTACAATTTGTGCGTTAAAACAAATAATAATTATAGTAATAAATAATTTAAAAAAAAAAAAAAACTTTCTCACTGTACAATAGAAATTCGTTTCACTGAAAACTATGAAGATACACAATGTATAATCGAAAAAAAAAAAAAAAATCATGTTTGTTGAAAACAAACAAACTTTCATTCATTATATTACTGTGAAGTTAGTAGGTATGTTTTAAAAACGAAACGGTTTTTGTATCCTCTTGTTTTATTCTTTTTGAAATATATTATTTTAAGAGATTTAAAGAACTACGAGTACACCTATTTAAATCAAACATTGCTCACAAGTATTGGCCAATGCGATGTTAAATCAGTTGAACAGTATGTGTTTTCAGATAAACTGTAGAAAAAATATCATTAATTTCAATAACTTACTCGTGATTATGTCTCTCCAATAACGATTGATAAGACTTACGATTCCTCTGATTAAATACACTAGTTCTGCGACAGAGTAAATATTTCGATTGCCCAAATAGTCGATTAATTGTAATATAATCACTTAGTCGGTCATTACGTATATACGACTAATTTGTTTCTCGACCAACTAATTAATCTGATTTGATTGGTCAGTGAGATTAATAATAATAATAATTGTTACAGTGTTTTAGCGTTATGTAAGTCTATAACAGCTCATTACTTTTGTATTGAACGTGCTAACTTGTCTCATTAGGCTAGCGAAATCTATTCTAGAAACTACTATAACTAAACATATGCACCTAAATAAATTACATTAACTACTGTAATATTATAATACAGACCTAACTAAATATACATTTAAATATAATAATATCATATATACATGTAATTATAATATACATGTAATATAAATATTAGTATATTTAATGATAAGTTTATTTTGATAATATACTTATAGTTTTTGTTAAGCTCATGTTCATGAATCTATTTGTTGAATTACTTGAGCGTTGACATTACATAAGTATATTATAATATGGTATGCGATACTATGAATATGTGTGATAACATGCTTCTTGTACATTTTGCTTAAAGTATAATTGTAGCAAGTAAATCAGTACCTACGTTTTATGTACATGGTAACAATGTAATATGTATATGTACGAATATAATAATAATAATATAATAAAACATGAAAAATGTATGAATTCTAGCCTAGTTTGTGGCCTAACTATAAGTATTTCCTCTAGTTTTTCTACTTGCTTACGTCTTTATTTTTATTTCTTTTCCATGGCAAGGGCTGTTGTCAAATAATAAAACAAACAACATTAATATTGGATCGTTTTTAGAACTTGGCACAGATAGACACAAGTTCCGTCTTAAATTCCACATTTAAATCGCATTTAAAGCTAATTGTAGTTTTATTTCGGACGTCAAAAAGCGTTTGGCCATAAATTACGCTTCCAAAAATATGGGGGTCGGGTCAAAATTTAACGACGAGAACATGGAACGGACTCTGGCCGACTTGGCCAAAGTTCAACAAAACTCACCTCCCCTTCAGCTCTCTTTTCCTCAAGTTCTTTCTGTTTAGCATGGTCTTCAGCTATGCGCTGTTCAATGGCCCTCAGTGATTCGCGGGTGAACGGACGGAATAGGCTTTTTTCTTCACTGGAGAATGAAGAATCGGTGTCAGCAATGGACATGGTCGAGTGCACCTGCTCTTATACCCTCGTCGGCCTGCCCCCTCCGGACTGCTGGAGAGGGCTCAAGCACGTTAACCCTCTGAAAGAAAAATTAATAAAATCGATCCACAACCATTTGGTATAATTGCAAAGAATCGGCGTGGTAATTATTTTAAAACCTAAATGTCCGTACGAAATACGAATTCACAATATTAGTGCTGAAGATTTAAATCAAAAAAATACAAATACAAATAGTGTATTCAAAAGAATATACTACTTATGATACCATATTTACCTCTCGTCCATCCGGAAAACGGCACCTGTGGCGCTCTATTTTGGATCCATTCCTTGAACAAGACAGTTTGAGCACGTTTTGTACACTTATCAATCTGGATAAAAAGAAAAATCATAATTATTACCCTTGTACGTAAAATAAAAATTAAAGTATCTCTATAATATCTTGTATAATTATGTATAAACATTTTAACTTATTATGAGGGACGTGAGTTATCTATGTACATAACATGAAATGTTACTATTAATTATTACCAGTGAACCAACTATTTTTTTGTTGCCATAATATACTAAATTAATTATTTAAAAAAATAAAATACGTACTTATATAACATATGCATTGTATAAAATCTTTAGACACTTTATGAAATACCAATTAATTTTAAAAAGTTTTTAAAAAAAAATTTATCAAAGCATAATTATATTACATATTATGCAATATGTATTTATACGAGTATATTTATTTCTTAGACATTTTATATAAGACCTATACGAATAATTTTGACAAAGCAATAAAAAATCATATTATTATTTAGTATTATTTTTGTATTTTCCGAGTTATTTTTGTAATCTTTAGTTTTTTTTATCAACAAATAAATAAATAGTGTATAAAAACTTTTAACATTTTATTTTAAATGCATATTATATAATATAACTTTCTACCATGTCGTAGATCACTATTATACTGATAATATGTAGATCATACATAACAATGGTGTCCATAAAATGCATGAAATATAAATAAAAATTACATATTTTCAGCTTAGGGCTTGTAAAGAAAAAAAAAGGAATATTATGTGAATTTGAATTTAAACTATTATTAATATTGTATAATGGATACAAATAATTTATCATGTTATAACGGAATGTAGAGTAAAAAAAAGTAGTTGCACATTTTTTCGGTTGACAGTAAATTTTACACAGCAACGATTGAGAAACGGGTGAGCGTGTATATAGTGGTTTAAAATTGTATTACATTTACACGCAGTCGGGGCAAGACAGAGCATACCATATCGATTTCTGTTCGGTCGAACCCAGCAGCAGCCTTAGCAGCAGCGGTAACAGGAGCAGTAGGAGCAGCAGCAGAAGCGACGATAGTAGACCGGGGAAAAAAGAAGGGAAACGCGAAAGAAAGAGGGGAGAGAAGCACAGGGGAGGCAGCAAAGGGGAGGGGACCGGCGGCGGAAAAGGGAAAGAGATATAGATAGATAAAGGGTGAGAGAGAGGGAGAGGCGGTTGACCCGAAACTCTCCAAGGTCTCGCCTAAACCGAATACTTGATCCGCATACGTAATTTGTGTAATGTACAAAAAAAAAAAAGAAAAAAAGAAAAAAACGTCAGTACACCCAATTTCGCACTTCATGACATGACGGCCGTTCGACCGTCTCAAAAATAATGCTCAACCTGTTGTAGAAAACACAGACGGACGAGTGAAAAATTGCCCCCGACCATTTAGCATATTTTCGAAACACAGGTAATATATATAAAACATATATTGAACGGTACGAAAAATTATCGGCAATAACGATTATACGCTCGGCAGGAACGTGTATCATTCAAGGGTTTGACAAATGGAAACTCATTTAGTCACGTATAGCCGGAGATGTGTTTAGTATAATATACCTGTGTGTGTGTGTGTGTATGTGCGCGCGTGTGTATATATTTATTTTCCCTCGGAAACTACTACGGTTGAAAAAAACCTGAGAAAACAAAGCTCGATGATAATTTGCAATTGTTTTAAAAACTACAGCATCGTTATTATTATCGGTGATATAATATGTCATTGTTTGCTCGTCGAGACTGCGTCGTCGCGTACTCTCGTAACACTCGTCGGCCTAAAAATACCCCGAGGTATCGTCTTCGTCGCCTCCGCGAGAATATCGCAAACTCCACCATATCCACTATAAATGGACCCGTAACAATAAAACACGCCTTCGTGAACACGAATTTTACTTGAATGCAATCGACTCGTTTGTATGTAACGTACGTACATCCGAACAGCGTACGTACGTGTGTGTGTGTGTGTGTGTCGCGCTCGGGCGCTTATATTCCTTTTTCGGAACGAAGCTAATATTGTATAGAATTATTCCTAAAATGTATATTATTGATTATTTCTTACAGTTTTATTACATTTCTAAGGTTAGTTGAACGGGGCGGTGTGTGTGTGTGCTCTTGTGGGGTATAAACAATTGTCTTTGTCCTCGCGCGCTCGAATTATATACGCTACGAAAACATGGCTAGGTACAATTTTAAGTGAATATTTCATTGCGAATTTTATTATTTGTTCTGAGCAGGTAAACATATACATATACGCATACAGGACATGCGTACGTTTTTGTTACCTTTTTGAACAACCCATGGAAAATATATTCATACATTCGCATTAAAAATACACATCGCGGCAACCTTAATAAATCCAAAATATTATTGTTATTATACTTTATTTCTGTGCGTACGTTGTGCATATACAATATACGTTTTATGTTCACGGGTACGATATATATATATATATATATATATATATGTGTGTGTGTGTTGGTATAGATCTACCCCATTAACAATTAAATACGACGCGAACTCTCAACATATTTGTATATTACCGACGTTCCTTCGTATACAGATTGATTATTATGGACGTGTACGATTATAAATAAATAGTTTTGACCCCATTCGACGATTGCCGTGTTCATCTTGTCGCGGTATAAAGCATTGTCAACGAGGCGAAAAATTTAAACCCATGGACGAATCGTCGTATTAATTGCACCTAATACTAGGTACGTGTAGTGTGAAAAACGAGCGCAGTTAATTTCATAACATTATTTCAATGCGGTAGTTGTTAAACTGAAAGTACGCGACGAAGATTTAAAAGAGAACCGTTTTTCTGTAAACTAAATACGGACTGTAGACTTGAATTAAAAGACGATTATTATTCCGCATAATAACATAATGGCTATATGTAAATCGTAATACTGTTTATGCGTTAGGCGTTTGATACAACTTTGCGATTTTCGTGCGTTAATTTGATTATGATCCTCTGCGGAGGTATCTACGACGTAATCGTTCGATACAATTCTAGGCGATTACCGGGCATCTAATCGTTTTTCATTCGTGACCGTGTTGTTGAAAAACGAACATTGCCATCGAGCGGATAACAACGTTGTTGGGGAAAGTGTACGCGCTTCGGACGGCTGACAAGCGTATACTAAAAGTGCGCGTGCACTTATTGACCCGACAATGGTTTTATTTTAATTATTTGGAGTTCGTTGTAACGAATTCGACGCGGGAAATTCGAATTGTTATGGAGTGGAAAAAGGAACGCAGTGCAATCAACGTTATATTATCGACCGCGTACAAAAAAAAAAAAAAGAAAAAGTTTCATGTCGAATATTCATTCAGCTATACATCAAAAGCATCAATTCTACGTGTTTACACACGGGTAAGGGAATGCTAAAACTTTTCGTAATGCGTTTTGACGATTCGGGGGGGGGGGCGGATGGGGTTGTTTCCCCACTTTGCACTTTATTTTGCCCCGACCAATCGAACCAGTCGCTGTCAAAGTGGTTTAAATGCACTCGCGGCGCCGCCGGTGTGATTCGCGTTGTACTTTAAACGCGCGCACGACCGACACACACGCGGTATTCGACTCTGGCCGTTAAAAACAATGACCCCGAAGAACGCCGACGAACATTGTCCAGTATGTCCGAGTGAACGGAGTTTCGGCGGTCGTTCGGAAAGTCCGGGCTGACGCGAAAATACGCCTTTTTCTCGCGTCCCGGGTGTTATCGGCCGCGCCGTGGAATCGTGTGATGAACGGGATAGCGGCGAAAATTTTCAATTATTATACACCAGCTGTTTATACAATATCGATTGGCCAGGTCGAAGGTATACGTTGAAAAAACGAAAAACAACTACAGTGGGGGGGGGGGCGGAAAAAAACGCGACTTTTGAAACTAGAATTCCCATGGTATGTAACTGGATTAATAAAATATGTAATCAACCGTACTTTTGTTGCCGTTATAACTTATAATGTATCAATGGCACGCACGCCGTCGCGGGGATATAATATATACACCCTCGTCGAAAGCCTAAAGGAATTAAATTAAAAAAAACCATATACACACATATATACGTATATATATATATATAACGGAAATGTTACATAATAAACATTTTTACGGCGCAGTGACCACTGACCGGGTCGTGTTCACGGGGAAAAAAAGGTTTCCCGGCGATCACGACGACCGCAGAATAAAAACCGTATTGGTCGTACTCGATGTGCTGAGAACGACGGATATTATAACATTTGCGTTTCGTTTCGTCGGACGTGCGCAGGTACCGAAAATTGCAGTTTTCGGGAAGACTGTACGAGGCCACTGCGGTCGTGTGCGTCTTGTTAAACTACCGCGTCCAATCGGATATCTGAACGTTACGCGGTTGCGATTTTCGTGCTGCCTGCCCTTCTCTTCCCCCCCCCCCCACGAACAAAGGGAACACAACGCGGTCGTGTGAGTTCGGTATATCGAGTGTGCCCCGAAAAAGTCAGACTTTTCGCGTAGCGAATTCCGTGACACGTCGCGTCGGCGGAGTCGCTAAAAAATAAAACGGGGGTAAAAAAAAAAAAAAAAAAAACACAGTGGGCGGAGTTTGTGAATACCTGCTTTAGTAGTGCACACAATAAGGCAGCGTAAACCCCATGACCCCCAATATTGTTGTAGCACAACACAGGTCACGCAAACCACTATGGTCGTCGCATTGCAGCTTCTCCCAACTTTTCAACGGGAGGCATGCACGACTCGACGATTTCAATTTTTTTTTTTTCCGTTTTGAAACAAACAAAAAAAAAAAAAACGCACCAAGAAACTTATTTTCACCATGCGATTAAATTATACAGAAGGGGTGAAAAATTTAAATACACACTCCCTTCTTTCACTCTTTCTTTTTCTTTATTTCATTCGCCTTCGAATCTATATACATATACTCGTATATATAGGTATATATATATCACACGGTACCGACCACAAATTATTCTAATACCGTCGTGTCACCGTATTTAACTCACACGGCGTGCCGAATATATTTTATTATATGCGAATCGCGATTGAGTGAGTTACGAAATTTCGTAAAAGTTCAACGTGACGACGACTACAAATTTAACGAATTCGATATGTAGGTATTTGTGGCTGTAAAAAGTATTCCTACGGTTTACAGTTTTACCCGTGTGTATAAAAGAAGTTTATTACCAATTGCGACTAAAACTAATAATAAAACCTCCATTTAGGGTCTACGCTATTCACGTCATGTGTATAATATAATAATATATATAATATTATTTTTATTAATAAAGGAAAAACGTTCCTTATTTTTGTTTTTTTTTTTTTTTTTTTGTTTCATTTTTTCATTCAGTGACCTTATTTAGTTTATTTTAGTGTATTCCAATTTTTATTTCAATAAATGGAAACATATACAATATAGTCTGCTGCTGGCTCATTACATTCTGTCAGCGTTATTTTTGAAATGTAGCTCTACCTCGCTCGAGACGCCGAAAAAGTTATATACCCCAATTACGTATTTCTGTTGCGCGTAGTACCGAAAAAAAAGAACAACTCACCTAACGGACAAATTAATTTAGTGTAAATTAGTTTATTATTATTACTATTGCTCGTTAATATTTTCAAAATAAATTGAAAAAAAACCTTAAGGATTTTTTTTGTTACATGACATAGTTCACAAATAAACGTCTTGTGGCGAATAAAATATTTCCAGAAATAAGTATAGGAGTAGCTTTGTCAAGGTTTTATTTTCTTGTAATTTACATTATAGCTAATAATAAAAAATAAACTACCTCGGGAAAGATCAAAGTTTAAAAGGTTTACTATTATTTTCTTTTCTTTGCAGAATCGTTTAAATAATATGCCATAATTTCAGTTTGTATAAACTTAGTTAACAATCTATATTATTTTTATTATTTTGTTTTTCTCTTCATATTAATGAATCGATGAGAATTTCGATATTATTTTGACACCTCATCAAACAATTAAAGCAGTATAGACTGATAAATAAATACACTTATGGAAGTGTAAAATTATATTTAAAAAATAACAGTGTTCTGTGTTTAAGTATTGATTCGCTATTAATCATTTTTAAATACTTTACGGTTCGCTTTACACAAAACTAATTTAACAATAAGATGATCGATGTTTAGTAAAGCCAATTAACACCAGTCCTGAAGAATAATAATCATATTTTGTAGAAAAAAATGTTGTTTATCACCTATATATTTACAGACTTTTTTTTTTTTAAATTAAAATACTATCGCGTATTAAAATTATAAAATATTGTATAATATTTTGTGTGTTTTTCGAAAGGGGAAATTATATGTATTAATTTTGCATATTGTCGTGTGCATATTTATTTTTTTTTTAAATACATGTATAAATAAAATTAGATTATAACTGTTATTTTGAAGTCATAAATATTCATAATGCTCATATGCCATTAAGCTACCACGACTAATACCAAACTAAACTAACACGATACACGTGAAACAGCGGTCACTAAATAAGTAAAAATCAACTAAACTGTAGTAAACACGAATATTATTATATTCATACATTTTTAAATTATGGTAAAATTTAACATTCACAATAATGCGTATCGATTTATTATTAAAATCATCTATGGGGAATACATTAATTGCACAACTACTTTAATTTATATTTATTTTGTATTAATGTGAATAGTTTGTCTTTGGTAAAATTGTTTTTATATTTTCTATGACACATGTTTTTTGCGGTTCGACAATAATTATGAATTGGTAGGTATTCGATAAAAAAATATTTTCAACTTTGTAGAATAAGATTTGTGTTTTGTAAATGAACAATATTTTAAATCACTCAATAAAATTAACTCCGATCACGGTTAATTAAACTATTCAAATCAGTGTTTCCCAACCATTTCAATACCGCATTAATGTTATTGAAAACTGTTTTAAAGGCAACTAAAATAATATAAAGTTTTCATTGATCGGTTGATTACAATAAACATTTAGGTATTATCCATGCTAATGAGTGATAGTCGCCAATAAAATTGGCCCGTAATTAAAATGTGAAATTTCTGCTCACCTAATATTATTTTCTTTCTAGGATTCTTTCTTCCAGACCATTATTGTTGTTTTCAATTTCTAGAAAAAAAAACACAAAATAATATTTAGTATAATACAAAATTAAATCACATTAATAAGTTATAGATCCTATAGTATAGGCAGTGGCCTAAATACAATGTTGTGAACATAAATTATTAATATTAGTAAAATACTCTATAGAGTGCTCGAAAAACATTTATAAACATATCATATTTGTCGGGTGAAAATATCTTATAATTTGTTGATACTCTGGTGTTGAATATGATATATAATAATAGTTTGTCTAATGCGTTATGCTTTGAACCACCTTGCGTTGATATTTTGACAGCATTTTATCATTTGTGTTAAATGAATTTAAATAAATTTAACACATTTGTGTTAAAAAATATAACAATTTTCAATTTACTATACGGATGAACTGATTTCAAGTACTTGTTTTACATAAAAAAAAAAAAAGAAAAAAATGAACTGGTAAATCTATAATCTGTAATTACACACTATGCAATAACAATTACCTACAATTATTTTAACGTCATATTGTCATTCGATTTCAGTCGGAACAAATAAGTGAAAAACTGCCTTCCCGAAACGCTGTTAAACACGGTTGTAATATTGTACGCGTCGGACTGTTTCTCTTCAATCGTGTCTGACCTCGTCTTGTAATCCGACGAATAATCTAAAAGTACTGTACTTTTAGTATCAACGTCGGGATGTCCCCAAAGCACTCCAGGTTAAAATAAATTGTCACTTCCGACGCGAGTCCAACCCTCCCCCCCCCCCCCGGATAATACCTATTATATAGTTTGCGCGCGCGCGCGCGAGTATTGTGCGATACGGTTCAATATATGAATTTGCACGTCGTTTGTCGCGAAACAAGAGAAAAACGCACACGTCCGAGAGCCATCGGGGAAACACACGCGCGCGTAGTATTTTTCTGTATCGGCTCAAAGCGTTTCGAATAGAATAGTCAATATTTTGGGAATGTAATTTTTTTTTTTCTCTTTCCGATTTTCGATCGTTTCCTTTGCCGTTCGTGTTGATGAAACGCGCACAACGAAATCGAACAACAGACGGACAGACAGACGGTTAGATGGCAGTCGTCGTGTGATTAATTACTATTATATCACACGCATAATAGACCGCTGACCGTCGTCGCCACTACGCCGCCGCCGTCACTTCAATACGTATAAATATACACAGCTTAATGGATTCGAGTGGAGTTAGCGTTTGCGTCTGTGTGCAAATATAGGTAGGGGATGAGGAGGGGCACGTGTCGGCCGTGTCGTCGGAAAAGGGTGAAATAAAAAGGGGGAAAAAAAAAAGAAAAAAGAAAAGAGCACCGAGTCAAGGTCCGCCGTGAAAATCTTTAATCATTAATGTTAGTCGTGAAGGGTCGGTATGGTCAGAGGGGGGCCGCGCGCGTAAGTCGCGGCGGTGCCAAAGAAAGGAAAGCGCATTTGTCAAAGTTTAATTAAAACGAAATAAAAGTATGTATATACATTATACATACCTATATATATATATATTAGTATATTTAGAGTCGGCCGACGGTTACCGATCGGGAAACAATCAATTTTAATGGATATCCGACAGATGGATGTAATGATGTTTTGTGGAGCGAGGTGAAGGGGCGCTGGGAGACGTATGAAATCAATGTCCGTCTTCGTCACGGTATTAGTATATTATAGTAATACACACATATATATATATATATAAGTATTATGTACAATGTAGCAGTTACAGTAATAGTTTGGTCGGTCGTCGCCGTCGGCGTCGTCGTCGTCGTCGCCGTCGCTGTACTTCCGAACCAGCGCGTAAACGAAAAGGGTGCGGCGGTTGAACGGTATTTTGGCAGTCGCTCGTTTGCGGTTCGGATACACGCCGCCGTCGTCGACGCGACAGTCAAAGTCAATCAATCAACGCTGCAGACGTCTGTCCCCGTCCGACAGTCCGTCCGCGAACACATATTGACATATTATATACACTACATCACCTCTACGACCGTTGCGACTCTCCGTTGCCCTCGCTATATCCTGCCGTCCTGCCGCGGCCGATAGACTCGCGCGCGGGCGAAGAATAAATCCTGCGGACGTTTTCACGGGTTTCGGAGACACTACTCGTATACGTTTCGATTGATTTGCGATCGCGCGCAGCGGCCAGCTCGGTGTTTTTGTTCCAACGTGGGAGAGGAAAACAATAAATTCTAGTCCAGGCGCACTTTTTTTCCTTATTAAAATTTTCATCCATATCGAAAGGCAATCTTTAATTTTAGCAAATACTCGAGGAACCCACGAGGTATATAAATAATATATATATATATATATTTATGTATACTAATATGTGAAATATGTCTTAACGTTAACCGAATATTGTGAATAGAAAACGATTATTGATCACAATAAGTATTACTGTTAAAACTAAAAACCACATGACGACATTATGTAGATATAATCAAAACGTTTGTTATAAAATCGTTATTTATTTTCATATCGCGGTAGGCGAGTAAAATTATTTTTTTATGGTCTGTAAATGGCGGAAAATTGACAGCCAAGACAACTAAAATAGGAAATTCTCGATTTTTATGGTAGAGTTATCGATAAATACGCTGGTCGTGTGATAATAAATAACAACTTTTACGACATGAAAGCAACTATTATTGTATAGAATTTTTTTTTTTTTTTTAATGTTTTGTAACAATTTTATCAAATGATATACATATATTTTGTAAAATGTAAAATAATGTTTCAAAGTTGAATACATCCAATGAGACAGCATGGCCTCCTCCCCTCTATAGTTACTTTACACATCGTCTCAGTGATTGTGAAGTAGCAGAATATTTTCATTTATACAAGTACATTTTACTAGCACGCGTTAAGAGGATATATATATAGAGAGAGAGAGATACGTATGCCTATAATGTGCTTATGACGTTCGTCATAAAGCACATGCTGTGACAACCTGCTATTATATTTTTGTAAAACGGTGTCCGGTCGCACACCGATTACTTGGCTCTGGGATTTGTATAGGATAAGGTCCTTGAGAGGAACGCCTGAATGTGATATACTGACATAATAAACTCGTATACACAATGTCGCGGTCCTCGTTCGAAATATGTCGCATGTAGTTCAATGTACCTCGGCTGTCGAGGTATACCGTATACGTCCGAATCCGATGACGATAGTACACGTCCGACGCGTTCGTTATTGTTGAAAAGTCACAACGTTAAAAAAATAAAACATTACGAAAAAAAAAAATCCATCTCGAGGTCGCGAACGAGTTTATCAAACTACAACAATGCAGTAGGGGCAAAATCGATAGCGTAAACGGCACGAGCATCACGTACGATAACGTGCCGTTTAATATTTATAATATTATATAATATTATTATACTTTATTATAATAAGCCCACGCGGGGTGATATGGACATTTTTATTGACAGTACGTCGTAGACAGGTATGTGGAAAACAAGTACTGTTGACGATATACCTATATTACACGAGAATCAGAAATAAACCTCATGCGCCGTACTATATTTTATTAATTAATGACACAAACCCTAAAGAATCGATTTAAGTGTTATTAATTGGCTCCGTAATTAAGGGATAATAATAATAATAATAGTCATAATCAACGAGAGAGCCTTCCGAGTACGATGAAGAGGATTGCCGTTTAATGAGAAATTATTGCACAGTGGTGCGAACAAATTTTAATTTTTTTTTTTTTTTGTTCTTCTCAATTACGTCATGTCTATTGTGTAATTCGAAGTACGAGAAAACCGTCCACTCTTGTATTAGACCCGTCAAGTCGTGTACATTGTTTTTATCCATATCGGTGTGTATAGGTATGGTAAAACGGCGTACTGAAGAATACTACACTCGAACGAGTACATTCGCGGTAATAATGACCCGTATTAACTGTAATATTGTAATGGATTGTTCTTGCTTACCGACGGTTGATGGAAGTGCTTTAGTGATCATTTGGCCTGACTTAAATCAAACATTTACGCTCGCGGACGGCGCTAGGATTTTTACCAAGTGGGTGCGTGGAAACATTTTGCTTGGTTCGTAAATTATACTTAACTCGTTTAATTTGTTGACAGATTTATTATTTTCACACAAAAGCATAATAGGCGGCTTTAGTACATAAATATTGTTCGAGAGATCATTTTTTTTCTTCTTCTATCTATCGATCAGTGTTCAAGTGTTAAGCTATTATAATATGTATAGCTATTATACTCTGTTACTTACAAAAGAGATTTTATATTCTATTCCTTATTAAATGTGTATGAATACATTTTTTTTTTTTTTTAATCCAAGGGGGAGCGAGTTCATCCCCTAGCGATGCCTATGTCCTATGCATACTTATGCGAAGGTTTTAGTTACATAAATAATACGAATATAGTTACAATGATAATAAAGTGAATCGATAAATAATAATTCGAGTATAATACATGTTCGTTTGTATTATATTGTACGTGCATTAATATCGCACGTAAATTTCAAAATATTTCTCTCTGTAGTTTTTCATAGACCTATTGGCGGCAATTAGACGTGTTTTATAATAGGCGCGAGAGTTTCTTCTCGGCTTTTCGGCGCACGATTCATAAACGAACTATAACCATGCGGAGCCTCATTGGTCTGATTGCATATTTTCGTTGCAAACTCCGTCTTGTCAAAAGCTGTTCCGTCGAGCGGCCACCTATCCGAGTTGTAAGACCAGACCACGACGAGTAAAATCATTTCTCCATTGAACTGTGTTTGTGTATGTACCTATATGCTATGAATGGTTTTCGTTTTCACACACTAATATTGTACAGCATTTTTCCTACTATTCGTTTAATTTATGTGTGCATATATTATTTCGTAAATAATGCATATATCATGTATACGGAGTATTCGTGTCACATGTATTTGATATATTCAGTAAAAGCGTTCGTTTCATTAA
The DNA here is from genome assembly GCA_948098885.1 of Drepanosiphum platanoidis. Taxonomy (NCBI): domain Eukaryota; kingdom Metazoa; phylum Arthropoda; class Insecta; order Hemiptera; family Aphididae; genus Drepanosiphum; species Drepanosiphum platanoidis. The sequence goes on from OX402528.1 coordinate 20,259,641, forward strand.
ACTAATGTCCATTACATGAAATGTACCTCGTGAATACGACTTTTAAAAACAAATTGAGATACCCTTCTTTGATAAAATGACAAATTTCACATACTCGTTCGTAGTACGACACCGCGCGTTAGAGAGTATAATACACGAGTCGTATATTTTATAAATTGATAAATTTGTGGTTTACTTAGACAACGATTAAAAAAATGCGTTAATCACTACACCAGCGGTTCTTAAACTGTGCAGGTTCGCGGCACCTCGGGGGCTCGCTACATTCATGCGGGGGGTCCACGGCACTGTATCGGTGGTGTGTGCAAATATGCGATCGTCGGGTTTAAAGTTAAAAGTATATAAGACAATTTTGTGATTTAAACTTATAGTTGTTGTTGTTGGAATCGAAGAAAAAAATTATTACAGATTAATTTTAAACTATTAAATAGTAATAAATACTAAGATGATTATAATATAAAATGAGAAATAGTTTTATGATGTAAGAAAATCGAATTATCATGATTAACTCTACGTCATGTATGGATAAGAATTCACCGATTATCAAAAACCGATCCATCGCAAAAAACATTATCCTTAATGTATGTTTTATAAATTATTATCATTTCATAATGCGTAAAAATGTGGTTTTTTTTTATGGTGGACAAAAAAAAGTAATTACATTGCGAATAATAATAATAATTATCTATATTTATGATAGAAATACCTCCGTTTCTAGAAAAGAAATGTTTGAATACATTAATGTGTCAATTATATATTATATTATACTTACGGTATTTCATAAATATAATTATATGGCTGGGATACACGTGAAATGGATTTTTATAACTTTATTTTTGCGTTTCCTTTTATTACATGGCAATATATAATGATATGATATGTTTTCACTAATGCCTTAGTTTTATCATTTTCCGTGTGTCGCATGTGTATAATTTATGTACGATCACGATAGAAATAGAAATTTACAATCGATATAATATTTATGCTTCTACATTATAAGGGTGACATTTCTTTGTATTATTCTACTAGTGAATCAATTTTATCCTCGTTGGATGTCTCTTTTTTTTACGTCTTATGCCTAATATTAAATGTGTATATATTAAAATTAGATCATATATTTGGAAATACCCGGTGGTTACTCGCATTGTATTATGAAATGAGAATTTAAAAAAATAAATAATCAACAAGATAACACCGTCAGTGTAAATTAAAAAAATCGCTATCGTTGAAAAATGAAATCAGACGATCTGTTCAACTAGCCGTCTCGAAAATATCAACACCGATGGAATAACGATTTATTTGAAAACGGTTTATTTAAATAAATTTGCAAAATATGAACCGCATTATGTACAACCTCTGGAAATTATCTACGTTAAATGAATGTTCAAAATCTTATACGAAATTTGATTATATTATAACAGAGATTATAACAGCGGCTAACTCCATAGATTTGTATGATTCGAATTTTAATCCTATAACATACACACAAATTATTTTAATCACAAAACAAGAAAGGAACCTAAAAAGAAAATAGAATACCGACCTTTAAATATTCAAAATCGAAAAATAAATTATACACACACACACATAAACGCAGGGTTTTGAAACTAAAACACAAACAAAAACTATTATTTATAAAACATTTAATATCAATACATTGCATTTTTTTACCTTAATAGTGAATATATTATTATCTATAACAACGGTCGGTGTCATCGTGTGTAGAGTATATATTTCCGAACACTCGGCGACGACGACGGTTGAGAACCTACTACTTTTTTTGTTGTTCTTATATCATATTCCTTATTCTATTGCGTGGTTCGAGAATCTATTCTTGGTGGCAACCCCCTTTCGCCTCCCAATATTATTATCAACAGACGCCTATCACGGAAATTCGCGTTTGCGAACTTTGCGACGTTTGGCCCGCAAGCGTATATTTTATATCGGCGACCGCATGTGCCAAGGTCGGGCGCGTGTGTGTTTTGGGGTGGGCTACGACGAGCGAAACACGAACGGGTGTAATCGACGAAGTTATATACCGTAATATATCACTTGCCCCGTAGGTGTGATAATCAGAGATTAAAATTGACAAAGTGAAAGAGTTCTTTTAAACGGCGACGAAGGTAGGCGACGGACAGAGTTTTATAGATCGGCAAGTCGACGGGTAGCAACGGTGCGGTCGTCTTGATTGGCTCGAAATCCGTGCGGTATTGCGTGTGTGGCGCAAATATATATCGAGTCGTCCGTTTTAACCGCCGGGTGCCGAGTGCACCTCGTGTCGGGTAAATGTGTTTGCAAACGCACACGCACACACACGGACAGTATTCTCTTAGTTATCAACGTGTCTGGTCCGTGCGCGCGCGCGCGCGTGTGTGTGTGTGTGACAAGCGATGCCGAGAATGCGAGATGAACGAGGAGAACGCGAACCCAATTTCCTCGTTTTGTCGACGGATATAATATATATATATATACGTATATCTACGCTGTATATATAGTGTGTACAATACCGGTCGAACCGGAGACGGTGGCGGCAGCGGTGTTGATAAAATATTGACGTGAAGGTTTCTGCTGCCGCCGCCGCCGCCGCCGCCGTATCATGAAAGTTTTATAAAGCCGAATTTATGTCCACGCGATACACCGAAACGTGATTGCCGCCGAACGCAGGGTGTATATGCGCGTGCGCACGAGTGTGTGTGTGTTTTTATAACATTTTCGACCTTTTTTCCTACACCGATGGCCGTCGTATATTTCATATCACATTTTCCCCTTCTCTAAATGACATTACATTATATAATATGTGTGACGTTCGGGACCACGGCGGCGACGCTCTACATCCTTCCCCCATTTTTTTTTTTTTTGTATCCTTTTTTCTCACGAATAACTTTTGACACGCCGCTGTCGCTACCTTGTATACACTCACACACACACACGTTGACGTTACACGTGCGTGCGTAGGCACTCGCCACTTTCGTCTTCTTATCTACGTAGGTCGTCACGATGCACGGGTATAATATAGTGTAGAGTTTATATGATATATGATGTTTATAGGCGCACCTCACGCAGGCAGACTTGGCTTGCGGTAACTTCCGCGATGAGAAATCATTATTACATCCTTTAACAAGCCATATAATATAGACGATGCGCAGTTATTAAATAACGCCGTGGCAGCACATATCTAGCCACGACTTTTATGGTGTAGGCCAAATTTTCAGTCCGACCCCGAGGCGGTAGATTTATTTTTGTTCGCCCTTTAAAAATTAATCTAACTAATGGAGCTCCCGGGATTCGGTGAAAATAAATATAAATCGACTATCTTGGAATACGACGCATGAAAGATAATATAGAAGTATCCGTTACAGACGCCGAAATCAGTATCGAGTATTTGCGTATTTCGAGAAGAAAATATATAACCGTACATCGAAACACGATAATTGTTATTGTCGAAGAGCCCGTTAGTTTTTGTAAAATTCGTTTCGTTTTAATTTAACGAATGCCCGCGAAGTACGATCCAATTTATCTTACATTATTTTTTTGATTTAATCACGTTCAAGAGGAAGTTGATGTGTATTTTATTGTAAAATTTTGACGAAATGTCAAGTATAAAAATGGCAAAAACTTTATCGAAAAAAAAAAAAAATCGATTATTAAGCAATTTGATAACATGCCATTAATCGTTTAAAATGTATCTGTTTGTTGCTTACATGGTGGTTTCTTTCATCACGTTAACATGATTGAAGTTAGTCCTAATTTAATTTGAAAATAGATCATTGATTTTATCATATTTTTTATTATGTTTTAAATCAAATTAAATTATTGGTTTGGATGTAAAATTCTTTGTGTGTTTATCGAGTTTACAATATTTTAAATTTATATGACATCAAGTCACATTCATTATCAGCTATAGTTAGGAAATCTAAAAAACCAGTCAAATATACGACAATAAAATGACAATAAAATAATTATTGCATTAAAAAATGAAATGTACTTTGAGTAGGTACTATCTCATCTTCGACGAATCCGATAAAAAAAAACGATCGTTCGTTAAATCTTAATGGCTTAAGAATATCGCGCACTACACTACAAATTATGACGTACACCGCCATTGTAATAATAAAATAATAATTTTTAGCTTCCGCACAGAATACATTCTATTTTCCCGGAGAAAACGTCGAGTTAATGGTCAACAAACAATAAGGGACGGCGAGGAACATAAACAATAAACATATTATGTAATAGTATTACATTCGATAATGGTGTTGTGCGAGCAGAGCCGTTTCTAGGACGCGCACCACGTACATAATGTACGGCTGTGCATTAGTCGATAACTCGTATAAACATAACGATCGCGCAATGATATCGTCGTTATTATTTTTCGTTGTGATATTTTCACGGTGGGCCGTAGTCGTGCGATGGTGCGTTGTTGTAAAATTCCACGTGTGTGCGAGCGCGTGAGCAGACGACCATTTTGTTTTATTTCGATTGCCGGGAAACTCGACCAAACGTAATATAATATATTATTCTAACAGTGCACGTTTCAAACACCGTGTAGGTAAGACATATAAATGTACATATACGTAAGTATATAATATATATATATATAATATATATATACAATATATACATATATGTATGTACGGAGAGAATTGTGCACAGCACGTTCCGTCCGAATGCGATTGAACCGACAGCGAAAACGACGAGACGACGACGGTCGTCGCCAACTCCGTTCTACGTCCGTACCTTATGTATATGCAATATTTACAGCAAAGTCACGGTACCGCTGGGGGCATACGCGGACCCGGCTATTTATACGTTATCGGCGCACTATTTTGCGACTTAAGGCTGCGTTAGAAAATCTCAATGGCTTGGCAATCCGACGAAATTCACTGTTCTCCGTTTTTCGAACGGTAATCCGATTACGGACCCTATATTAACCTTTAGACCGAAGGCGCGGGGCACACAGGACGCGAGTGTGACAGAGCGGCGGCGTTGGTCTAGGCGTCGGCAAGGGGTGGTAGGGTGGATAAAGGCCGACGGGGACCGGTGGTGGTCTGTCTTGCTCCGCTAGGCGTTTGTATAAAAGGTTATATAGTTGTAACTTTTTCCCGCTGTTTTTTTTATCTCGCTTTTCTATTTTTTTTTTTTAATATTTCATTTTCATACTAGACGCACACTAGAAATGTTCAATAAAAACTACCGGGAGGATCAATACTTGTGGTTATATTGTCGTGTGTGTGTGTGTGTGTGTGTGTGCGTGTGTGCGTGTGTGTGTGTACGCGCGCGCGCCCCTGGCTAATTCCAGTTGCTCACGAACACGGAACACACGTCACGCCAGCAGATTCGTCTATCGAAAAATATTCATTTACGCTAAACATTACGGGGCCTGAAACAGCAGGCTACCGTGCAGGATAAATGAATAATGTAAAATATACGCGTGTGATTATGCTGTTTCATTTGCTAATTACTACACGGTACCTATAGCACGCGTAATATGTACGTATATATTATATACACACACGTACATTTTTATTATAAATAGGGTTTATCACGAAGATATGTCATTGTGGCGTATTTAAGCGAATACCCACGAGAAACTTTTTTCGTTGCCGTATATATTAACGTTTTAGAAATTATGGTTTTTAAAACATTTTCGTTTGAAAAAATATTTATTCTCAAGACGAGTTGGAAAAAAAAATACATCGGGTCATATGGCACGAGGTAAGTTTTTTTTTTTTTTTTTTTTTTTTTATATATAATGTGCGTGTTTTATTATTTTTCGTGGCAAATAATATATTATTTCCCTCTAGAAAAAAAGTGCTAAACGCCCCGGCACTGTTCCGATATAGTTTTGCGTTGAGATTGCTATGAAAAATTTCAGACCTCGTCGGCACACTAAGCGTTTACGTGTATTTACATTAGACATTATTTATTAAAATAAATTAGAGATGATACGAAACGCGCGTTTTACTATTTTTTTTTTTTAAATAAACGCTAACATTATATTTAAAAACAAATCTACGGGAGTACCGAGAAACAGTCATGAATGTATTCATGTTTTATGATTAATCAAATAAGCAGGTATATAAATGCGAAAGAAAAAAATCTTTTTAAAATTAATGAAATTGGACATTTTCGAGATCTCCCGTGGCATTTGAAGTTTTTACTTTTCAGATAAGTTATGAAATTAACATACATGTTCTTAATTTAATGTACTCTTATGGCATTTACATTTTAAATAATTAAGTATGTTCTGTTGTTTTTCATTCAATTTGATCTATTATTTTAGGTTAGCTGTTTTAAATTTAAACCTCGAAAACATTTATACTTTCTAAACTTTCATTGTGGCTTATGTTTTTTTATGTTTAGATTTAACTTTTCACTATTCAAATGGTGAATAGTACGGAGAGTAGATTATGAAAATCTATAATATCCGAAATATATCAATTTTTTCATCATATTTGTCATTATGTAAAAACAATTTTGAGAGAATTTATTTTAAACTGTCTGTGAAACGTTGAAAATTGTCATACGAAAACATCTAATTATTTTAGCTATTTGATTTGTCAATTAAATAAAACCACTGGTCCTTCAAAAAGTTAAAAATTGCAATTTCAGGAATTTTCCAACTATTAGATCCTTATTGTTGTAATTGTTAATTTTAAGATTTAATTTATTCCATAAAAATTGATTTTATAATCAATTTGAGTTTCATATTAAATTGAATGCAATTCAAAGTACAATACATGCAGTGTTTTACAATTAAATATAAATAAACTCTGCAATGCTGATGTTTTAGTAGAAAAAAATAAAAAATAAAAGCCTCTGCACAATGTATTTCATTAGTCGAACTATTGTTTTAATTACATTAAGTATACACCAAAATACTTGACCTTTGTTTTAAATGGCATTTATGAGTTTAAACTTCGAATTTATGATAATATTGTCATTACGATCCATGACATTTCGCCACCGGGTTTGATGATATAATATAATAATATTATACAATATACGTCGTCATAATTTAGAATAAAATAAGAAAAATTTTATTTTACTGCAACTTGTAATGTTCGGCTATGAGCTAGCTGTTAATTTGGTTTATACTTTAAACAGCAGGTATCATTATCAGCATGTAGTTTTAGTATGTTTTTAGTTAAAAAGGACAAACACAATGTTACATTTCTATAAGCGTTAGTGATAATAATAATAATAATTTACGATTAATAATGATAAAATCGACAACTAACAACTGTTCAGATATACACGATGACGAGTGTTGCGTTTTCGTGTATTTAGTACAAAGTAAATTCCACGTTTTACTTACTGCTTTACATAAGAAACGTGCAGTGAGTTAAAATAATTGTATTTAACGAAAACGATTTAAACTTTCATAATTTTTCTTTTTTTAGTAAATTTAAATCGAAGAAAAATAGATATACTTTTTCGATTTCATATTTTATAATCATAGTGTTTTGAAAACAGTACCAACGTGTTATATTATCATCGTCGTTCGGTGTGAAAATGAAATTAATTATTTTTAAAATCCGAGAGAAATGACGAACTTAAGTCGCTTAAGACGTTTTGCCCTAGCTTTAGTGCAGCTAAATGAATTTATTACTTTCGTTAAATTTTTTTTTTCCGTTCGCTCAACGTCCGAGACTTTTACATTTCCAAGATTATTAAAAGTAGACTGCATCTAACACTAGGCTTACTTTGCTCAAATCATACACACCAGTGTTGAGCGATATTTTCAGAACGCAAAAGTATTTATAACACTTGTAATATACATATTGTATTATACACATGCGCGATTCGTGAAATTCGTACGGAATCATCATTTTACCCTAAGCATACTGTGTTCGACAAGGTAACTAGAATAAAAGAAAATTGATCGCACACGTCACGTGTTATTGTGGATTCGCTTGGCCCTTTGCACGGCTCGAAGAAGTGAATGTAAGGCGAGGTTTCCGGCTAAAAACATGGACTTTCCATTGTCTGGCTTCTTTTTACACTATTTTTGTCCCGGCTCATTCTAGCGTGTAACGAATCGTGGTTTCCGCGGATTATAACCAAAAATGTTTCTTTAAATAATAATTATGTAACGAGATTAGCATGAGCACAATCGTGTCACGGTGTTAATTACGTTAACTTGAAATAACCGGTGTCCAGTAATCGTCATTGTCATTTCAACAATGTCACAATAGCATAAGAATAAAAATATAATAGTTAATTATTTTCAAAGATGGAATATCAGCTACTTGTCTACTACGACGATGCATTTGGGTGTTCGCAAACAGATTACACGTTTTCAAATGTTGTTCGAATGAGCTTACTATGTATTATGTTGATCACCAATCAGTATAAAAACTTAAAGTAACGTGTCGATAAAACAATTTCGATCAATCTTAAAAGCTTGAAACTATAGTACAAAGATTTTCATACATTTTTCTTGTTTGTATGGAAAATATTGAAAATTCATAGTCATCATTTTTTTTTCCTTTTTTTTTTAAGAAGCGTTTGAAGTTCACATTTTGACAAAACTTGATGTAGTTAAATATTCATAACATTTTAAATTTCAATGGCTTGAAAATATAATGCAAGATTCAACACAAGTTGTTCTTTCTAGTAAAAAAAGAAGAAAAAAAAAATTACCAGAGAGTAGCTAAATTTTGTATAAGCATTGAAAAATTAAATTTTTATGGAATCGGGTATTTCAACGAATTTCATTTAAGCAACTAATTGAAACATTTAACAGCGTTTATATTAGAAAAAATTAAATTTTTAAATAATTAAAATATTTGTTCAAAATAAACCTAACCGACCGATTCAAATTCAACTGTTTGACGTCAATTCGTTTCATCAAAGAGTATTATTTTATTTTTCATCGTCAAGCATTCAAATCGGTTATCATTCGTGGATTTCACGAACTGTTAAAATCGGTGTAATTCACATATTATATTTACATTATGATTCCTGAAACTGGCATATTATTTTTACGATGAAATGGTCAAATAGTTTTTATTTATTTATTAATTTTGTTTTTGTAACATCATCTGACTAGCGGATCGAATTTACAGAACTCGAAATATATATTATACACAAAATGTGATTTATAAAAAAAAAGTTAAAAAAGTATAAAATCGATTCTATCGTCACGGTCGAATACGTACGGCATTATAAACTTTTAACATAGATTTATACAAGGTATATTACATGGGTTTACTCGGGTGCTAATGATCGGAATATAACATAAAAGTGCATAATAATCGCGAGTTTTACTTTTAATATTGTACATTAAATAAATCCGGTATAGTTAAAAATGTTTATATTAAAAACTTAATTATTGTACGCCACCGTACTCGAGAATCAAAGGACGAGGGTTGTTTATATTTATAATTAATAATAATATGTTGTATAAAGACGATTTGATTGGTCAATTTTTTTTACTCTTGGAGTCTTATGCACTAAAATAGTTATGAAATTGATTTACGAAGAGTATAGCTGTGTAATATAATGGATGCACGTATGCAGTGGTCGAAGAGTCTTAAAAAAACGAAGAGATGCCTATATTTTTATAATATTCTCATATATATTATAATGACTTATACACACGTGGAAGTGAGTTAAAGGCGTACACCTTTTTTTCATACATATAATATACGTTTTTGTTTTCTTAGTCTGCCGTCTTATTTTTTAATATATTTAAATTCTTATGTGCATATTATAAATATATTTTGATAACGTAAAAAAAATATTTACACGTCTATTGTCTATACTTCAAACATTTACGTACATACAGCTTAGAAATATTAAATATGCATTATATCATTATACGGCAGGTATAAAAGCAAATGGAAAATTTAAACTTTTCTTCATACACGTGTTTAATTGACGACTACGTTAATAATATGCTGCAGCCTATGATATTTCGGAACATAAAATAAAAATTGTTTCTCGAAAATATAATATTATATCCGTGTGATAAGGTTTTTTACGAGACGGATTGACGAATGCTATTGAATATTGCCGTCGAACGATGGAATCGATGAAATACCTGTTTCTCGTCCGAAAAACAGTATCGTTTATAACAATAAACATCGTCGTATTATTGTAAAATCAATTGAAATAATGACACCGTTGAAAATAACAAATTCTGCAAAACTGCAATTTTTATGAAAAACATCATTATAAATCGATAATCTATTTATATTCTCGTCGGAAGCGTGTATTGTTTTGGACGACGAAATAAACGAAAGGACGTCATTCCCTCGTATCTTCGACTACTGCATGTAAACACGCGTTATAGAATAATATATTTTATTGACATATTGTAATGGTTTTGTTTGTAGTTTCGTATCGATTATAGAATTTTGCACCGTTCGTCATCGTGTTTGTGCGACACCGGTATGGAAGCGAATCGCCGATGATTTTTCGCCAAACGGATAAGTGCATTATATTTCGCGGCAAGACCGACGACGATACGCGCCGCAACAATGAATTCGGGATTATGGAAACGCCGACCGCCCGGCGGAATACTGCGATGTATATGTTATTGGTTCAAACATCGGAGTGCGTACCTCACACAGGACCGGATTTCGGGCCGGTCCCACGCCACGGGCCTCGTATTTCAAAGGGGACTCTCGTCTCATCGGTTAGATTGATACGGCGATAAAACTCTCGGTCGTCTACGTTTTAACGTATTATAATATACGAGTTACAGTGTTGTTCGAATATATTTTTGTCGAATAAATTATCGATATTAGCTAATTTAACCATCGAGAAAGAGGGGTTCGAAATTTCGATAACGACAAAACTATAGAAGACAAAAAAAAATTTAGAACAATTAGATTTAAGCGGTTTTGTTTTTCATCGATATATATTTTGCGTGATTAATATCAATGAGACCCATGTAAACATTTTTTTTTTCTATGATATGAAATAGTAATATACTCGTATAATAGTAATTAGTAATATTACTAGTTTCTTATAGAAAATAAAAACAATTTATTATCGAATTCACATGTTTGATAATTATTTACTATAATTTTTGAAAAAAGGCATTTTTCTTTTTGGTGAGAAGATGGTAAGGAATAAGGTTTTGCGAGAAATTTTGGATTTAAAATTTTTGGTTTATTGACATTCATGAAGGCCTCACAAAACCTAACTCTAGCACTTATCTTCCATATCAAAAAACGTTTTATATATAATATGTATGTCAGTTATGAAAAAACGCAATTTTACATTAATATTCTAGTTTGCAATATTGTGTTTCACATTTTCGCTGAATATATTTATATATATTTATACAGCCCAAGGACAGTTTTTCTTGTAAAACGTTTTATTTTCAAAAGTGTTTTTTTTATATTATGAAACGAAAATAAATAATATACTTGGTTTTAAGATGGTTTGATTATTTTTATTATGATAAGTTTTATGTATAGCATACATGTTTCACAAATCTTTCTTACTAGTTAAATTTTATTAGAAAGTTGAAAAAATTGTTATTAGCAATTATTTTGGCAAAATCGGGTATTTCAATAAATTTTCATTCAACAATAAAAAATTTGAGCCCTTGGCTCAGTGTAATTTTTGTAAAATATTTCAATTTCAAATATTGGAGTGATTCTCTTCTTTAACTTTAAGAACAAAACCAATTATTTTATAATATTGTTGGACACATATTTTACGCGTTGAATTTTAATATCGTTCCGGGAGTTTAAAATACTATTTTTTCAATATCGAGCTCAAACAATTTATAGATATTCTTTTAAAAATTAAAACAAATTGATTGTATAAAATGAAATATTAGATTCGCACGAATTATTTTAAAAGACTGCTATAATGTACCAGTAGCCATTTTGACAATAATATTTTATAACTGCGTATAAAAAAGAAAACAGAAAAAAAAACATTTTCCGTCTTGAGAAAATAATACGAGCTTACGACGGAAAAAAAGCGGTGTTATTTAAAACGTAGGGGGCTTGAAATAATCAAAACTTGATGAAATATGATAATTCGAAGCAGTTTAATTTTCATCGCAATTTATGCGCTCGCTGTACCGATTATTCGTGTTAGAAATTAATGCACATATCGTTCTGGCAACTCTGGCGACTGTAGAAGAAGAACAAATGCGTTTTATGTTTACGGATCGATTTGTATAGTCGATCGATATTCGACTATTCGGATGCAAGTTACAATTCGATCACGCGATCATTCCGTTTTTATTGGTATATTCTTCGGAAAAATCACAATCGACCTGTCGAACCGGTTCAGCATGTTTCACGAAAAATCGCACGGGGTTCAAAGGGGACGCCTGGTAGGCGTATGTTAGAAGACAAAGCACGAGTTGAGAATTTGTTCTTTTTTTTTGTCCTCGTCAAAATAGCTACAGTAGACGGCATACGCGAAAATACGTGGAGAGGGTGGGGGTAAACTTTAACAAATAAATAAAAAAAAAATTGAAAAAAATTCGACGAAAAAAAAATGAACAAAAGGACAAACCGTAGATATTCACGAAAGAAGTGCTGAAAACAAGGTTATAGAGGTGGTGGTAGTAGAAGTAGTATATAGCAGTAAAGTAGTAGTTATAGTAGTAGTAGTAGTAGTAGTAGTAGAAGTATAGAAGTGGCGGTGGCGTCGTCGGCTTTTAGTCAAGGGGTGGGCACGCCGTTGATCGCGATGGAGCAAGAAGGCCGGGGTAGCGCGCGGGGAGCAAGCCCGGACGACGCCCTTGCCATACGAATTTACGTGCGTGAGTGCGTGTGTGTGTACGTGTGTGTGTGTGTGTGTGTACGATTCCGAGTGAATGCGTGTACGTTTTGAGCGAGTATGTGTATGTGTGTAGACCGTGATCGATACGGCGGCGTCGAGGCGCCTGGCCCACACCACTACTGCTATAAAACGTCAGGTCAATACAAGAGTTTTAAATGGGAAGTGTGTGTGTGTGTGTGTGTGTTTCTATAATTTTACATCAAATTAGGTTTTCACAATGACTGTGCCCCGTGCGGGATAGGATAGGTACAAACGCACATATATGTTCGGCGGTATTGCCTGTAAATGAAGCCGAGGGGTCACGTCTCACCCCATTGTCGTAGTAAACATCTTTTATCAACATAAAACGCGTTTCGATAAAATTAAGAGAGAGAGAGAGAGAGAGAAAAATCGAAAGTTAATAATGGCCAAGAGTGATTTTGACGATAGGTACACGGTTTTACTGCCTCCCCTAACCTAACTTAACCCCCACCACCGGCGGCGCGAGATTCCGGCCACGCCGACGACGGTACATAATGATACCGTGTCGTTTTCGTCGAGGTTTGTTTTCCTTTTTCGCGAGCTTTAAAAAAAAATATTCCAGTTCTCGGCGCATTTTCCATCGCGCGGTGTCGAATGAAAATCGAAAGTCGAAATATATAATACTATTTACGTACGCGTAACATTATTACCGTGTTCGTATTATGCCGATCGCGATTACGCCGCGGCGGCGTATACGATAGTGCGCGGCTACGAATAGAAATAATATTGTATCAATATCGTTATTGTTATCGTGGCCGGTATCACTATCGTTATTATATTATTATAATAATTATTATTATTATTAGTATTATTATTATTAGTGTTGCGTCACTCGCCCCGCGCGGCCTTGGTATTTTTTCGGTTCCCGTGCGCTTGGCACAACGACTACGTCGCCGGCGCTCGCGCCACCACCACCACCACTACCGCCGCGTCGCCAACGGAATAATAGTCGACTGTCGACGACCGTCTCACCCGCGGTCATTGTCAAAAACCACACGCTCCGAACAAATGTGCGGAAAAATGCAATAGTCAATAATGCCAACGCGCGTTGTCGCGCAGTCATCGACAGTGGCCGCCATGTGATCGCGTCGTTATTAACATTTTAATCAATACTCCCGACAAAGTGTCCTTTTGCTGCGAATAATTTGTTGTTTCGAACTCTATACGCTTTCGTTAAACTTATCTGAAACATTATCACAGAAACGTTACGTATGAATAAAGTTTTCGAAATTAATTTCAGTTTATTACGAACAACTATTAAATCCGTGTCGATTCGTCGTTTCGATACACCCGGTAAATCAAACCCATCGGCGAAGTGGAAAAACAATAAGAAGTCCGTCGTTACGCTTATTAAAAGTGTACGCTTTTAACCTATAAAAATTTTCCGGTTTTCGTCAACAACGTCTCCCACGACATCCTCGCCGTTGAGCCTTTGTGACTTCTACGCCGTCGATCGTTTTGTTGACTTTTTCACACACACACACACACACACACATTACGCTGAAGTCATGTGGATTTAATACTGTTTGTAAGTGATACCCAACTCATGGCCGATAACTGCTTCGGGAATAACAACTAGTATTTTACTTGAATCAAGAACGTATTAAAAATACCAAAATATTCAAGTTAACTGTCCATTTTTAAATCAACGGTAAAATAAGAATGTGTTGGCTTTAGCAATTTTTAATCTACGAATGTTGTTTTTAACTTGGAATTTGTGATCATGTCGATGAAAAGTCTAGTTTGAATTTCGAGGTATACGTTTTTTCATTTTGTTTTTTTAAATAAATCAAATTTAACTATTTCCATGCGTCGATAATAATTCCACACTTGCGATTTGTGCCTGTCGAACAATTTAAAAACAAGAAAATCCATAAGAATAATGGTAAAAATTAATCGTCGCAGCTGTAGAAATTTACAATAGCGTTGTTTTTAACAAAGGAAAACGTTACGAACGCGGTCCGCCGACGAAAAAAAAAAGAAGAAGGTTGGGCATCACTGACGTGCGTGTGTCGGTCGGCCGGCTGTCTTTCCGACGTCAAACCCGCGCGGCCCTAACCGTTTTCGCCCGCGCAAAAGTCGCACGTTCTCGACCCGGAACGAACGGGGGACTTTGAACGACTGCACGCGTGGTCTGGCCGTCTGTGATAAACGTCAACGTTGTCTTTGTTGTTGTTGTTGTTGTTGCTATTATTATCGTCGGGTCCTCGATGATCGTCTATACGGGATTTCGCGAGCGAGGAAAGACTGCGCGCGCGTTTCGGACCGCGTTATTGTTATTACGCCGAACACGGCGCATCGGAAAAGGCTTTTTCAACCGAACGACATAATATTGTAGTCGTCGTGATCGCGTAAACGGACACTCGTAGGATCCGTCGTAACACGGTGCTCGTGTGTCCATTTATCGCGACCGACGCGTGTTACTTTTACCCCTCCCGCGGGACGCATTTACGGTTTATCCACTGTTGTAGGCGTTTTAAAAATAACTGCCGAGAACGACGGTAGGTTGAAATTATAAACGATAAAACAATACCCGATGTTTTGGATTGAAAAAAAAAGATTCCAATTCTTCGAACCCGAGTCAAAAACATCTTTCGAAATTACAAAAGCATTCGTAGGTGTTATTTTTGTGCCTACAAATGAACGTATTCGATCATGGCGATCAGTTTTTTTTTTTTTTTAGTTATATTTCACATTCAATCGTGCATTCAATGATAATATACTCAAGTATAATAAGTGTTCGAAATACAGTTTAGTATAACAGAAATAGAATTTACATCTCGAATTATCATTGTCTCTGACCCGCACTATATATTTCTAAACATAACCATATTTAAGTTTAATTTTTTTAAGGTACGACGTGGTTTTTTAGCGAAAATAGTCAGGTCCCGTTAAAATTTGTTCTATACCATTAAAGTTTGAAACCAATAATTCCTGCTTTTGAGTCAAACAATATATTTAATATTATGCCGAGTACCTATATATGTCTTTCGGTCGGTATCACAAACATATTAATCAAGTCTATTAAACAATCGATTTTATAATAATGGAATAAATAATGTATCAGGTTTTAGGAACCTCACGTGAAATATATTTACGATAGGTATTAATATTGTTAACTGTGTTGCCCTTATCGTTCGCGAATATGACGCTCACAAAGCCGTTCGTCCGACGCCCAAGATTTTGAAATAATTTATTTAACAATAAATTCGTTTGTTATACCTGTGTATATGGACGATATGAATACCATAATGTATGAGAATGTATTATGTATGACGCCATAAACGCAGAAAAACTTGGCTATACCTTCTGGGAAATGTTTCTGATTTTTTAATCAGGCGGTATTTAGTTAACTCTGTGACGTGAAACAATTTAATTTTAATTATATTCAATTCGTTTCAATTAAAGTTTATAGACGTTTGGACGTGATCAACACGGAAGCTTAAATTAATTGCGTCGTTATTAATATAATAACAAAACGCTGATCCAAACCTTAACGTTTCGCAAAAATTCACGACACTGAATATTATTGGCTTTGATAATTAAATCTAACATCGCGTATCGAATTCATCATTACACACCTATGTTACGATTTATTTAATCGTATGATATTATTATTTTTATTTTTATCTAAAACGTATGATATTATTATTTTTATTTTTATCTAAAACGTATGATAATATTCGGCTAGCACAAATGCTAAACAGCAACGTAGTTGTCCGCGAAAATGTTATGATCAAAATATAAATAAATTTCACTACTCGAAACCTTAAATATTTGTTTATAATCGAATGAATGTTTTACGCTTTTTTTTTTTTTTTTTTATCAAAAGGGCCCTTTCAACAACGATCGTTAAGGTTATTTAAATCGATTATGAAATGAATTTTTAATCGAAAGACAACATACTAGCTAGGGCTCTTAGGATTCCTTGGCGTTTTGATTGTATTGTTTATGATAATGCATTTCAAGGTTTAATGCTGTGTGCATACTTTATGAAGTATAATCGTAGTATAAACCAAAGACGGCGAGTAGGCTTAAACATTAATTATTATGTTGCGAGTTTCATAGTGTTGCAAACAATACTGTGACAAGCCGTCAAATATGCTCAACCGGCAGACGTTTCACTTTATAAACAGTTCGGATTTTGCGAGAATTACGGTATACACACGGTCAGATGCACGGCGTGAGCGCGGTTCGACGGCAAAACTCGCAGGGGCCAAACGTAGCAGATCAATATTTTGAGAGTCGTAAACATCACCGGGCGCTCGCTAGTACCCCGGCGTCTGAAACTGTGCGCGGAATTTCCACTGGCCTCTGAATTGTTAAAAACAAACAAAAAAAAAAAAAAAAATAAACGAAATAAAAACGAGAATATTATTTATTATAATTTACCCGCGGGTTTATCGCCGACGGGACATAATTTACCTTTAACGAGAACAAAGTGAATTTTATTTTCATGGTTATAAAACAAAAATAAATTAAACGGCCGGCATTACGGAAAATAACACAATCGAGTCTTTCAGATAATAATAATATTATTATATATTGACCGAAACGGAAGATTGTCGAAAAACGAGTAAAGGGAGAAAATGACGGGGCGTATTTGCGTTATGTTTTGGGGATGAAAATATTTCACGAGACTGCAGTGTCTCGTCCGTACAATTTGGCACCAAATTAAATGTGGTATTTGAGTGAATTTTCGTGTAAAACTGAATACACCCCGGTCGCCCGTATTTGTAAGCTCGGTTTGACCTGTGTTGGCGTAGCTGCTAAAAACTAACGGTCCAATGATATCTTCTGAGTCGTGTGCGATAAACAATCAAAATTGATCGTTTCCTTTGCGCGCGGGTCCGGATATGCAAAATCTGATTAACGGGGTTTTCGTTTTTAATTAAAAATGATACAATATGTGAACTGAAAATAAAGTTTTCGTAGATACACGTGCAAACTACCTTAGTTTATGTTGTGATAATATATTATAATAATAAATTATTTACTGTTGATTAGTATAAAGTTGTTTCTACTATGACGGAACATGCTGTGTGAAAATGAATGTCAGACAGAAATGGTATTCGTTTTTTACTTATTTTATAATAATGTTAAGAATGATTTCTGTTTTAATTTTAATCATAGATTTATGTAATACGTTATGTAATATTATTGTAATATTTTAGAATAATAAAACTTAAAGATTATAATCAGGGCTGTATTATTAATATTATCTATTTATTTTTACATCTATTTGCCAATCGTTATTTGTCGCTCATTATGAAGACAATGGTAAACTTAAAACATTAATTTTAACAAGACTGTGTAATAATGGACGATTGAAATATTAGATAAGCGGATTTGATAAAAAAATAATTTTGAATTTATTTTATTTAATAAATATTTCATAGGATAATTTTTTTGGATTCTATTCTAAGACTCGTTCAAAAATAAAATAATAAATATACTTTACTATAAGTGCTACTATATCTTGTGTGGGAGCGACCACGCGGGAAACATCAAGGGATAGTTGTCATTCAAACCTACCGCAAACATAACTCCAGTCTTCATCGCATAAATATGCTTGTTTACTGTTTCCTGACAAACCGCACATGAGTATCGACATTTTTATTCTATTTCACTTCTATAATCAACAATTTTCTTTCTCTTAATACCGCCATGATCCTTAAAAAATAATCTACTTGTAATATTTCAGTAATCACCAGTGAATCGCCCTCAAATTTTGTGCAACACACTCATAACGTCAATCAGTGAAATTATTATTACGATTACCTTACAGTCTTTTGTATTTCTATTAGAAAACTATTGGAATTTATACCAAATGATAGCAAACTATTGCCTTATTATTATTATTACGCTCTTCCTCTTTCTACATATTTATATACTACAACTTCTCTACGTACACTTACGAGTATCTGCTTCACATAATTATAGATTTATTTCTGATTTTCGGCTTAGTTCAAATTCATTTTTGTTTCTAGTTATTTTGATCGTGATCGATGAAAATGATCCATAAAAGTATCTACTCGTTACAGTGTGAATACGTTATTATAATAATATGTGTATTCAATTTTTACGCGCTAACGGCATACGAAATACTTTTTATCATCAAACATCCGTTTAAATAATCGCAATCGAAAAAGAAAATTACACAGTGAGTTATAACGCGAAAACACTATGAATAATAATATAATTGTAAACATAGTACGATTTTTACATATATTTTAAGTTGCATTCGACTTTTAGTTTTGTTATTTCGACTATAGTGTAAAAATAAATCGTTTCACTATTCCCGAACATTGCGTAATGTGTGTTAACTTACTGTTAACACTGTTTGAGAACGAATGAAAATACTAGTTTAAAAAACAATCATATACGTATTTTGTATTGTGTTGACACAGTAGTACTTTTTAAAATTTTTTTTTTTGTTCGTTTTTTTTTTTTTAGATAAGTATTTCGTACATGTTTTGTATTATTTCAGTAAACGCGCATGGCAAACCCACCGGAGTAACTAAAAAAAAAAAAAAATTTAATTTTAAAATGGAAACATCTGACTGTGTACAATAATTTACCGTTTATGATAAGTTATCGCGGAGTAATGCAACTACGTCACGTGACAATTTAGAATTAACGATAACCATTGCCGTGTGCGGCCCGTTAGACATAACTCGGCGAAAACGCAACGTCTTACTATTGTGCTTCGTATAATATACGTGCAGATACCGTTTGAATCGACGACGACGGCGTTTTCAGCGCACATCATAATAATATTATACGGGAAAAAAGAAAAAAAAAATGTTTTTAATAAATTTGTTGTAAAAAGTAAAAACTCGTTTGTTCTCAACATAACATTATACCGTCGAATTTGAATAACAACAACAACAACAACAACAATAATAATAATAGTATGATATCGTTTCGTTGCCGTTTTAAAATAAAATTTAATACACCCACTGTTTTTTTCTGCCGGCGTCGTCGTCGTCGTGCGCACGGTATATTAAACACACGAATATATTATTAATATTATGTACCTGAATGGTTGACATTTTTTTTTTTTCCCTAAATTATTAAAAACGTATAATTATATTTTTACGGCTGCGGTGATTCGTTTCACTCGATAA
This sequence comes from Drepanosiphum platanoidis, assembly GCA_948098885.1. Taxonomy (NCBI): domain Eukaryota; kingdom Metazoa; phylum Arthropoda; class Insecta; order Hemiptera; family Aphididae; genus Drepanosiphum; species Drepanosiphum platanoidis. The sequence continues at coordinate 20,279,554 of OX402528.1, forward strand.
TTCGTCAGTAGTAGGTACATTTAGCGAAATGCGTACGCCAGTCGTACTGTTTTCGCAAGGGCGTTTCCTCGTAATCAAACTTGCGTGTCATAAAAAATATGTGCGAGAGCACACGTTATATTCTATAGTCTTGTTGTTTTTGATAATAATATCGTTATTATTATTATTATTATTATCATTGTTATTATTATTATGATTATTATTATTATTATTATTGTTATGTTTTAATGAATTGTGAGACATCGTCAAATTAATGTTAAACTCGCCTCGGAGTTGTTCGTCAAACCTAATAAAAACAATTCGAGTTAATTGAAAATAATACAACCAAGAAAAGGGATAATGGAGTAAAAGCGTTAATGGTTAGGTTGATTAACTTTACCTACTTAATTAAGTGAAATCGACTGTAATAAGTGTGCGCGTAGTACGTACCGGCCGGAGGCGATATTAGTTATATCGATTAGTCGCAGGCATTTCAATTATTTATTTCGATCGCGCTGTAAGAGAAGTGTTCGTGTTGTGTGCGAGTTGTCTTCATAGGTGTTCTCGGTCAATGCGTGTGATGCGACCAACGAGTTTGTATGATATGTGAACGTCGACCGCCAACGACGTCACGATGACAAAAAAAAAAAATTATTATTTTCGTTCGCAAAAACAAATTAAATTGCCTATTAAAGCGTAAAAATTATTATAATACGTGAAATGACGATATAATAAGTAACGAAAAAAAAAACACATTGTTGCAGTAATGACTGGTAAGTATAATTCGAACGTTAGTATTAAAATTGTCTAAATATTATAATCGTCCTCCTACTATAAACTTTAGTCGGCTTCTTTGCTCTTTGCCCGGTCAAAAACTAAACGATTTAAAACCTATATTATGTTTAACCACAGGAATTTCTAGACCATTTTCGCCGTTTTCAGTATACGAATACATTTTTCTTCGACGACTTGAAATATCGGTGATTTCACAATCGTAGGTATACTACAAAGATACATTGAAGTAGTACCGCACAAGTAATGCAAACAAAAATCTATAGATTATGTTAGTATTTAGCATTTAAATTTCAACAATTGTGTTGACGATATTGAGTTTTATCAAGATCGGTGAGTTGTATACACATCGAAATTACGGCGTCGCGGATAGACAAATGTAGTACATAACAGCAATGGAAAGAATAATACAGAATTTTTTTTATCACGTCATTATTACGTACGAATTTTAAAACTATAGGCGTAAATTAAGGAGGAGAGGCAAGAAAGACGCTGGTTTTTCTATGAAAATTCTATGAAAATCGGTAAGCACGTTGTATCGATAAGAAACAAAAAAACGAATTTGTCATAAAACACTATATTTTTGGAAATATCGGAATGTCGACAAGAGTGCGTTATTATGCGTTCGCGATAAAATGACGCTAAAATCAGGGACTTAATGTGGCGAAAATTGACAACTGACAACAGCAAAACCTATACCATTTGTGAAAATCGAGCGTTCGATTTCACCGAGTCAGTCCCGTCGAGCGTCGGAGATATTGTTGACGCTCGCATTCCCTCACGTCGACTCCGTTCTACCGTCGGTCGTCGTGCGGCTCCGTCTCCGGCGACGTTTAATTAGAACAGAGTAAGCAATCAAAACAATCAGAAACGCAAACTATCGCGAGTGGAGAGAGAGAGAGATTGGTTAAAATATTGATTTCGCTTAAAAACGATTACCTGTAATATTATTTTTAACTCGCGTAGGTGTCTCGTTTGTTTGTTTTCAATTCGTTCGACATCAATCAAAAAGTCTTCCACTTGCCCGTCATAAAAAAAAAAAAAATGAAAAAAAAAATGAGATCATCGGTCAGAAACAAACGGATAGGTACACGCAGGCTACGTACGTCATTTTATCGGTGTCGATTACCCGTTGACAGCACTCTCCGCCATACCAGTTGCCGTTTGTTTGTGCCGCACAAACACATAACGGGCGATATTTTCTCAGATACTTAAATATAGAATTACATCGATTTTCACGCCTTCCCGTTTCCCAGAGTTATCTCTCGCCGGGAAACACTATCGCACAAACACTCGGCAGCTCCTGTATAAATAATAATATTCTGTCGTCTTATCTCGTACCCGCTTGTTATATTATACGCAAAGCTGATATCGATCAACAATGTTGTTCGTCGTCACCGTCCGGACAAATATTAAATCGCGAAAAAACAATTTTGCGCGACAGTGTTTACCACGGCAGTCTATCCTTTGCGGGTCATCTTCACCGATTACACACAGAAAAAATGCGAATTTCCAGATCATCACTGCCTGCCGTAGAGTAATATCTTATGTCAAGTGTTTACGATTGAGACAGTCAGAGTTCAGTTTGGCCTAAAGAGATGAATATATTTTATAATTATTTTTAAGAATATTTCTCAAGTTTTTCCATTGATCGCCCATTGAAAAATCTATAACATAGAGAAACGTAACTCATTGGTAACACGTAGGTCATATTGTACAATCGACCTAAGCTCGAAAACGTTTTTTTTTTTTTTTTAAACTTTGAAATTTAACTAAAGTTGATTAATAAGTGTGAATAAATTATGTAGTTTATTTTTGTTTTACTTTTTTAAGCGTTTAACTTAGAAATATCAATATGTTTATTCAACTCGCTGTCAAATAGGTCGTCTTAAAATGTTTTAAAACTACTTTGACCGGTAAAAATCGATAGAATATAAGATAGGAAAATTAATGAACCAAATGTTCTAGCAATAAGTATCGCGATATCTATAGAGCAGACTAAACAATGCGTTTGATAAGATTTTTATTATTTCCATTAGAATGTGCAATAAATAACATTTTGGTTTTCTTGTTTTTGTTCGAATCACAATTTACCGACCAATCAAACATTTTTTTTTTTAATCTTTACGGAGAGTTCAAAACCATTATTATTTTTCACTATTATCAATAAAATTAAAATCGTTCGAATTTCGTCGGTTTCCATAATTCACATCAGTGTTGTTATCAATTCAATGTTGATGGTATTATTTGAATAATAAAACGATTGGCTGTCTGCCGCCAGGCAGAAGGAGAAAAAAGTAAAATCCTGTAATTGATACGATAATATTATATTTTAAAAACGGATAGTTGATGTAACCAAACGAAACCATTATTGATTTTTAAGATGCCGAGCGCGCGACATGTCAACTAATAGGTAATAAAAAAAAATCTATTATGACGTTTTATGTATAATCGATTTATCCCGGTTGGAAATTACTTCCTGCGCTATACAATTTTATCTCGAAAACGGAATTAATAGTAAGTTCGGAGGAAAATTAATTGGAAAGTTTTCCTACTTCACATTGTAGGTACTTAGCTAATTATATTTTAGTTTTCGATAAATGCTTTTATACATCTTTTGCGCAAGGTGTCTAGAAAGTTTTGTATACACTAGTTAATAGTATATGATTAGTAATTAATAGTATAAAATAAATAACGTTGATAGTAATAACTTTAGAAATCTGGAGTTATTGTTCAGTAACGTTTTACATTGAATGCATGCGTTCAATGTGACTCTGGCGATTAAACATTTTTTAAATATCCGCTCAATAATACTTAGTAAATTCCAACTTATTATAAAAATAATTAAAAATAAACCGCTCGGGGGTGTACGTACTTAGTACGTACATCAGTCATTGTTGTTCAAACGATTTCCTCTCGTCTGATATGCATATTTTGATATTTCATTGTAAATTGAAGTAGACAATATTTAGTATTGAACACGTTAAAGCAGACAATACGAGGGCATTTTTTTTGTTGAAAAAGACCTCGAATGCACCAACTTAACCCGGTGGCAGATGGAGAAACCATGCAAAAAATGTAAAACGTTTATGAAAATGATTAAAGTACACGAGCATCTACGAGTAATAATAATAATAATAATGTAATCATTTTTATTTTCCGTATCAAAACATGTTTTGACTTTCAAAACCGTACGATCAGTCGTTGTACGATATCTAACCACGCAATATACATACGTTCGATGAGAAACTATTGTGAATATCAAAAACAAATAGCAATGTGAGATTTTAAACGATATTGACTTAGTACTATAAATAAAAACGTCAACGCATTACGTCGTATCGATCGACTGTTTTTATATTCTACATAGTGTAGGTGTTATACACACCGCACGGACGCTGAACTTATCAAATGTCACGGGAGACTATCTTTTCGGGTTACGTTGAAATATTACGCTCTTTGTTCCCTACGGGTACGTTAAAATATAGAGGCAAGAAAGACACTCGGGTATTTAAAAGCCGCGATCGTTTCTGAAATTCGCCGGAAAACAACGCGCACACGTGGTGCAACTTCATTTTTAACGAAATGTTATTAATTATTCGCGGATATCCATTAAAAAGTTTGCGAGGGGGGGGGGGAGCTAAAATTTTTTTTGTAAATATATGCCGCGGGAGGAGGGGGGGGTATGTTGCTCTCGCGCTCCGCTTACTTTTTTATTTTTAACCTATACTGCTCAAAGTCAATAATCAAATTTTATATTATCAATTAACATTTTATATTCTCATAAGATAATTAATATTATTATATTTATATTTTTCACGATCCGATATTATTTTAATAGTTTTAATAGGTAGTAGTATACGTTGATAATCCGCCGCGTCTAAATATGACTAAGAGATACGTATAACTGACGAGACTGACTTACTGATTAGACGATATTTTTAAAATTTCACAACGTTTTTGGTAGGGCTCGGCTTGGTTTTTTGGGGAGGGGGCTTTCTTAAGCCCTTCTGAGCCCCACCGGATATCCGCCAATGAACGCCACCCCTCGGACGTTCGACTAAAGGCGATTGGATTTTGCTGAAACGCGGATTTTTTTTTCTTTTCTCATCTCGTCCGTTCGCAGAATACAAATTTTATCAGCGTTGTTTATTGCGACGCGAACGCTGTTCGAGCGCAGACTTGCCAACAACAGTTCCCATAGGTGAGTCTAATTTTCAGGGTGGACTATAGACCCCCTCCTTCCCCTCGCCTCGGCCTTTTCGCGGCCGGCATCGACGTACATTTTTTTTTTTTACCCCGTACAATACGCCAATACTGCGAACAGTACGGACGTAGGGAGGGGGTGGTGTAGTGTGCAATATAAAACCAATAGGATCCGGATTATATTTTATTTAAAACGACCGGGGTATATAATATTTATTTTTTTTTATTTTTTTTTACCATAAAACGTTATGTCGCGGTCGTAGGCGGAATTAATGAACGATATTAGAAAATCGATATTCGTACGATACCACTCCTCGTGCGTACTCTATTATGCATACAACACTAAGTAATTCCTTTGGGGTCCGCGGAAAAGGGGGCCACGTTCGCTCTCATTTTATCACACACGCCACACACGCCACACACGCCACACACGCCACACACGCACACACACACACACACACCATGCATGACCATATGGTAACCACGTGATCCTATACTGAGCGGAAAAATGTTCACTGGATGATTATGTCTATACGAAATCGGACGGGCGTAATGACTTCAAAGGACGTAATAAATAATATGTTTTCGCATTTATTGCCGACGGTATTACGGTATAATGACGATAACAATGATTTTATTTTTTTTATTTTTTTACTTTTGTTCACCGCCGTCACTCGTCTGTAAACCGATTTAGTGGAAATCTCGAAGGATAAAAATGAAAATTTCGACGCGAACGATATTCGTTTATTTGTGGTTGTTTTTCTCTTTAACAGGTATAGCAGACACGTTCGAACGACGAGTTAGCATCGAAGTCATGTAATTCGCCCGTGTCTGCCCGTTGTTCATTTAACAGTCGTACATAATCGCGTTGCGACGAACATATTTTCCTCCCGCCAAACGAATGTCCGACGACGAATAATTTCCATTTTAATTACCAGTACCACGATACGCCTATAGTGTGTCCCGCGTATATTTCCTATTTTAAAGTAGTCGGAGCAATGAGTTCTTGATTACTAGAAATCAGTAAATTGTTATGTAATTAGTTATCGGTGTTATTGAAAACTTCTCGAGTGGGGCCAAACTTATTTCCAAAAAAAAAAAATCAAAACGGTATTCGTTTGGTTATTTGTACACCTACTCGTTCATAATTTTCTCGACAAAAAACTATATTTACACCGTACAGTTTGACACAAACGCGTACATGTTTGCGGTCGAAACACAATATTGCATAATAATTAATCATCATAAACTGATTGAATAAAAATACGACCCGAGAGTGTAACATTTTAATTACCTACTTCGAAAATCATATTGATATTTTCATAACGTGGACTTTTGGGTATACTTTTGACGGGGGTATCAGATATTTTGAAGTCCGGGTTAATGAGACACAGAGACCTTTACTTAATAATAGTTATAATAAAAGGGAAAAATTCAATTTTCGAAGTACTTACCGTTTAATTACGTCTTGCTAATATCACTATGGCAATTAAAATTTACTCACAGAAGAGTAAAACTGTCGTATTTCTTTTTTTTTCATTCTTTTTTCAAGTCGGAATTTTATAAATACATTTGACGTGAAATGTTAATGGTTTAAATAATTATGTGTAATATAGGCGCACTCGTTTTGTTGTCATAAGCCGGGCGCGCATATTATATATATTTTTTTTTTTTTACATTACCCCCGAAGAAAGCGACTAAACGTTTTTTCGTAAAAACAATCTTCGGTTGGTCTGAAATCAAGAAGCTCCTTATTTATTTAAACTCGGATACAATTTTGTACCTGAAACTTTTAAAACAATAGAATTCGCTGGGGTATTAGATTTATCCGACAAATGGGATAACGATCCCAACTACTAACTGTTTCATATAAATACATTAGGATCCCGGAGCCGTTAAAACGTGCCACGGATATGTTCGAAATGCATGTATTAATCGTTAATTGACGCGACGCGTGTTTTATTCGCAATAATGGTTTTTACATTTCATTAACAGTATGCGTAACGCAACGTACGCGTATTATTTAGAGTAGTCGATAGGAGAAAAAAAATAAAAAAAGCGATGCGCGTAGTTGTATAGAGATACTTACACGGCCACATACGTATATATTGTTTGAAATTTTAAACATAAACGTTTGATTAGTGTTAATGGAATGACGTTTATTGAAATATCCCTGAAATACCAATATATTAAATTACACCGGGCCATGTTGTTGATTTATGGTAAAACGAACAAGTAATTAAAAAAACACAAATAACACATAAACAACAAATGAGAGTTTGAGTGTTTTTTTTTTTTTTTTGTCCAAAAAGCCTCAGAAATTCGTTTCCTCTTTCTACGGTCGCGTTGTTCGGTTTATTATTTAAATCCATCTCAAATAACCGAGTTTTATACATTATTTAATAATAAAGAAAAAAAAATTATAGTCTTTGTGTCGCTTTTACCTTTTCAAAACAGAAGTTGAAGTTGCAAATAAATAGTCTGTGTATCGTTTTAAATACTACTTAAAGTCAATAATAAATGGGAATTTTTTTTTTCTTTACGATTTTTAATAATAATATACATCGGCCGTGTATTACACAGTTCTCGGGGCGGTTCCCTTTACTGTCCATTTTCTATAAAATATTAAACTAATTTTCGTTCTATCCGACATTTTTAAGTTTTTTTTTTTTTTTGTTTAGATTTGAAATAAAGAATGAGAAAATAATATAATATAAAATTAACAATAAACGTAAAACGAAATAATAAAATATATTATTTCATGTCGAATTCACCTAATGTTTTGAATACACTATTGAACTACAAAATGTTCTTTTTCCTTCTTATATAATATTATTGTTTTGTTTTTTCAAAAACAAAATTGTAAAACGGTCGGATTTTGAAGAAAAAAAAAAAAAACAAAGAAAAACAAAGTAAGTAAAATGACTTATTGATTTTTAGTTTCGAAAATAGAACACGATTATCGTAGCCTTGGGTTCAAGTCGCTATGAAAAACAAATTGAAAATATTGAACGGAACAAAAGTCATTACCGTTCGTCGGATCTTCGCGGGACACCCTATGACTGTGACCCGTATGCAACGTGCGTATTTGCATATTATAACATATTGTCATCGTCGTCGGCGGACGCGAACAAACAGCAGATTAACGTGCCGAGGCGCCGATTATTTTTCGTAAGAAACAATGACTGCGTCGCCGTGTCCTGCGCCGAGCAAACAACGACTCCTTAATAATTAGGACGCGCAGTAACGAATACGTCGCCTACCGAGCTGCGCCAACTATACGACACAGAGTCGTCGTCGGCAGACTCGTACTCGTCCGGCGGCGGTTTGGCAACCCTCGCCCGCCGCCGTCAGCTACCACCGCGTTTTTTCTGAGTTCGGGCGGCGAAATGAACGGAACGTCGTTTTGCCGCGACCGCGACGATGCGTCTTCGCGTGCGACTGAAAGAGGACGAATTTTAAAACCTACGCCGAGACGAGAAAATTAAAACGATAAATATAAATACGTTTTTCGTACAACCGTTCAAGTAGGTATTAGGTTATCGTGCAGTTGGACGAGAAAAAATTATCATAACAACCACGCCTCGTAACCCGGGTGGTTCGCGACGATTCTGGGGCGAAGGTTCGCACTGCGTGCAAAAACATTTACGTATATAAATTACTAACCCTAAAAATTCATATTATACTTGCACTTTATATATTTCATGCATTGAATAGACTGAGTAGAGAGTTCAAGTTTTGTCCGTGATTTCATTATTATTTTCGTACGAGTACCTATTTGATTTTGTGGCGATATACGATTATGCTACTGAGCCGCGTGACCGTTCAGTCCTCTGGCTAGGAATTTCTAAATAAAATCCCGGCCATCCGATTGCGCTAACCAAAAGCGCAGGCCAGCTTGAACCAATCGTAGAAGTTTGATTTGAAAATTCCTTGGTGAAGAGACGGCTGAAGGCATGGAGTTATGCGATAGGTCGAGCACGTAAAACCTGCCGCTCGTGAAAGTTTGCCATTCGACCCGTGGCAACGTCATCGTTAAATTTCGGGTTTTCATTTTGAATATCGTCAAAAATCACATCAGGCTCTTGAAAAAATCGAACACAAATCATGGTGTGTTTCACTTCCATAAATAATGTGTGAAAATGTAGTTCACACTCGAAAACAAAACGTCCGTCTTTACCGTGTGTTACGTTGATAAGTATTTTTAATTTATTTATTTTTTTATTGGAAATAAAATACAATCTATTATAATGTTATTTAAAAAATAGGTAATGTACATGGCAGAGAGTCCATTGACTCTGAATATTAGTTTGGTTTCTATTGACTTATTAAAGTTATTATTGCGATATATTTTAAATAATTTTTTTTCGACGAAAATACTGCGTCAATCGATTGTTTGTCGAAAATCGGCGATCGAGATTAAAGTAAAAAGCACACGCAATCGAATGGATTTATTCCAACACATATAATAATGGTGCTAACGGTGATAGATATTTTTCGAGCTTCATTACGGACCGTATTATGTGATTTATAATCACTAAACGAGGCTTATGAAAAAAAAGAAGAAGCTCGGGCCACCTGAAATAAGTGGATATTATCAGAAAGATCAATGGTTTGGTTGCACTACATGTGAAATGGTATCTACGTGCATAAATTATATTTCGTTTTGAAACTTCTTGCGCATATATACATTGTCTACTAGATTTATTTGATTTAAGCCGTTCTGTATAATCCCTTTCGCTTCCTGCAGTAATGAAGTCCGCAAATTGTTTTTTAATCTCTCGAATTTATATCTTCGCATTTAAATAATAGTATCTCTGGTGCAATCTTTTTCGACCTTTTTTCCCGCTTTGTTTTCGTTATTAATTTCACTGTACGGTAGTGAAGTAATAATAATAATAAAAGATTCTTCACGTTACACAGCTGTACGCCGAAAAAAAAAAAAAAAACAACAAAACAAATAAACGAACGTAAACGAATGATATAACGTTCGAGTACATTTCTTTCAATTATATCCTACACAGTGCGCATTGTTCTCTCGTGAATTCGTATATAAATCCGACCGAACGAAAAATCGAAAAATATGACGTAAAAAGAACACATCAAACACGCGTCGGTGGCCGACGATGGCCACATTTCATATTTGCAAGGGGAAAAAAATGCTCTCTGATTTTAACAGGCTCTGGCGAATCGTTCGCCGGCAAACAGACCAATGGTAGATTTTCTGCACTGTTGACGCGCGGTGGAGGTTAAACACCTCTGCGCGCGGTATAAAACATAGTTGGTCGTCCGTCGCCAGTAATCGAGCGCTCCCGATCGATTTACCCCGTAAAATACTGACATTTCTGAATATTATTATACATATTGTACTGTACACGCGTCTGTTGTTGGCCCCCGTGTTTATTTCTTGCGAAGAGTCAAAGTCGTGTATTGTTTAACGTCGAAATGAACAAACGATCTCGTCTGTAGTGAGAATATCGCGCGGTAATATTATCGCTAATATTATGATAACGCGATTATCGAAAACCACTCGAACGTCTCCTCGATAATTACACGGTTTTCGAGTACATACGACGAGACAAGACGTGACGCGTATGAGAAGAGTATCGTGGAGGCTGATTGATTTCATGCTACAACCAAAGTCGATATATTATATACGTAATATGTATACATACACCTTCGTCATGACAGTAGGTATTTAATATTCTTGCGGATGCGTTCGATACGAGGAAATTTATTTAGTAGTTTTTGAAAATAGTCGTTGTCGGTGTGTATGTCTTTGTCTGTATTAAATGTTAACGATACAATAATGTATTATGCAGCCAAACCGTATTATAAATACGTAATACAGTCTATTGTGCATTGTTATTATGTACGATGACTAGGTCGTGTGTAGAGAGAATGCTTCTTCCGTGGTTGTTCAACCAAAATCATCGTGTTTACAGAGACAAGGGATGGATGATATTTTTATTTCGTATTACTTATTCACTTCTCATAACATTTCGTTTTGTTAAATTTGTAGCAATAATTGTGTGTCATGTCAAGTAAACTGTGATTTGGCGAGAATGAATTCAGAAATACTTCAGATGAGTTATACGTCACTCAGTTCAAGTGGATCGTCTAGTATTTGCCAACTAACGGTATCAAAGTGTCTATGCTCTTCACATAAATATCGTTATTATTATCAAAGGAGTGAACTAGGGGTTTATTAGAACAGGCCGACTAGCCACTCAATGAAAATTAAAAAAAATAAAATAAAAACGAATACATACTCATATTTAAAGCGAATGTGTCAAAACAATTTTTTTATAGAAAAAAAATGGGCTTCGTGCATGTCGCGTGTTAATTATTTTCTAATGAAAAATAAATTTAATAAAATTTTATTTTTTTGTACACAATACAATAACATCAGACTATTGTAACATCCTATATTCAGAGTGGATTATTTGGGTGAAGTGGGCTTATTTTAATGAAATTCATACGTCGAATCATACTGTTCCCAGTGACTTTAAGCTGGAATGTTTGTATCGTTTAAATGTAATAAAACGACGAAATAAGAATAATAGGTTTACCTGCTTCGAGGCTAATTCGTTTCTATCACTGGACTTCGTCAACGTCAAAAGGGCGTTTGCAACGATATAACTGGGGCGTCCATCACAACAGAATCGATAGTGACAATTTAAATGTTTAACGTTCTTAAAAAAAACGTAATAAATTACGTCAAGTTAGATGAAAAAAACAAAGGAGTTCGCATGCAATAGTGAAAAAATAAACAACATATTATTTCGGATGAAGACGTTCGATGATTTTTCGAACAAGACTGAAACGGTGAACATTGATAAGAGAAAAGAGAAAGCCAACGATTATCTGCCGATCGATTTACCTGAGTCTTAGGTTTAATTGTCTTGACAGACGACGGTAAACGGTGTGACAATGACATCTAGATTAGTTTCGTTTGTTTGATTGAACTTTGAACATGGTTGCACCGATTTCATTATTATCATAGACGTCAAACTAAGTTTTATCGATTATTATTTCCTTAATTTCATATCACTTTATTCACTAATAAAAAAAAGAAAATCACGAATAGGTAAATTTGGACTAAAAGTATAATTATTAAGTATTATTAACCCTGAAAATTCGTATGATACACTTCCTCGCCACAAAGCCACCACTGATTATATTGTTTAAAGTTGATCAGACAAATATATTATATTACACGCGTAAAGTAGATTTTCAAGTATTGTCCATGATTATTATAAACAATAATAATAGTGTCTGTAACGAAAATAATTTCACGAAGACTTGGAATTCACATCGTTTTAAATATTTTTTAGGTCGCACACGTGAGTTGGAATATTTTTTTTTCATTTCAATAATAATATTGTTCCCGAACGCGCTGACGAAGTTCGATATCCATTGCCACGTGATTATTCGAAAATTGAAACAAACTTTCAGGACTCGAGAGTTTGATGTTAGAATTACTATTGTGTATAACAAGAACGTCCCGCCGATGTTGTTTTGTACTCTACTTGCACTAAAATAATAGTATCATATAATTTTGGTACTTTTTTATTGGTTTTTTCGTACATTGTTCCGAAATAATACTGCTGCAAACGTTATATTGTTCTATTTTACACAAAAACATAAAATTTTATTAAGTTCAGAAACAAATACAATAGCCTTATACTGAATCTTTGCGGTTACTGGTATTTATATAACTTTAATTATTTTTGGTTTCTAATGTGAAATCTTTATTAGAAAACGCCTGCTGGTATTTCATTTCTTTTTTTTTTATGCCAGGCAGGTACTTTATATTAATTAATTATTGACAAAAGTTTTTGCAAGGTTTTTAAAAAAAAAAAAAATTCACCTAGAAGTAACCTTTATATAAACACTATGCAATGTGCATCGATTAAGTTTCCAAAATACGTTTCTACGAGCTATTTTTTTCGATTGTTTTAAGTAAAAATTTTTAATGTGATAACGACCGGATACGAAATTATTGAAAATATTAAACCTTCTATTGCAAGTATTGACAATTTTTATCAGCAATTTTTCATGTCAATTAAGACACACACACACACACACAACAGACATTTTTAATTAAAATTAAATTACAATTGTATTAATGTACCTACGTATGTGTACCAGACGTAATGATCGACTTAAAAACAAACCACGTACCAAATGCGAACTGTTCAATGCGAATTCTTTCTATTTGCAAATAGATTTTTATTTAGCCGCTAGCCTTACATTGTTCTTATTCGAGTTAATGATTTGTGTGAATACACCCAGCTGATTACTAATATTACTTATACGCTAAATTTACGGCACTCGCTTTATATACATATTTTAACTTGGCGCGTTCCTGCCCGGGGCGTTGGATTGGTTTCAAAAGAGTTTGTAAAAAAATAAAATTATCTTTCGTTATACACGACTCTTATTGGTATTAACACTACTATGTTATACGACGTAATGTGTACAATTAGTTACTGACTTGTAATCGATCGAGGATTTAATCATCGTTTTTGGAAAAAAACTGAGTAAGCATACAAATCAACGAAAGTAGTTTGAAAGCCATCGACAATACGTAGATGTGATATTTTGTGTCTGCGACTTATTTCGTTTCTAAATATTACGTTCCAATTCACACAAGTAACGAGTGTATCATCTAGTACATAATATACGTATAATATAAAATGTTATTATCGCACAACACCTCGCTGTCCTCGGCCATTATCGCAAAACGAAATATTCAAACGACCTCGTACGACATTATCAATCTTGTACGATTTCAACAACCATCATCGAATCTCCAGTTTTAGATTTAATTCGAATATTAATAGATTATACTGATCTTATAAAATCGCGAGTGTACGATGTAAAATTCTCCCAATTACGATTACAGTTACGGGAATAAAAAAAAAACAAACAAACAAACCGTAGGCGAAACGTTCAGACATACGTCTGCAAAGGAAAAAGTTATCGTATCTGCTGAACTTTACTTGTAATATTTTTTTAACAGGAAAACTGTAGAGCGCGTCTTTGTTACAAAAACATGCGACGCGCATAATGTATATCTTTTAAAGGGTTCGTGAAATGTGGTAATATCTGTTTTCATAAGGAACACGATATACCATTTGTAACGTGTATGAAAATATAACAATAGGACACACATGAGGGTTAGTTGGTTTAAAGAGGCCATTACTTAAGATAGATAGCGTCACAGACTTAATAATTGCTAAAATGTGGCGAACAATATAATATATTATTATATTGTTATAGTGTATCATAAAACGTTATCCTTTGAGTAGGATATGTGGGCGTGCGTATTATTTTGTATCCGCGTGAATTCAAAACCCAGCAGAATCGCTTTATGGACACAATATCACATAGTGTAGTGTAATAATTCCAGGTGGTTATATTATTCGTGCGCGTCGAATAATGCGCGATTGTAACTTGATTATTATTATTATTATTCTAAAAGGAAAAAAAGAAAGAAAAAAAACGCGGTTGTCAGGAGGTAAACGAACATCGGTCGACTAAAAAACGCAATGTTTGCTCGTACAATGTAGTGCAATATTTTCTACTACCTGCCGTTCGTGTTTACTCACATTTAGAATGTTAAATTTGAAATTATGTACGTATATATAATATTGTAATATACTTATATAATATATATATAAAGAAAAAAAAAACATTAGTATTAAGACTTTTATAATAGGTCAAGAAGGTCTGACTTGCTAAATGTAAATAATTACGCTTTCATGACGTACGGTTTATAATGAATTCATGCCGTCGTCCAGCGAAACACAATGACGTCATTATTGAGTTGGAATTAATTTGAAAACACGGTATATTATTTTCTCCCGCCACTTGCCGGCCAGCGTACGATTATTATTATTCGAATTGATCGACACGGCAGTGTCCCGAAATATTTTACGCGTCGCTCGACCACCATATTATTATTGCACGGGCAATCTCGCGGATCCGACCGCGAACGCACGCGAACAGGTCGACGGGCAACGACGCGATCCGGCAAGGGTAGGAGGCGCATTCGCCGACACCTCCGACTGCCCCGAGACCGATTCGAGAAGAGTGTCGTCAAATTAAAAAGAGTTATAATAAAAAAAAAAAAAACTTTCTATTGTTGTAAACTTTAAAATTTAAAAAATATTCTTCTGCGTAGAAAAAGTAATAATATTCTTCTGAATGTAATACTCACGTAGAAAAAAAGAAAAAAAAAATCATCGCCGCACCCACGTTCGGAAATGTCGTTGCTCTCGACGTGGCGGCGAGCGGTACACGTTTGAACAGACGGCGTGCAGACCGTCGTTCCGGAACGACCGACGTTTCGAGTAAACTTATCGGAAAACTTGTAAATCTACCGCGGACTTTGTATGCGACAATATCGCGACGACGTGTTTTCGAGAAACTGCGAACGAGTCGCGCCGCCGGGACCGCCGCGATAGTGTAAACGACCGTTTGCGATTCGCAAAAAATTAAACCAAACTTTAATTTCGTTCGGTTCGGATTCGACGGTGGAGCTGAAAAAGAAAACAAAACGATCCCGACCCGACCCGCACATTATTATTTATTTTTATTCCGTTTTGCGTACGTTTCACCACCTACCCCGTCGTAAAAATTAGAAAACACTTCACTTCGAAACGTTCGGTCCGGCAATCGAAACGACAACGGTCCGATTTTTTGTTCGCTGGTCCGCCGCCGCCGTTTATTCCGATATTGTAAAGCTCGATCCACCGCTTGTACTAGTCATAATGACGACGAAACGACAGCCAGACGACACCGCGGCGACGATAACGATTCTCGGTCACGACACTCGCGAATGTGACGGTATAATAATACGCGAACGAGGGGTTGGTTATGGATACGTGACGTCGGCCTGTTCCACTGTAGTGCGACGGTACACGACGGCCGCGAGTGCACCGGCAAGACGGACCGCCTCGCCCCGGCCACGCGTTTGTACGCGGCGAACGGACGAAATTTAATTACGAATCATTGTTTGTCCGCGCGCCTCGGCCGTTACCTGCGCGTACAAGACCCGCGAGATCAAAGGTTTCGTCCAATAATAATAACACAGACTTACATCACGCACACAATGCATATGATAATTATTATAAACACAATAAACAACAGAAACACCGACGCCGACAACTACGGGCCGAGCGAAAGCGTTGAACTTTCGATCGAGACAATAATATTACATAACGTGCGTGAGTGCGTGCGCGTTACACGCGCGCGTATCCGATTCCCAGTGGTCGTTTTAATTTCGGTCGAGCGTAAAATTAGACGCCGGGTCGGCGAATGACACAAAAGGTATTATTATTATATAATATGTTAAACGTGTTACACGCGCGCGCGCTCGCATACAGGGCGACGATTCCCGTAACGAGACACGGGCTTTACCTACGACGATGATGCGATCGATTTGGAAATTTATTACCATCCTTCCCTGTACCTATCGTCCAAAGTCCAAATATCGAAACAACGGACCGTCTCGTCACGCGTTAGAAGATTTCACTCCCGAGTTTTATGTGAAATCAATCTGTCTCAGGGTGTACGACATCAGAGTCGTAAGTCGCCGTTCGGAGATCCCGAGTCTAATACAATTTCTAAACGGAGGAGGCTCACCGAGTTCAAATGAAATTACATATTATAGGTACAACACAATATCTACCGAAAATAAACATATATAACTAATAAAGAACAAAAGTCAAACCGTACCGTGAAACACGCGATAAATAACGTTTTATCGGCCCGATTCGCTTAAAAACACAGTCACCTAGTATATCACATTATGGGTGTACGAAAACTGTGTGAACCGAGTTGGCCAGAGGTCGACTCTACCGTAGTCGGTCTTACGAAGTTATGAATACACATGTATAATAACGTACCGATCGTTCGGCACTGAATTCACGTCAATCAAAACAAAAAAAAACCTAAATATTACGTCGGACCCGCCATTCGCCTAGAATACTGATAGACGAAATGAAATTAAAAATCATAATCGAACCGTATAATGATTATTTTACCGCGGTCTGTTGTGAAGTGCAACACACGCACGCGCACACTACAACATGCAGTACTAATCGTAAATATTTAATCGGGCTCCGCGTAACCGGGTTCCGACCGAATTTCGAATCGCCCGGTATTAATATATCCATCATATAATGTCCTGTCGTAAGACCGTCGTCGTCGCAGTCAACGAACTCTGACGCAAACTTTGATAACACGACCCCGGGACGGTACGACGTGTTGTCGCGCGCGTACGTCGTCGCGATGATATAATTATTAGATTCGCACCGATCGAATCTACGACGACGACGGGGTCGCACGCGTTCGGGGAAACACAGGCGCTACTAGACCTACTGTTTTTTTTTTATTTTTCCAATACGCGTAGATTGGTTCCACGATGAAACGTACCTCCACTCTATCCATTTCAGCTTACTTTAATTTATGATCGTTTTCCTTAATCTACCGTAATCTGCTTCACATACGACTGTCCGGGTCTTCCTCTTCATGGTTTCCCTTCAGTTTTTCCTTCTATAATTGATATTATGTTATAGGAGAAAAAATTGAAAACCTACGTTTTGGGAAAATTATATATACTTTGCTTACCTAATGAATGTGGTACAACGTTAACATTCTATGCGTACGACTCGAGGTATGAGGTTTGAATTTTCGGAGGTACTGATTTTGAGTCTGGGGCTACTAAAATCCCCCTAGCAATCCCCCAGTTGCACCTGTGCCCGGACCCGACCCTGGCCGGACGAGACGAGTTCGAGTGAACTCCGGCGAGAGACGATTGTATATAATATTTTGCCCGGCAGTAAAACGAATTCGCTACACTACGTGTGCCGCCGACTCGGTCGTACGCGGCGTACGCGTTTTCGATAATATCATATCGAGCACAAAAAAAAAAAAAAACAAAAACAAAAACAAGCGTTTCGATTACCTGCGAGGCGTGTTAGTAGCCGCTAGGATCCGCCACAGCCAAGCCGGGTCGCCGATCGTTTTTGGTGTTTTCCATTTGAGGTCGGTCCGGCGTCGTGGAGAGCGAACAACAGAGAAAAAAAAATAGTCGAAAACCGAAAAAAATAAAATGAAATGATAGAAAAACCGGCAGTCGGCGCGAGTAGGTATTTTTACGTAGTAATAAATGAGACGCGTAGAAAAGAAATTATAATAATATTATAATACTATCTCACAGCGCGATACCGCCGCGGCGGCGGCGGCGGCGGCGGCGAGACGACGACGACGGCGGCGGCGGCGGCGGACAGAGTTCCGGATCCGTTTAGCACGACGATTTTACTATCAATTACTGCGGAAACGCGACAAAAAAAAAAACTAGACGACGACGGAAAAACTCTGGGTTTCACTGTAGGTATAGTAACAGCGGCGATCGCGGATAACGTACGACAATGATATAACACGGACGACGGAGGCGACAGATCGGTATGTGTGTGTTTTGTTTGTGTGTTTGTGTGTGTGTGTGTGTGTGTGTGTGTGTGTGTGTGTGTGAGTATGTTTGTGTGTGTGTGTGTGTGTGTGTGTATGTGAGTTTGCTCGAGTAGAAAGTGTGTGAGAAAAATTTGAAAAAAAAATTAAAACGAAATGAAAAGAAAATAAAAAAAAAAAAAAAAAAAAAAAAAAAACAGTTTCTACAATTGTCTTGCAAAGCCCTCCAAAATTAGCCACGTATCGGTCGTCCGGCTCGCCTAGTAAACTTCACCCCACTGCAGAGCGGGGTCGTCGTCGTAGTCGCCGTAGTCGTCGTAGTCGTCGTCGTTGTCGTCGTAGTCGTCGTCGTCGTCGTCGTCGTCGTCGTCGTCGTCGTCGTCGCCGCCGTAGTCGTTTTCGGCGTCGGCGGTGTCGGCGGCGGCGGCGGCGGCGGGCGTCGGTCGGCGTCGTCGACGGCTCGTGCGGCGGTGGCGGTGGCGGCGGTACGCGTTCCAGCGCCGAGCCGAGCGTCGCCGTCGAGTTGCTCCGGAACTACCGCCGCGCGCACGCTCGCTCGCTCGTACACTCACACGGACGCGCCGATTCACGTCCACAGGCGCACCGATTCACGTTCACACACTCGCAGACGCACGCGAAAACCGACGTACACACGGCACGAAAACCCCCCGCGCGCGCGTACACACGGCACGCAGCGCGCCCCCGTCCCGAGCAATCGATAGCCGATAGCCGCCGCCGCCGCCGCCGCCGAAACCCTGGGACCGCGCCCTCTCTGACCCTTCCCCCTTGCCCCCCGCCCTCGGTCGCCGAAACTCGTCCGTCCCCGGTGGGCCAACGCGTGTGCGTGTGTGTGTGTGTGTGTGTGAGAAGGAGGGGAGAGTCCTGCGTGGGGCCCCGCGGCCGAGCGGGGTGCGGACCGAGGGGGGAAAGGACTACGCTAGCCGAGCGGGGCAGAGGCCCCCGCGCTCGCTATAGTGTGCGCGGGTGACACAGGTGCCTTTTAGGCTCGCTCGGCGCCCCCCCTTCCCCCCTCCCCCCCCGCGACGAGCTACTTTTCGGCCGGGCGGCGGCGGCGTGCCCGCCGCGCGTCTTCCCGGGGTATTATTATTATTATTATTACGATTGTAATAATAATATCGTGCCGTCGATGATGGAATCAAAATTTTTTCACTATGATAGAATAATCGTTACTGCTGAAATTCAAACTAGTGGTCGAAAATGACATTTTTAAATACACGACGAAATTTATCGTCCATACCGAATACCGTTCTGAACGGACATGTGTTTTATATCATAATAACGCCCTCGATTGCACGAGTTTAAAAAAAAACAATACGATTGACGACGACGTCGCCACGATTATGGACAAAAATGTATGGGCACAGGAACGATGGTACAGACGCTGCGATATTCGAAATAAGACCGGAATTATCGGCATCGGTCAATACGGAAAACCTTACCGACGCGACCTAGAACGGGAATCGTCCGAACACAAAGGACGACCTAAGGAAACGGGTATACGTTGACGGGCCAGTAGATCGCGAGAGCGGGGAGGAACAGACGACGGAACACGTGCTGATATTACGTCCTCGAAAATCAGAAACATATGCTCCCACCATCGTGCATCGTAACAGCAACAGACGCAGCCGAGACGTGGAAAGGGAAAATCTACATCCAACGCGCCTTTAATCAATGGACAAGATAATACGAAGAAAGATACTCGATTTTAATTATTGTTTCGTCGTGTAAAACGAATATGATATTGACTGAAAGTATAATATTATACACCACAGGTATTTTCACCGCCGACGAATCGGGAAACGTCGAGGAAACGATAGAAACCGGTTGATTCTAGAAAAAAATTATTTTAGTTGTTTTTTTTCATTAGTCATTTTCGCACGTTTTCCATACGTTATCGTACGCGCACGTATATCTGTTGTTATTATATAATACCGGTGTAGGTGGTACCATTGCGCCCCCTCCCCCCTGAGGGAATACATCAACGGCGACGTCGGGCCCGAGAGCGTTTTATGTACTCACACGCGCGCCGCGAAAAAACGAAAACGAGTTCTTTGCCATATACCGTCCCGTCGTAGACATACTCTCCGGAAACGACGACGAGTCCTGTGCCCTTTCCCAAGGGGCTAGGGGATTTTTTTTTTAAATATTTTTCTTTTTCTCACGATCGTGAAATCATTTAACGCGCGGCGGCGGCGCATCGACCGAACGCGCCACGAAATATTCGTATAATAGTTATGATTATTTATAATATTATACATATCACGCTCGTCCCTCTCAGACACCACGCGCGCGCGATATTTGATACGCGCCCGTCGACGAAACTCCGCCGTTTGATATCGCCCCATAGTCGTATTATACAAAGACGATTTTTGAAAAAAATTCGAAAAACCAATTGTCCTATGATTACAAATTAAACACGGCGGAAAACTTACATATTATAATTGCTTTTGCATTTTCTCGGCGCCACACCGATCTAAAACATATCTAAACGTGGACATATACCACGTGGTACAATAATAAAGTAATTTGGGTCAAAGTCGCTAATGATAACTCACGATATCGAAGGTTGGTCGAAGAATAAAGTATTTCGGATTTTTCGTGTTTTTTTTTCGTGATTATTTCGGTTTATTTTTACAAACAATCAGTGAAAAGACAACAAAACGTTTCAAACAGAAGTTCTGCGAAATTTTGAAACACGTTGCTGCCGGCAGGTGGATTTATTCATCTTCTCGTTCGATTTATTCGAATTCATCTAGAATATGAAATTAAACTTTAATTAGTTTCTATTTTTACGAGTTTAATTTGATTTCGTTCGATTAATTCGTATTCATAAATTCAATATACGTATAATAACAGTATGCGATTCGTATACTACTACTATTATTATTATTATTATTATTATTATCATAGGGTCGCGTGCACGTGCGCTAAGTGTACAAGTATACCTATTGTATTTTTTATGAAAGATTTATTGTGTAACGAGGTCTCGTATGCCCTGTGACACAACCGACGCCGTATATACACTTATATAATATATACAGTGTATGGATTGTTCGAAACTCTTGCGGAAACTTTCTAAGGACATTTGTTTTCGGTTAAATATATTTGTATTATTCACGTAAAGTTTTTTTTTTTTTTTCCCCCAACCAAATTCAAAACACATCGAATTCCATCGACAGTGCCGGCGCCGCACACACACCACTGCAATTTAAACAATTTTCGAAACGAACATCGTGACGCACGGAGCACACGCCATGCACTCATTCGACAATTCAACGACTAATGATTATCGGCTAATATATAATATCATTAATCGCGCGGCGCACGGCGTGTACCGTACGTGCCTCTACTCGTATTCGAAATTTCAACCTGTTAATCGCTGTTTAACAGATGATTTTATGCTTTGTAACAAACACTGAATTCACTATATTGACATTTTATCTTTTCATCGGAACACTTGATAATTACAAGTGCTTACTCCTTTTCTTTGAAGTTGCGCGAGCACGGCTGATAGGTCTCCGATTACATTAAAGATCTCGTTTCGCTCCATCGAACATACGTATAGTCGTGTATACCTACTGCCGCGTCGTCGTCGTCGTCGTCGTCGACATAGAATAACAGTGTAGAGAAATTAAACGATCAACGGACTAGATACAGCTAGTTAACGTTACTAAATTCAATTTTGAACAATTTGTCGATAAATGCCAAAAAGTTTTCAACGTTATCATGCCGCTTTGAGTTTTGTTCTCAAGTTATTTCAATATAATCGAACCGTGGAAATGCTCGACAACGTTTATACTACAGTCGTGTAACGTATCGCGCGTTTTGCCATTTTTCAGCGTCACTTATAATATCGTACGAGACAGGCATTTACGAACAAATGTGTGTTTTAAAGAACCCGAGAGAAAAAAATATCACGAGTGGTTTTTGTTTTGTTTTTTACACTTAAATACGCTTCGTTTACCAATAATAAAACATTTTTCGGGTTACCTGTGTCTACAGCCGCATAAAACGAACATTCGAATCAATGTCGTCTGGGTTGTTAGTGCACCGCGAGAGTGAAATCGTATTGCTCGACGAGCTGCCAATGTAGCACCGGTGCAGAAACCCGGAAATTGGAGACAACAGGCAATTGAAATAAGAATAACAAAACTTATGCACTTGACAAGTATTTTTCATCCGTTCATAATTCGTTTGTATTGAACGATAAACGTTTTACGGTCTCGGCGTTTTACATTGAGGTTACCCACACCGGAGAAATAGATTTTTCTCGACAGCGCCCTATGCCGATAAATATTTTTAATTTGAAATAAATTCCAATTCAAACTGAAATTGAAAATTTTTTTAAAACGTTTTAAAACGCGTTGATAAAAACACGAGTGATTTTATGTAATGTATGGATGGATATATTATGTAATACGTATGAAAATCGAATTTTTTCGTGTAATAAATAATAATATATAAATGCATTGGCTACAATAAATCGCGAAGAAAGTGTTAACGAGACGACGCGTTTACGTGATAGTAAAAAGTGAAAAATAAAAAAAAGAAACACCTACCTCAAACATCATATAAGAAATTACATCATGCGATGTCCTTGTCATTGGAAGTAAATTAAACGGGTGCTTTTATGATATGTTCTCGACCCGAGTTCATTTCGGCGGAATCCGGGAAGTCTGTGAAATCGAGTATTCAAATGTTGAATGTAAACACATAATAAACAATAAATAGAAGAGAAAAAACTCACTTTTTAAGTAATATAAAGTACTGTGAAATGTGTGTATCACGGATTCACGGCGCGTTATGCTCTCTATAACTGATTCGGGAAAATAATACACCGTAACGATATTATTTCTTCGATGATTCTGTTGGATTACCTCGTACGTTGCAGGTACTCCGTATTTTATTTCGTTTTTTTAACCGCCCAAAAGTTTCAGCTCGATTCCTATAGCTATGCTCGAGTTGACCGTCTTGATACATAAACTTTAACACTCTGCCCGTTGGACTTTTGTCCTGGTAACCTTTCGGACGAGAATATTATTAGTACATAATATAGTTTTATTATTTTTATAATAACGATGAGTGGAAAAAATTGAAAAAAAAAAAAAAAAATCTCACTAGTAGCTTTCGAAACGAACGCGATGTGACTTCAATTTTTTTGTGTGAAGATGTGTGTGTGTGTGTGTGTGTGTGTGTGTGTGATCAAAGGTTTCTCGAATAATAACCGAACTTACATAACGCATGTACAATCGTACACACAATAAAAAGCAGAAACCCTGCCGACGCGGCGAAGGTGCTGAACTTTCGATCGAGGCAATTATATAATATACACGTATTAGTAGTTGTGTGCGCGCGTGTACGAGTTTGTGCGCGTGCGTAGCGTACGCATAAATCGACTTTTCGTAAACGCGTGCGTCAGATTTTCGGAAATAAAAAATACCTAGAGTAATTCTCTCGGTCCCGTCGTCGTCGTGTCGTTTTTCGACGCCGGCGGCCGTTTACGCGACCGGACGGGCCAGTATAATAATAATAATAATAATATAATATCGTCGTTATCCACGCAATCGCTGCGGGAGACGAATGATCGCGAGTAATCTCTTCTCGGCGGCGGCGCGCAGAGAGGAATAAATAGAAAAAGAAAAAAAAAAAGAAGAGGGACAGAAATAAATAAAATAGAGAGAGAGAGAGAGAGAGGGAAGGAAATCTGCTCGACAGTGGCGACGACGACGACGACGACGGCGGGAAATCGTAATTTTCGTTACACGAACGTATTTATATATATATATGTGTATGTGTATATACGTATATATATACCGACCATACTACGCGAAGCATATAATACGAATTTGGGACCTTTATACGGAGAAAAAGACGGGAGCTACTGGTGTCGGGTAGGGATGAGAAGAGGGAGGCGGGCGAAAATAAAGAGGAGGGAAAAAAAAAACGGTATATTATGCGAAGACACACGGTCGGTCGGCATTATGTTATATATTATATTATATTATATAGACTCGGTGCCCTGTAATAACGCCTTCGTGGGTCGGCCCAATTTGTGTGCATCTGTATCGCCAGTCGTCGTCGTCGTCCGAGAGACTTTGTTGATTAACTATATACATAATGTATGTATACGTCGTCGTCGTCGTCGTCGCCGCCGCCGCCGCCGCCGCCGCTACGGTCGCCGCCAAGGTGGTCCAAGACGCTGCGGAAGCTGCGAGGATTTCGCGCGAGGAATTTCATTACGCGGCCGGCCGACCGACGACACCGATAGTCGTCTTGTTCTCTCGGCTCTACCGCCACTACTCTCTACACAACACCTGTCGTCTCGCGGTCGAGGATTATTTTCACCGAGACCGATTTCTCCGCCTCGCGAAACGATTTTCGTTTTTTTTTTTCTTTTTTCCTATTCTTTTTTCACTCTTTTTATTTTTATTTTTCTCACGAATAAAACGCGCTCGCACGCACACGTCATATTGACACGCGCATCAACGAAAATCCTCGACACGATTGATCGTCACACTCTGACGGTGGGAGGGGGCAGGGGCAGGGATTCGGCGGCATGAAATAATAATTGATTGATGCCTACACATATATATATAATATATACACACAGAACACACACACACACACACACATACAGCTGAGGAATTGAAAATATATTTTCAAATGAAATAATGGAACAATGCGTCGTTTCCGTGTCTCGTAATATGCACGGGATGCAGATTTTATACCGCCGAAGGACGCACGATTTTTCGAAAACCGTCACGTTTTGAAAACTTCGAAATTCACTACGCATTTTCCGCCACTATTCTTGCATGTCACCGAGTTTTTCTTACTCCTACGTCGAATCTGCTTTTAAAATTCTCTAATAACAACAACCATTCACAATGGCTACGATTTGAAATAGATAAATTTATAATATGAATTTTATTTATTTTTTATTTTTAGTATGTGTGTGTGTGTGTGTTCTGTTAACAGAACGATATTCTCCTTCTCCCGTCGTAACTTCGACAGCGCATAGTATAAACAGACTAAAATCGAACTCGCCAAACGAAATCGTTTGCGAACATAATTCAACATACTAAAAATATCAGACTCACTTTTTTACCAACAGGCAAATTTGAATTCACGCGCTGCCGTCCCCACGCCCGCCACCAGTAGCAAGTGTGTGCCGGAACGAATCCTACCGTCTCACACCTTACTGTTCTCAACTTGTTGGTCAATCTTGGACAACTTTCAACGTTCGCATAGGCCATCATTCTCGCGCGTCGTAAGTGGGGACAATTCTGCCCTGCGTTTCCCTCTGTGTTCACGCCAACGGCGCAAAAGTTTGTTGAAATTTTTTCCCTTTCTTACGAACACATAAATTATACTTCTGAACTTGTTGGAGTGCTCTCGATTCATTTTGCGCCGGAGTGCTTCTCTCGATTCGTATTGAATTTTATTTCCACTTCTAAATAATATGCGAGTTTCTCAGCCGTATGCGCTCATATTTTTTATTAGTTTAATTCACTCCGCAACGATATCACACAACGTATTTCTCGTATTCGACGTATTATTATTATTATCATCATTCGACGATGTATTATTATTACAGGCGTTTAAAGTCAATAATAAAACATCGGAAACATAATCCGTATTCGCCGGCAGAGCGTTTCGACCGGCGCAGCAGCCAGCATTATACCTATACATTTTACCTGCATTACGAGTCGAGTACGGAATGCCGCCGTTATCCGTCCGTCTATTAGGTCCCGATAACGTGTCGACTAATCTGAATAGTTGCGCGCCATATTACAATTTATCCGCACGAAAACCGCGATCTAATAAAATATAATCTATTAGTTATTACGTTATTGTGTTAAATACAAACGCGGCGGCGGCGTGGTTTTGATAGTATAATATTTCGTTTGGTCCATTATGTTATCATCACCTACGGCGGCGCCGGTGGATATATACGTACATATCATGGGCACCGGAGCAATGGGGGCAACTGTCCCCACGGGAAAAATTCCGTGAGGGCATAGCCCCCGCGGACAGTTTCCTAGAATTTATGCTCCCGTGACTAAAATACACGGGTCATCTTCTATAGTTTTTAATTTTCATGTCGAATATAGAAACAAAACTCAAATTTATTCAATAAACTATCCGTTTTTAAGTATTAACATACAGTAAACTAATTGTTTTATTTAAAAATAACTTGCATGTACTATGTAAGTAGTATTGGTAAGTATAACCATCATATTAAAATTAAAATAAGTCTGTGGTTTTTTTTTTTTATTATTATTAAAGAATTTTTATTTTCTAATATTTTCTTTTTATTTCATACTAGCCTTGAATTGTCCCCTTAACAATAACATGTGGAAAAATCTTTACCTCCCTACGTATTTGCCGTGCTCAGCCCACACGGTTCAAAAATCGTTCCGGTGCCACTGATACATATTACATTTGACTCGCAATATAACGAACGAAACTACGAAACGTCAGCTCAACGGTGCGCGTTGCGACGCCGCGCCGCGACGTATACTCGGATATTACGTCCCGCTCGCCCTCGGAGAGGCGCACACACGTAATATAAATTAATCATCGAATAGCACAAAACGCGTTAAAAGTTTCAAAATTATACAACGCGGAAAAGTCCGTATTAAAATAAACACAGCGATATTGTGTAGTTTAATGGACATATTATGCGGCGGAACGTAGTCTGCACACTGCACACTGCACACACTCACAATAATACATTTTATTGTTAATGTTTATTACGAGACGCTTACGTATATGAAGTAAAATATCGATTTACGGAGTTTGTTTTTTTTTTTTTTTTTATCGCGATACATTCTAACGTCCTATTTACTAATATTTTGCGCACTTTGACTATATAAAAAAAAAAAATAAAAAAAAAATAAGAAAAAAAAAAACCTTTCAATAAATAATCAATAAAAACGTCGGTTAAACAGTAGCATGACAAAGTGTTTCAGGACCCTGATGTTAAATAAAATTCATATCGTATACGTACGATATTATACTTTTATTTTTTCATTCATGCACACAACAATCGCTTTTACACGCGCCGCATAGAGGCACAGTAAATACGCAGTAAATTGTAAGCATCTCGATGAAGCTCCCTCACCCCTACCCCCCCCCCCTTCATCCGCGCCGTTGTTATATTCGAATCGGTCGTGTTTTAAAAAACGACGCGAGTCGCTATTTTTGTAGAATTTATTTTTATCAGACGTTCGATGTTTATGTTTGACGCGTTAGTTACGCGTGAAAACCACGTTTGTTCGAAAATTCATAATTACGTATTACAAACGCCCGATTATTAGGAAAAAAGAAATTCCAAATCACAATGGAAAAAAATACAAGTCAAGACATTATTTTTATGTTTTTTTGTTTATAATATAATTCATTTTAGTAGAAACAAACAATTTTCATTTGAAAATAATATTTGTGATTATATTAAGAGAATAAGAGCGGTAGCATTCATAATATTAGTTCTAATGTTTTTTTTAACAATCGATTTCTACCCGCAAAAACAACGCGAATTAAATACACTCTTTATTGTTTTTTTTTTTTTTTTTTGAAATCAGACCATTTTAAATAGTGGTAAAGTATTTCACAGATTCACGCCCGAAAATTGTAAATAACTTTTAGAATTATCGAGTTTATTTTTATTCGTATAAAGTTTGAATTTTATGACTTACGTTCGTTTTCGAAATGACCGATTTAATCAATGTTATTGAAGTTGTACCCATCAAATAGGATAACTAGTTTTGAGTGGAATGTAATTTTAGAATAACTGATCGTTTTACTCAGAATCCGAAACAATAATGTTTATGAATTACAGTCCGATGGAAGTGAAACGAATTTTATACGATCTTTCGGACATACAGAGACAAAAAACTTTGCTAGAGCGGTAAATAGTTTAGACGATTCATCGATTAATTATTTTCACTCAATAAAATAGAATAATATTATATACGATCCGGGAGTCGGATTCAAACAGAACACAATATTATTACAACACAGTGAGTCCGATAGTTTAAAAACATATTATTATTATTTTAAAAAGATGTATTCGGGGCTCATTTTTATTGGTACATTATTCTACTTATAATAATCCTCTTAGAGTTTCGCGATCGCTATCGTCGGTACCTACACTTTTCAAAAGTTAATTGTGCATTTGCGATTTTAGCGGACCCGCCGCCGTACGGTATTTATTTTTTTTTTTTTTCGTACGAATCGATCGGCTCTCAGAGTGCACGCTAACAAAAAGAATGCGCGCATTTACAAAATAACACGGATTATTCGTTTCGCACAGCATTTTAAATCATGACGTATTCAAGTGAATCGCATACACATTTTGAAA
Organism: Drepanosiphum platanoidis; assembly: GCA_948098885.1. Lineage (NCBI taxonomy): Eukaryota > Metazoa > Arthropoda > Insecta > Hemiptera > Aphididae > Drepanosiphum > Drepanosiphum platanoidis. The sequence continues at coordinate 20,308,397 of OX402528.1, forward strand.
CACTAGTAGGATAAACATGCGCGACTGTAAACAGTAATGAGGACTTAATGACACGGCACAGAACTACGGACTGTTTGAAATTTAATCATACGTTTCGAGCCGAAGACGTCGCGAATATAGTCGGAAAAAAAATCTATACAGAACGAACTATCAGCAGATACGGAGGCAAACGTTTTGTGCGTTCCGTCCGGAGAAATACGATACGCACGACGACGGCGGCGCGAAATAACGAAATTAGCGTCTTGCGCGTATAAATTATAATTTATATACTCGCGTGAAGTGTAATTTGATCGTAATACTAAACTTAATCATTTACGATTTCTACTACTGATAAGGATTGAGAGAAAAAAAAAAAAAACAAAAAAACCGTTTGACATTACTCCAATCGTATGTATATTGAAAAATGATTCCACGGCTCGAAGTAACAGTATAATTTATGCGATAGGTTGAAATTTTATGTTTATCGTCAATGTCAAACGCGCATCCAGAATAACGTATTCAGGGTGTGTGTGGGGTATTTATAATTGAAATATAATTGGTGAAATAATAAGGCAGATTGACAAGAGTTTTAACCGACAGGCCCGAATAGCGTTGTTTGCGATTTCGAGGGGAGCGAAAACAAAGAGTTGGAGCGACAAAAAAATATATATTATATTTAGAACACCTAAAACAGTCGAAAATATTTTCTCGAAGAAATACTATAAACAATTTCGATGGGTTAAAAGCTCCCGAAGCCCTCAGTGCAAGTCTTTGGGGCCACCCCGATATTTCATTTAAATGTATCGTAACTATTATAACGACCTCTAACATTGAAAATTCATTGGCTCGCCACCGTGTGCCGTCGAGAAAAAATAACAAAAGAATAAAAAAAAAAAAAAAAAACGGCCTATAAAACGGGGAATATTTTAAACGCGCCATACTCGATCTAAGTATAAGTTCTTACCTTTAAATATCCATTTCGTCGAGACTTGAATGAAAATAAATCTCGGCGTGTTGATGGATCCGAGTACAGCCTACGAGTACGATATAGTGTCACCGTCACGGACCGCGAACAACTAAGCGTGCATAGCCCACTATAGCCCGTGTTCACCAACGAAATGACGAGCGAAAGTTCAACGAGTGATCTGATTGGCCGCTTTTGTTGTCGAAGCTAAACAACGTTCCGCCCATTATTGCATAACAGATTGTGTGTGTATTTTAATTGCACAATGTTATTATTCCGATGTTTTCGTCGAAACAATAATAAAAATATTAATCGCTTACCGACCAATTAATGATTAAATGTATTATCGCTTTCGACATCGAGAGTAAAAAAATATCCCGCAGTTGTATTGACACGATTGAAAATAATAAATGTATCAAATTAGAAATCTGCTAGTCGAATAGTAAATTTTTATCCATTTATTTGGTAATTAAATTTCGTACAGTTTTATATAATATATATATAAATCGACATTGTGTATATTATATAATACTTATCGAGGAATTAATAAAATAGATAAAAACCTTGTTATATAACATATAATTTGTGTACTATTTGTCGAAGAACATGAATAAAAAAACTGGGTCTAATGTGAAATCAATATCATTTATCACGTTGTTTGAACGTATATTTTTGGCCTACATAAAACTAACTCAGAATTTATTTAAAACTCACGTGGTGTAATGTATTATATTCCCGTCTTCGGAATATACTTGGTCGTAAACAGCTGTTTTTTTTGTCGTTTGTTCTAAATCAAGATTAAAACATCACGATAGTAAAAAAAATAAATAAAAAAAAAATATTAAATACCTATTAATACAAGTATTGAGTATAATAGCGTTAAACATATGGTCAAAGGTGTAAAATCAAAATGACTAAAAGGCAATTACTTGTATTTTATTAGAGAGAAGTTCGATTTTCTCTAGAAAAATATAACGTTATATTATTATAGTTGCAGGTGTCTCTCTTTAATATAACAAAACAAAAATTTCAATCAAACAAAATACGATTTAATTTTTAATTTTACGATACAAGAAACAAATTTTGTGCTTTGAAGACGTTGTTTTAAACCTTTTACGAAGAAATTAAATTCGCACTTAAATCCTGCAGTATCTTTATAGTTATGACATAATATAACTGTTATGTATTAAAACGTTTGAACGGAAAAAAATCGACTACACTCAAGACTGATTATTTTGTTGCGAAAAAATTGCGCAACCGTTTGGGTTATCGACGAGCTAATAATACATAATATTATCGAGCATTATTTATGCCGGAAATTCGGATGAAGCGCCGTCTCCCTTGCCCCGTCCTTACAGCCGACACTGATCATATTTTTTTAAATTGTTAAGATTTTTATCACACAAGAAACTGCCCTAGTTACGCCCTCGAATGTGGTATTGTTTAGGGTGAAAAATTGTTCATTTTAAAAATCGTTTATTTTATTTGTATATACATTTGTAGTTCGATGTACGCGTTTCGTTAATTCGGTGTTTTAAATACTCTATGCAGAGTATAATATGTTGTACGATAAAATTATAAAATAACGTTTTTTTGATATTTTACGGACTACTAAATTCTCAAGTCTAATAATATTACTATATTCCGATCTGATGGAAACATTTTAAAAGTATTATTTTTAACGCGCAAAAAAATCTCCGCTCCAATATGTTATAATATTATGTATTACAGTGTACGAATGTTATGATTAAATTTAATTATATACCGTTTTTAATTATACAAAATTACCGTGTTAAGCAAATTTTTAAATAAAACTACGGTAAGTTATTTTATTTCGACGTGAAAAAAAGAAAAAGAAAAAAACTTAAAATATAGCTGTAGTGTTGCCGTACAGTAGGTAAGTATAGCGACTGCCGTTTTTACCCTTTTTTTCTGACACACACGCAAATATAGTTGTTGACTTAAGTAGCGAAGGGGTTTACAAGCAATTATTTTGGTTTTTGAAGAGGAACTTCGCGTATTCCATAAACAAATGACAAGCCTTGCGAGTTGCGATCGCGTATATAGTACGGTTTGTCACGATTTATTTATTTATTTATTTTTTTTTTTTATTATTAAAACTTTCTCGTCGAGTTTGTCTGGCACATAGTATAATATGTCACTTTAAATTGATATTAATTGTTCGTTTGGCGATAAATTGTATTTATTTATTATTTTTTTTTCGTCAACTATATTATTTCTATCGTAAATTTCGTATCCGTACGTGCACATACATTTCAAGGTTCGTAATATTATTAGGTGCTACGACCGTAGTAATGATAAATACGTAGCGCGCAATGTAACTTTTTCGTCTTGTGAAAAACTACGAAGCGATCGCAGACGGTTTCTAATAGTTTTTTCGAGTTTCTTTGTAATATTTTCAAGTCCAGCGTGTAGAGCTGCGCGGGACCTATCGAAAACATAAAATATAGTAGCTAATAGTTTCGTGGGAATTCGCGTACGCCTAAATTAATATCGTTCTCAGAGTGATGCGGCAAAACTTTGAGCAAGACGTACGAGTATAATAACACGATTAAGTAGGTACGCGTTGTAATCCAAATGATAATTTACTGTCAGAAAATGAGACTTGTATAGACTATTGCCTAGGTGCACATCAGCTGGCGTTTAAAACGCTTGTGTTTAACAATAATTCAACTCGAATAATAATAATAATAGTAGTAGTATCTCCCGCGCGTGTGCAATAGAAACTCAAATGATATCGAACGTACGAATTTAATCGAACTGATAAGAAAAATGTTTTTTTTTTAATTATTTTTACGATTACAAGACGGATTACAAAAACGCGTTTCCACCAAAGACCGGCGGCGGCGTCTTTCGATGGTTAGTTTGTGTGAACGGATGTTATGTTCGAACCGAACGACAACAGATGGCGCTACCGATTATCCTAGCGTAAAACTATTCTTGTTTTTTAGTGCTCGGCGGTACAAGTCGTACGTTGTTTTGTTTAAAGATTATTTCCGTTGGTTTTAGAATATAATAAATGCCAATCGTCTGACGTTCTGATTAAACACCACTTCGCCGTTTCCTTCCTTCCTTTGTTCGATAAACATTACATTTATATTTTCAAAGTCTCGTAATACTGTCTCGGACATAGTTTTATCGACGTCACGGCGTGTGTTCGGTAAGACAAAGTCGAATACTCTACACTTGGGCATTAAAATATACTATAAGATTATCTCTGTATATTTAGCAACGTGTGAACTCTAAGGTACAAATATTATTAAGTCGTCTCTGTAACGGGTCTCGAGTAAATTTACTTGAATAAATCAACAGATCATGCCCAATCGAATATTTATAATCCGTCATTTACTAGTAAATGACATTATGCCACTTATCTAATATAAATACGACGAATATTATAGTAGGAACGATTTCAAACACGTTTATAAAAAATAATATGTTTATTATTTTTGAATAAATTCAATGTTGAATATACCTATTGTATGGACATAATGAACGGGTATTTTAAATTTCCATGGCACTTTGCTATTGGATATTTTCAACTAAACAATAAAACAAATAAAAACATAATATGTGATAAAAATTATACTGAATCAAAATACTAAAGATGTGACACTTTTTGTTTATCGTTCAATTTCCAAGCCGACGCAAACATAACGTATCAAATATTAATTCAATAAAAATGTTGTACGCATATTGTTATCCTAACTGCGCGTTTGAATGGTAATTTAGAGAAATCGAATATTACTACCCGGTCATTAAATTTATTCAGGAGTTCGGGATTTATAACGGAATTACCAGGTTCAAATATATTTGAACGTTTCGGTGTTCGAATTTCGGATTGATATGGTTGACTAGAACATTTAAACAATTCGTTTGGACATTAGCTCGACGAAGAAATACATTCAGACGAACGAATGAATTAAAACGGACAACTGCGTTTGAACTTTTATTTAAATACTATTGAGAAAAAAGCAGACAAATTCACAACGCGCGGTTATTATTCAAAGATTATAATATGTATTATGATCGCGGAGCAGAATCACACACCGTAGAGAAAACCATTGTTTGTTTGTTGTTTTTTTTTTTAATCGTCTTTGTGTGTGTAGAAAGAAAGTGAATAAATTTCATTAGAAAACTCTGTGAAAAAAAAAAAACACCCCAGTCTTAAAAGATAAAGAAACTGACTACGAAGATTTACGTAGTATCGAGAATCATGCACAGAGTTTTAAATGTAGCGAGAATTTTTTCAAACTCGTAAAAACAAAAGACAAAAATATGTTCCTTTTTTTGGGTCTAATACGACGAGCGATTCCGACTATAGTCGTAAAAAATCAAGCCGACAAGTATATTATTATACTTACGAGGTGTACATAATACGGCGCATGGATATGAGTAAGAGATACCGTGATTACGCCACGCCGGCCATTGTGATATGAAATGTCCGGTAAATTATAGTCACCTTTATAAAAAATGAAAGTATGACGGGGATAACAGTCGATGACGAGATAAACGTTTGACACGCGGGGTGTTTATAAATCAAAGGGCGGGTTATCATACTAGATATTATAATAAAAAAATAATGGACCGGCAACGAAAAACAGGTCGATATCTTTGATATTTCGCGTTAAAAACTGTCATGGCGCGGAGACGGTAAGAAAAAAGGAGTCGCGGAAAAATAACACGATATGAAAAAGATCGCTTTTATTTTTTTCTTCTCTCTTTTGATATCTCAATATTTCCTCGAAAGGCTATAGAAATTTAAAAATATACACGCGGCGCATAAACGAAAACTCTGCATCATAACATATTTTTAATAATAACACTGCATTATAGCGGTATATCGGCAGAGATAAATATAATCACCTCTCCGTTATTTCGCACGCGCCTCGACCTTTACAACTTGTTGGTTTACTGTTTATTTTTTCCCCTGCTGGAACGATAATAAAGTCAAAATCAATAAAAACCTGACGTTATTTTTGATAAAACGTACAGCATGCTGTACTATATTACTGTGAAATTTAAACTTTTTCGTTTTGTACTTGACAAAAAAAAAGAAAAAAACTTGATAAAAAGCCACGACGAAATGTCTATTTTTAAAAATTATTTGCCGTCAAATAAACGATGGAGAATTTCCATTTTTCTACTGAAACGGGTTTATCTTGAATTCGTCTATATTCGTATAGTGTTCACATTATTGTGACATCGTATGTTATATACGAGGCTACTGATTGACGAGTATTATTTTAAAAAGGTAATTATTTTTTTAAAAGTTCTGTAAAAACGAATCATGGCACCGGGAGTTAATTTCGCCTGGCACGGCACTATATTCGACCACATAATACGCAGAGAATTGTGAATTATTCAGCACAGATAGTTAATATATAATCATCTTAGTAGTTAGTGCTGTAACCCTAAAGACCAGTATAAGATTTCATGAGCAATGAGCAATGAGTATTTATTAACAAAAAAACAAAATAATAATAATAGTAATAAAACAAAAATACTTGTTTTATAACGTCGGTAATTGGCATAAAAATGTTATCAAATACTAAAATCGCGGAAAATTTTTTTTTCTTTTTTGAAACAAAAAAAAAAAAAAGAAGAAAATAATTTTGACTAGTGCCCACGAGGCTATGAAATAGATAATAAGGTATATTATATATGATATATAATCATATATAATAAGACCGATTGTTAGGGCTAAGAATTTATTTGGAAATTTCGTTTTCGTAATTCAGAGACTAACGTGAACAAGATGATTTGTCTCATAAACAGGTAGATTTATAATTTAATGGAATAACTTTTGTGGCACTTTATTAAGATTCTTAATTGAAAAATAAGTCCCAATTATATAAACATTTTGTTTAGATATTGTACAAATACACGACGGTCAGTGTAATGTTTATAGAATTATTGTTTTATTCATTTTCTGTATTGTTTTAGTTAGGAAGTTTTTCCGACTCGATAAAGGAATAAATGTTGACATTTTTAATTCGAGAAAAATTAACGACCAAGTCGAAAAGTTACCTGCAGCTTTGTGAGTTTGTCGCTCGTACAACGTTTTCAGTTGCAAACTCGATGGTCTACTAAAACTGCGTATAATATTTGCGATGGCTCAGGAAATCCATCTGTAAACGTTCGACAACAGATTTGTTTAGTAACCATCTAATAACGATTCGATATTTAAAACTATCAAGTATAAAATATATAATACGTAGATATTGTGGATTGTAAAAACGTTCAGGTACTTGTTGTTATCGTGAGCACAGATATATTTTTTATGAAATAATATTATTTATCGGCAATGTGTTGACGTGATTTATGGAACCTATAGTGTGTTGTTGTAAATAAAATAAAAACGATTTCCGTTCGAACGTTTTCCGTGTTGAAAGTTTCAACGGAAAATGATCAAAAGATACAGGGCACAGATGATAATCGTATGACTTTGTCGGTAAGTAGTTTTCCCGATAGTGATGGAAAAATGGAACGAAACTTGGAAATAACGTCAGATCGCGTTTCACGACCGTTTATATTTCTTTCGATAAAATCTGCATAATTTTACGTACCGCGATCGCGTGGACATTTTGAACGCGAAACTCCTCGACCCCTAATCTGATGTGGAAAATTCACAAAGTTTTACTTTTTTTTTCATTCATTCTAATATCTAAAACAAACCATAAATAAATATTATTTTCACGCGAAACAGTAAACTTCCACTCTAAACCAATAGCATTCGGTGCCTGCAGTATCTCGTAGGATTTCGGGTTTCCCGCCCCGAAAGTATGCTGTAATTTTTTTTCCACGTGGATAAAGTGATTGATCGTTTCACGATTGCCATTTCGATAATATTGTTTTTTTCTTATTTGCTAATCAACAAGCAACGATTCGCGGTTCCTAAACCTATTGTGCAAGTACGTAAATTATTGTTCTCCAATCGCTTCAAAACATTTTTTTACTCCTTTCTAAGACGAAAAAGAGATCAACTCAACATGTTGCGTATGAATGCCGTGATGATTATAAAGATACAAACAACGGTTCTTCTTTTTTTTTCGCTTTGTACTCGATTTACAATAATATTATATTATTATGTTGTTAGTTTAACGATTTCGTTTCACAAGCCGAAACGGTTCGAAAGGGTTGTCAGCGGCCATGTACGAAACAATGGATAAAAAAAACGAGTGTAATGAAAACAACGACGCCGCCAACAGGTGCGACCCTTGTCGAGGAATGCCGTTTAATCGATAATTGAGATCGATCGCTTCTGGTGAAAGGTCGGTTGTCGAGTAGTGTACTGGTAGGTAACGTACGTATATTGTTGAGTAAAGAGAGAGAGAGAGGGGGAGACCCCAAAACGATATAATACGGCTCGACTCGATATCAAAAGTTCTATTGTCGAAAAAAAAAAAAAAAAAAACAAGTATACACTCGGCATAAACTTCAGTCGAGTATTTTTCGAGTGCTCGTGTGCCCTTCACCCGAGTGTTTTTAATCGCATTAAGTTTTTCGAAAAAAAAAAAAAAAACGAATCGAAAATCGACGCAATATCGTAGTATCGGCTCCGGCGAATCGTGAATTAGACACGCGGAACATCATGTCCAACTACGTCGCGTGCTACGTGGCCAAATTGTTCGGCATTTTCCCCCTGGTCGGAAGCAGAAAAACCGCGTCGCTGATGTACTCGTTGGTCTTGTGGATTTGTTTGGGTTCGTCCGGAATTTACATGGTTCTATTTTATTACAAGGACACCGAAAAGGTTTCGTCTAAGAACAGCATGCTAATGAAGGTCAGGTTTTTATCGGCGCATCAATATTAGTATCACTTACAAAGTCATATTTCCCTTTGAATTTTTTTTCCGACAAAAATTAAAGTTATACGTAATAACGGTGTTGTTACGTATTTAAAATCATAAGATTCAAAATTACTCGTCAATTTGCATGTGTTTTTTTTACCAATTTTTCCTTTGTTAGAAAATGACGTAGAACTCTTAACCTAATAGAATTTGAAAGCCATTGTCCAATCAATATAATATTACTTCGCTTTCTTCAGAAGTCGGAATCTGAAAATATTTGCTTTCTAGTTTTTACCCGAACGTTTTGTTTTTTTGTTTTTTATACATGTCTAGATAAAAAATACCTGTTACCCGTCTATACCGTCTTATTTAGATCATTTTCAAGTTATCCGTGCACAACACAATGTAATATATTTTATGATATACACGTAATATTATATGACAATTTGTCATCCCTTACTCTTTCTTCCTTACTTTTCCTTCGGAAAAAAAAAACAAAATGTTCGGGTAATCGTTGTTTGCACAACGTTGTCGCGCTTTATAAACTCCGCGATGGACACATCGATTTCAGATCATTTTCATCGAGAAGGTCTTGAAGTTCGTCGTGGCCGCGACCGGGACGTTTATTTCGGTGAAGAGGAGCCGGGGCCTGCTGGAACTGCGGGACAAATTCGCCAGGTTCGACGTGCACACGTTAGGCACGCGATGTCCGTCGAACGCGTGGGCGCAAACGTTTTACTTGCTGCTCGTGTCCCTGATCGGTGTCCACAATTTCACATGGACAATGGCTTACACGAGAATAGCCTTTTACGCGCTGTTCGTGTGGCATTTGTTTTGCGTGTTGACCATGTTGACTTTCGTCCAGTACATCACGTACGTGAGAATGGTGAGGGAAAGGTACAAGTTGGCCAACAGAATTTTCACAAACAGTAAGTATGATAATAATAAATTCGTTCGTATCGCGGTAGTTTTGAGTTTTGACGGTTGGAAAACGGAATTGGCCGCGGGTTATCGTCCTCGACACGATTGTGCCATTAATCCACGCGTTCAAACTGTAAGCGCTCGCGGATAAACCAACGATTTATTGAATATTGAACTTCTGTTATTTCAACAGTGTTGAGATATTTTAAAACGCTTTATATTCTTCTGAAAATTATGAATGTCAATTATTATCATTCAATGTCGCTGAACCGATTGAAAACTTGAAAAATCAAAACGATTTCATTATACTTTTAGTGTCGAATGATTAGTGACTGTGAAAAAATCCGATGACATTTTGTTTTTCAAAAATATTTTGAGAAAACGAACACCGTACACGGAATAAATCCGGCACTATTCGTGATATTTTTAATATGAGCGTTGTAATTATTATACACTCGGGGATATAATTAAAATTTGAATATTCAAATGTTCGAGAAATAAAACAATTTCTAATTACGAACGAATATCATATTTTCAACCGTATCAGGTGTAGCACATAAACACAAAAATAATAAACAAATATTTATTCGTCATAAGTCTGGAAATAAACATACCACCTGTCGAAACACGTACGTATATTTATTATAATAACTCGAAAACGGTAGATTCCGAATGGTAAATATATATAATTATTACTACAGTAATAATTGTAGTAAAATTACATGGTAAAAAAAATTCGACACAAATAAATTGATTTTATAATAATGGCGATAATTTTCACGATGCGATTTTATCGGTTAGGTACCGGTACCGAGCCAATTTTCGACAAGAAAGGGGACTTAAATTTCGTTAAATTTTTAACAATTATTCCGTGTTTCGGGTTTCTTCGCATTTCTTTGACCAGATACAAAATTATAACAATCTTGTGTTTTTTTTTTTTTCTGATTTAGTTTGGTAAAATCTAAACAACAGTATTGTAAAAATATTTGAATACAAAAGTGTTTTTCTTCTAAACTGATATATTTATGTTCTTTTCTTAATAAAAACGCAGCGTCTGATACTCGAATCTCAGTAGACACTAAACAGTATGGTAGTAGGAAGTTTTCTTAAATTCCAAGATCGTCTTCAGGTGTATATTATTTTTTTTTCACAATTCTTCATTGTAGTCGGAGCGCGAACAAATCGAGTCTTGTACTGGAATCGGTATGTCCGCACCCAAAACGGTTTTACACACTATCGCGAAACGATTGTGTGTGTTTTCACGTCGCGTGTGCGTCGGACCCCGGAAACGAACGATCGTCTATGACGGCCCCGCGTTCTCGATTGGACAGTTTCACGTGACGATGAAAAAACAAAAAACCCGATTCGTATTTATTTATTTATTTTTCTACTCCGGCGGCGGACTGTTCGAGCTCGAACGACTCGCTCTCCTCGGCGAAAGCCGCGAATCGCGCGCGTCCCTCTCGTCGTCGCCAGTGTGCATTTCATAAATTGCAATGCGGCGGCGGGTGCGAAGTTGCCTTTTTATTTTCACCGAACTCGTGGCGGCGTCGTCGTTATACGCATGCCGAGCGCGCGCGGATAGTCTCACACATTATTATACCCTTTTCGCAACCTGCAGAGTTAATTATATTGTAAAATAATATGCGTGTAACACGTATTTATATGTACACATTTTAACATGATATATTATTACGTCGTAAATTATTCAGTCGTGTTCCGCTAGTGTTAGCTGTTGCTGCGGTTTTTATTTTTTCGTTCTTTTTATTTTAATTTTTTGTTTTTCCTACGGCAGAACACCCCGGCGGGCCCCACAGAGTAATCTCGTTCGCGAGAGGGAGGAGGGGGAGGAGAAATTCGAGTTCAGAGAAATAACGCGCGGTCGTGGGGTTATTGCGACACACGTGTCTTCTTATAAGAGTTTAGAGTTAAAAATAGAGAAAAAATAAAATCACGACACGTAAATCAACGGACGAGTGTTATTGTTGTTATTGTTCGAAATCATCTAGTCTGAAATACCGTCACGAGGATCCTCTTATTTCGACGTGACGTTAATTGTGCGAATTTTCGAAAAATCGCTCGTAGTTTTATCGAACGTCACGTGGTAACGATGATAATATTCTGATCTGGTGTCCTGGGGGAGGGGAGGAGGGTTAATAATATTTATAGCGCCGTTTAACGAGTGCGCAAATTTATGAATTTCGCGTTTTCCGTGACATCGCTGGCTGTTTATCGGATAGTTTGCGTGGTTTTGCGGACAAGAAATGGCGAAAGATTTTTGACGACTTCCGGCCTCGTTGAGTGAGAAATTTGAAAACGCGACTTTTTCAAAATACCACATATTATGCAATCGTTTGACCGACGAATTTCTTGATTTTACCGTATACTCGTATTATTATTATGATTATAAATAATTTTACGAACCATTTTTGTTTTTGTACTGAAAAAAAAATACGGCGCGATACGAGCTCATGCGTACGCGGTATTCGTTATGTTTCCGTTGGCTTATTGAGTATTCGAGTATTTACCGTGCGTAAAAACAAAAATTCGCACGACCGCGGTGAATAATGATTTCACAGAGCTTACGTAATAATTTCTTACTGAATCGTTATACTTTTTGTAATTTCGTCTTCAAAAGAACGCCCAAAAATAAACAACTGATAAAATAATAACGTTGTGCTAAAAAGCGCAATCAAAATATAAACATATAAAAATAACCATTTAAACTTGAAAACTTAAATTGAACCATAAAATATAACGTCGGATCGAAGTTGTTTTCCCGAGAAAGCAGCGGCGATCCAGTCTCAGATAAGACACTTGATGTGTATACACGCGCACGCTCCGCAGTGTATAAAACGCGTCGTGTTAATTGAATTTTTGTGTATAATATATTGTACTTGAGCCAAGTTTTCCACGCGTCTACTTTCGCGAAAACGTACCCCAATTACAATTTACTCCCGCCGGGGTCGGCTCTTTATTATCAAACGTCAATTCCGACGAAAACGAGAGAATTCGCGCGACGGAAAGCGTCGTGAAGTCGAGGCGTATAATAATTTGATATAATATGTGTGTTAAGCGTGCTCGCCCTTTTTTTTTTTTTTCCGAGCGATAAATTATGCGTTTAATTAAATTACGATTTTTGGTAAAACGTACTCGGCGACTGTGCTTTACAACACGTATATTTTTCGCACCTATTTAAGGAGTAACCCGTGTGATATTATGAACTCTCGGATTTCAAATGTTTCTATGAAAATAATTATTCGGTCGACCTTTCACACCGCCTTTGTCAAAACTCAAACCTGCAGTACCCACTTTCGGAATAATTATTCAAATTTTCAAATGCTTATGAATAGTTTCATCGTTATTAGAACGTTGATCGAGATTTTTCCGTCACCGATGTTGCGTAAAGGTTACGCAAATGTAATGTAACGCGGTACAAATGGATAAATATGAGAAAATATTCTAATTATTTTACACCTTTCATAAGTAGTTTAAATAATGCGAGACTGTATATACTGGTTTTAACTTTGATTACGTGAAAAATATTCCGAAAAACCAACTAAAACTGGTGTTTGCTTGAAAATATTTGAGATAAATCAAAAAAAATCATATGTATATTAAAGAAAATTCTCACTGTTTTTGGTATTATAGTCCTGCAGATACATAAACATAATAATTAATAACTACACAATTCAAACACGAAAAAAAGTGAGGCGCTCAAAAAATAACTCTGTATAATGTCATGACGGTTTTTCGTCTTTTCCTTCCTTGAGACGATAATAATTATTGACCGGTCGGTTATATCGTCGTTCCCGTAGAATAATATAACTTACCATTATATTATTACGATGTAGCGGGCGCCGACGATTTACTCGTTTTATTCGCACAGGCGTGATAGAGAACTCTGCGCTCGGAACGACGAAATACATGTACCCGAAAGAAACGAACAGTCTGTTCATCGAACTCCGAGGCCTGACGGAGGAAGTGAAAACCAATTACGCGTATCACGCGGTGCTGATTATCGTCGAATCGGTCCTAATACTCGTGTCGAGTGTGACAACGCTGACGGTCAACTATATAAACGCGCTGGAATCGCAATACATCCATAACGGATATTTCATCGGACAATGTCTGCTGAGGTTGATGTTTCTGTTCTTCGTGGTCCGAGAAACCCACGAGACCACGCTGGAAGTAAGTACGATCACGTAAACACCCATAAGCAGGGAGGGGGGGGTTTCCGGGTGTTCGAGGTGTCGAGCAGGTCATTTTAAAATTCCACCAGGTCATATTATGAAGAAAGATATACATTATGGATTTCTATGCGATGAAAACAAATGAACGTATATTTTTCGGAACAAAAGGTCAACCCGCGATTATAGATTTTACCACGTTTAATGGCAAAATTAGAATACAATATTTATTTTCAACCGTATAAATAATCGTGCATTATTTCAGCAGGCCAATCGGAACTATAAGTACGGGGTGTACTAAGTGACCCTTAAAAAAACTTTTAAAAAACTTAAAAGAATATAAAATAAATGTGATTGTGTTGTGCCAAATGTTATATTATTATATACTGTGTTTAATTTCACACAGGCGAATAACACGGTTTCGATTGTACACGAAGCGTTGAGTAATACGTCAGACATAGACACTACGAAACAGGTGAATGGTTTAGGTACTAAAGTGTTTCGCAATTTAAAAAACTGTTTGATTTTTTCGCAGTTGGAAGCGATATTATTGAACTCTTGGAGCCACCCGGTCGTATTCGACGTAAACGATTTCTTCGATTTGGACTACAAACTCCTTCAGTCGGTACATATAACGTGCATTTATATAATATTCATAAAACAAATACAAAACATATGACTTGTCCGACAAGACCACCAGAGGAATAGTTTTGACGACTGGCCTCATAGTTTAAACGTGCAAGAACAGTGATTTTTATTATCTAGTATATTAGGTAATATCCGTGAAAAGCGCATTCGTTTTAGGTCACAGTAATTAACGGCTCTTGCTAATAAATTAAAAATAATTATTGAAAATCCTTTTTTTCTAAAAACATTATTTTTCGCAAAATATAACGTTTCGATAATATTTTCTAAATTACAAAAATACTAAAGCTTTATTTTTATTTTTTTCAAACATATCCGCGCGTCTTAAATAGGTAGAGAAAACATATTTCACTGTTTGTAAAACTTTTCGCATGAATTATTTCAGGCTTCAAGCACTAAACATAATTTATTCCGTAGCTTTTTATACACAGTAAGAGTGACAACAATTGTTATTTTTTACGTCGATGTATTGTACGTTTATTGAAAACATACACACACCCACATATTTTTTTTTATTAAAAGTACTTTTTTCCTCATATACCCGATACAACCTTATTTAACGCGAAACTTTGTGCACACTCAACCCGCGACGCATCTAAACTCATTACGTACTAAAAATCTATGGACTGGATACGTCCATTGACCACGTAATTTACTAATAACAAATATGCAAAATTATCATAATTACTGTGTTTTACAGATAATCGCATCCGTTGTTACCTATGTGGTTATTTTGGTTCAGATACAATTGGCCATTATGGACGCGTAACCTCGAAGTATCTAAAGTGTGTATACCGTCCGCATCTATTTATTTATTTAATCGACATTTTTAACGATTACAAGTGTACCGGCGGCGGCGGACGTCTGATATACGGATAGAATAATAATAATAATAATAGTGAAACAAATACGTTTTGATTTTCGTTTGATTGGTCAATCGAAAATGTGACAACGACCCCGGCGGCGGCGGTCGAATGTAAAGAATGGGAGTGCGTTTATGCAAGCGTATATAAATAATACCATGCACGGGTGTATACGTGTATTTCGTCAGTTCCTGAATAATACATAATGTATCAGCGCACACAGAGACATGTGTTGGACTAATTGTTTAGACCCGAACACACGAATTCGAATGTTTGAATAATTTACGGTTGTGTATTATACAATTATACGGAATAAAATAACAGATCGTTGAAAACATAAGTATTCCGAGTTTTAATTTATCGTTCTGTTGTTTGTCCCGAATTTAATATTTCGACCCGTAAACAGGTAGGTAGATAATCGTTTCGATACGATTCGAACACGCCCCTGTATGATGATTATTCTTGTTACGTGAATCGAGTAAAAAATTACGGTTTTGGTCGCGCGGCGCGGAAATGTTTTTGTTCCTGCATATTGTGTATTATAAAAACACGCATATTTTTTTTTCAAATTCATCATAAAAGAAAATCATCTGATGACAATAGTATTATGTGACTTTGATTATAATCTTTGATTTTCCCCAATCTTTTAGAAGTCTTTGACAGGTACTATTTAAGGTGAACTAATATAGTTTTACACGTTTTCCATATTTTTGTCATTTCACCGAAATGTTGATGTCATATAGCATTGTTTGACCGTTTCTGGAAATAATTTTTACTTTTTTAATATTTAATATATAATCTAATTTTCAAACCATGTGATAACGTGAGCTTTCTTACGTCGACAAGGAGCAATGAAAGCATACGATTGCATGGATACGTCGTGATACCATGTAACCGCTACGATTCCTCCGGAGTATTAGAAATTAATTTTCAAAAACAATATCGTAGTAGTGCACGAACGACGCGTCGTCCGTCCGTCCGTCACACGTCTACAATATCGACTTGACGACGAAAGTGGCGCAGCTGCTTAGAAAAAAAAAAAAAAAACGAAGATGAAAGCCAATGTAATTACGATGAATATACCGCGCGGTATACACGAGATTTATTATTGTTTTTCAACACGCGCTCTCGTAATACTCGCGACTACGGATAGAGTAGACCACAAGACGATAATGCACGGCTCGTCGGAGCTGGCCGCGCACCTGCCGCTCTACGCGCGGAACGCCGTTTTTCTCGAGAATATTTTGTTGTTTAATCTCACACGACCGACGCCGACGCTTTGCGTTTTCCTAACGCCGCCGCCGCGTACACCGGTAGGCCGTGCGACGAAAACAATCCGTCACGACCGCGCGCTGGAGGCGACCCGCCGATAAATACGCCTACCCAAGACGGCTGCTGTGGATTTTATTTTCCGGTCCGTCGCGGACGTACGCGCTCGTTTGACGCGTTCGATTTACAACGTTACATATCGCCCGCGCGATACAATAAATAATAATATACGTGTGGCGTTATACACACACGCGCGCGCGCGCGCGTACTCACGGACCAAATCACTACCCCGGGCCCGAGCGATTACCCGCCGCTTTGATTTTTCCGTCTCTCCGTCGTCGCACAGTCGGGTATATTATAATATACAACGCGTGACCGCGAGTATTTTATTACATATATGTGTGCGTGTCATATAATATATCGAGAGCTCCGTCTGCCTCCGCGGAACGTATAATTTTCACCTGTCGGCGCCTCGTACACACGCGTCCGACGACGGGCGAAACAAAAATCCCGTAACGACGATAATAATAACAATAATAATAATAATTGTGTTGGGGAAAAAAAAACCGGCCGGAACGTGCTCGGATGCGCGCCGCTCGTGCGGCGTGGTGCCCGCTCCTCGCGCGGACCAATATTTGTTGACCCGCGCACGATATCGGAATACGTATATTCTCATTAACCCTTCCTTTCGATATCATTGTAGTATACCTGCACTACCCTCTCGCTTCTGCCGGTAGCCGACGCAGGGCAGGTGTCGGCGGCGGCGCACGAATATTGGAAACGCATCTCTAATCGACCGTTTAGTCCGTACCGCGCGTCATCTAGCCGATCGCACACCGTATTATATACGATGATATAGGTCCCTGGGTCCGTAGCCGCAGTTCGCCGCGCAACGGCGTACCTACTTCGTCCTGCGGCCGGCGATAGGGACGGGGATGAACGGTTATGAAAAAAAATAAAAATACACGTACCTTCGACGTCGTAATAACACGCGGGTTCGACCGTGAATTACAGTGATTCGAATAATATTGCTCTACCGGGGTTCGACACTCATCACACGAATTCGTCAATACGTAGACTGTTCAGATATCACAAAACGATTGATTGTTATCTTTGATTTTATTCCGAAAACCCGCGCGCACTGAAACAAAATGTTACCGAACAGATGATCGAATTCGAGTTTTGACAAAACGGAGTAGTGCGATAATTTGTCGACGACGCGCGACGACTGTTGTTTGGAGGAGAAACGATTGTAGAGAAACGATAACGCAGTGGGTTCGAGTTAATCGTGTAACAGTACATTTTCTAATAACGTAATGTAGTAATTCGAAATGATACATAATATGTTGTCTTGAAGGGTTGTATAATAAACAATACGAAATTAGACATTATTCGCACGCTTTTTTACATCGTATAGCACGCAGATCGTTAAACATAAAAAGTCTTATTCACCTCAATCGAATGTCCCCGAATGTCGACGAGTTTTTCTCCGGTAGACCGATCGCTTGTTTTCGAAAGTGATAACCAGTTTTTTCGGAACGTTTTAAAATCTAACGATTTATGTGTGAACAGCTTCACCGGTCGAAAACTGTTTATATTCGTTGAAGTAGATTTTTTTTTTATCTAAAGCTTAAAACAAAAAATTGGTTGGCTTCAAAATATCTAAATCTATAGTTATGATTTTTCGATTTTTATATCGTGTAGTGTGTCACTTTCGTACATAACACGGTAACAATAAATCGAGGAACGGGTACTTATATTTTCTATACGGTGACGTAACCGTAGCGACGTGAAGTTAAAATAAATTCTCGTTGGCATAATAATAATAACAATAACATGTAATAGTAATAGTATAACCGGTGTACTCACATATGCACTCGGTGCACTACTGGCGGATATAGACATAACGAATTCGACTTTCTTTAAAATTGTTTTGTGCGTAATCACATTATAGGTACGCGTACTAGGTACATATAACAGCGATTCCTGTCGTTTCCGTCGTTTTCGTACCAACGAAACGCGCATGCTGTTATGACGACGTGATATCATCACGCCATGGACGTAACAGAGTTCTAATTTAATGTTCGAAGGAAACGAAAACTATATAATATCATATCATATGTTAATGGATTTTAATTTAACTCTTACATTTCATCGCGTTCGCTTTGTTTTCCAATGTCCAGAATTCCACTGGCCGCAAACAATCACATAACATTATGCCGTAATGACCGTGTTATGATTACGAAAGTTGTGTTTTTACTAGAGGTCGCTTCTGACGACGGTGTGGGCTCACGTGTCGTACATACCTTCGAAGAAGAACAGGATCGGCACACCAATAGCTTTAGGATTTTTACTGGCCAAAAATAAATTGATACGTATGAGCACCAGGCAGCCATTATTCGTTGAAAACTCTTAATACTTTGTATTTTCAATTATTTTTGACATTTTTTAATGTAATACATAACGCATCATACCGCTTATTGTTATCACATTGTTAAAACATTAAACGACAAATGAAATTACAATAAATGTACATTATCGATTATTTGAAACGCATACAATACGATAATATCTAAACTTTATTCTCACTGTACTGATGTCAAAATAAAAAAAACAACGGCTAAGAATATTGTTCACCGGTCTGTTCTACTCTTCTTCCGAGCGATATCATTACACAAACAGCAATAAAAACGAAAACAAATGTCTTAAATATACAATTAGCTACTAATAATTGTTTTTTTTTTTATGTAAATATATTTTTGGGCTGAATACAAGGTTTTTTTTTTATTGCGTTACCTATTTCTCTTAATTGATTTCGTGCGAGTTACTATTATAGTTACTATAATAATTAAAATGAATAACTGACAACAATCTTCAAAATAGACTGGGACCAAAAACATAATATACATAATACATATATTTATAATACGAGTATATAATATGATTCAATGTTTTTCGGTGTAGCGGAGAAAATATCTAGTTGCTTTTTTTTTTTTTTTTGATGTTAAACAATGATGTATATTACCAAACGATTTTATTGAAGGAATTGAAATATATTAAAATATGTTGTCAACATAACTCCTATTATTATATGACAATATAAATATTTTACAGACTCGAAAAATAGTTTCGATAATATAAAATAAATAACAAAAGCGTATTGAATATACAATCGGATTAAATGTGTGTAAACACGAACGCTAAATAGCAATATTGGGTATAATATTTGGCCGCGTAACGATAATGACAAATATTCGTGGATTCGTGATCGCGCGCGACTGAACAAATAATAAATAATACATCGTAAAGCGTGGTAAAATGTATCTGCATTACGTTTTTTTCTTCTTCTTTGATTTCAAGGACACCCGCGACGAAATTATATTTACCGAGGGTTTTATACACCGCTATAATATACTAGTTCGTCCTTTTTTTCGTTTTTTCTTTTTTTTTCGGAAAATCAGTGCGTACCACGAGTCACGACCGACCGTATTTATATTTCGTATAAATATAATAAATACTACAACGCTCGAGCTGTCACAGTACGTGAACTCGAAGTCGGTATTGTGTGTCGCGCTGCTGGAAGAATTAAACGAACCACCGTGCCATTGATAATAACACAGTCATCTACATCAGATTCGACCGCGCCGCCGCCGCCGTTAATCATCGCATGAAATTATTATCAACGTAGCAGAGTAGTAGAGTGTACAGGTACATAATATTATAGCATATAGTAGCGGTTACTCTACTAATACGCACGACCATTATAAAAACACTACTTGTTGCATTATAATAATAATAAAAATGAATACAAAAAAAAAAATAAAAAATAAAATAAAATAATAATAATAAAAAGTAGTGCGTCGAAGGGGTTTGCGCGCATGCTCCGGAAATCCTATACTAATGTCCAAAGTACAACGTCCGGTCGGAAATCGACAGACCGTGTCAGCATCCCCATCACACATACGCACGCGCACACACGCACACTCACACGCACACACACGCACACACACACACACAACACTTGTACCACATCACATAAATCACTAAATTTAAATAATACGTTTTCCCCCCGAACAAAACAACAAACGAAACGTAGGAAAAAAAATAGGAAACGATGACTGTAATAATATTATAATGTAGCTCTGCGCGCGGCGGCGGCCGTCCTCTGCCGGCGGACGGACGCGGCTCGAACCGGCGGGGTCGCAAGTGCACCACACGATTATATAGTACGCGTAGGTATAAACTGCAGTCGGCGGTGCATCGGGAACGTGACGTTTCGCTACGACGATTATCGTACGACATATTGTTGTTGTCGTGAAAAAAACGCGAGACGATAATACGATCCTGTTGCGGCGAGCGGCGGACGGGAAGCGCTTTCGAACCGCGCGGCTCACGCCTCCGCCGGAGGACGTTCTTAAATCTCGCCGAAAATAGACGCTATTGATTATCGTGCGTCGTGCGTCGGCATAAACACGAAAACGGCTGCCAGCGCGCGCACATATAACGAGACGTAGCGGCGGTAGTGTGTGTTTTTATTATTTTCACCGGGCGGCGGCGGCGGTGGGTTTTTCGTCGTCGTCGTCGTCGTCGTTGTTGTTGTTTTTTTTCGCTTCGTTTTATATTACATGCGATCGATGATCGCGTGTGCTCGAATTGTGTCCGAATAAATAGCGGTAATTGGCGGCAAGAGGTCATCAACCATGTCACGAGTCTCAGAAGTTTCGCCGCACGCCGTGATACTCTATAATGCCGCGATATAATATTATAATAGCATCTCGTGTCCGCGCGATTTACCGCGACAGATACCGATTACAGTATTTCAACGAGCACTATGCGGATACGTCGGAACGATACTGTTACGGCGTGTTGTTTTTATTTTTTATCCCGTACGCAATAACAATTCGGCGCGCCGTATAGGTGCGTTTCGAATTCCCGCGGATCGCGCGTCCGACGACGTACGTCGGATTCGCATTGAAACGGCACTCGCGGGGGAAAAAGCACGTTTTTTTTTTTCCGTTTCGGTTTTTTCTTTTATCGTTTCGTACGTCACGTGTGTTGTGGTTGGTTTGTAATTATTATATGGGCAGTATGGTAAAATAAAATGTTCATAATTTAAGCACAGAATAATATTCTAAATACTGCGAGTAATGAGTATACTAATATATATGTTATCAGTGGTTGAATTGGGGAGGGGACGCAAGGGGACGGAGCTACTCTTCATTTTTTTTTCCATATTATAGAGTACCCCTTTATTTTATTCGTCAAGGGACGCAGGGTCGTCGATATTTTAATAAATTTTAATATTATTTTTGGAAAAATTAAAAAAAAATACGAATAAAGAAATTTAAAATGAGTTTAATTTTTGGTATTATCAAGTTACATTTATAGGTTACATTTAGATTCGTGCGCTTTGGAACGCTAATTGTTCAACTACTCTTAGAGTAGTCCGTCCTTATTTTTTTTTCCAATTCGACCACTGCGTAATATCACTACCCCTACGCATCGTTTTGTGCGCGCGCGCGGTTCGGTTTATCTACGGTCGCGCGTCCGATTCGTATAATTATTATTTACACGGACGCCGACGCCCGGCCGAGAATCCGCAGTCATCGATTGTAAAATTAAAAAAAAAAAAAATAATAAAAATATGCATATTGCTGTGCACGGCGATTTTATGACGTGTTGTATGCGCGGTATGTGAAATTAACTGAAATAAATTAAATTTTTGTAATTTCTGTGCGCGATTTTGTCGCTGCCCGCCGCATACGATATTTATACCACTATCGCACGAGATCGAGTAATTTTCGAACGCGTATGAATCGAAAAAAAAAAATAAAAAGAAAAAAAAAGAACTATTATATTAAAATCGTTTTCGTACTCGGCTGCCTGCAGTATATTATGTTAACGCGATGTTTTTTTTTTCTTTCTTTCTTTCTTTCGTTCTTTCTTTCTATGGTAATATAAATATCGAAAAAAATGAAATATTTACATTTTTCCATAGTAACTGGTGGTGTGCATTATATTGTATTATATATTTTATAGTTTTAATTAAACGCGTATGCCGGTGTCCGTTATGACCTTTACTACGGCGACTTTACCGAGTTTGCGTGTACAATATCCAGCGCGGCAAATGCGCAGTTTGGAAATACTCGCGTTTAATATTTTATATTTATACATAGGTACATAATATAGAAATTGTAAATTTAAAAATTAAACGCGAATCGTGCAAAAACGTAAACTGCTCAAAGTGTAGACAGAATTCTCGCACCGAAAAACAATCGTTTTTAATACGCGCGTCAAAGCGCATTATTCGTTTCTCTAAGGCGCGTCATAATTATTATAAACCATAATATTACGTAAACATCCAACGATAGTATGAGAAAAGTCCGCGAACCCGCGGTGTTTTCGATGAGCTTCGTGTTTCAGTAGTTTGTCAGAAGAACAAAATATCGTCGTTCTTTGTCGATTCGCAATAATATTGTAATAATAATTGCAGTAAAACTCGAATAAACAACTCAAAACAAGTAGTTTTCGATCGAATCCTATGCGTAGTGTTCGAATACTTTTTTCTCCATACAATCATAAATGACTTATCGTTTTACAATAATAAATCATCAAATATTAATATAATACTTATTTGATGAACGTCCGAAGGCAATAAGGTACAGTAAACTAAAATAAAAATGGTAAAAAAATATATAAACGCCAAAATAAAAACACGTGATAGCAAAAAACAAACACAAAATCCGGGCCCTCATTATTAATACAGCATTCTGACTTGATAATTCAATGAGTTGGAATGTTATTTCGAATATCAAATATATCGTTTATGTATAATGTATATATTTGATGGATTAGCAGCAGAAACCGCGAACACGATTCGTATTCATAACAAATTATATAACGATTGAAAAATTATAAACTCAATTTTCTCAATATTAACAGTGGTGTTGTAGTGAAGGCCATACGCCGATTGTTCGTAGTTTTTCTGTCAATTCGAATAGCCAAACGTTTTTTTTTTTTTTTTTGTTGATATGCGGGTGTACGTTCAGATAAACGCACGATTAACGTGTATGCAGTACATAAAATAACGATGGAATATAAGTATTCTACTGAAATAATATTGTTCCGATTTATATTCGTGTTTAAACTTTTAAAATGAATTACAAAAAATGTTCATAATACGACTATTATATTGAAACTCAACTCGAACAATATAATCTTTTGTAATTATTTACGTGGCAATTATTAAGTGCGATTATTATTTTTTTTGAATATTAATTGCGCTTTGACATCGTTTGACATTACAATTTATATTACATTACATTACGTGTTATTTAACACGTTAATCGAAATCGTGACGGGCAGGAGGGGAGTACACAGTCCGCCGCGTTACGTATTTAAATTTTCCGAAGCGTATGCTCGCGGTTAAATTGCGGTAAAACTGTGTTGCACATCGCCGATTGTTCTTGACAATATTTTTGTATTTCGTCGTCCGACTCGGGGACGTCTGCTTCGCGAATCGCGCGTTCTATTCCTCCTGATTCGAGTTTGGAATACGCGTTCGGCACGTCGCGACGTCGAGTGGACAAAGAGACTGCACGACGGTGGGAGCCGCGCGCATAATATTATTATGACTGTCGCCGACAGAGACGGCGGCGCGGCGACGGAATCGCGCGCGCGGGCCGAACAAAGCGGGCAAACGTTTTTATTGCGCGTTCGATATTTTACAATAGAGAGAAAATAAAAACTCTCGTACGAGACCGAGAGAAGCCGGCCGGCTAACCCGGCCGTCACCGGTCGACGCTCCGGTAATTAATTGTACGTCGTAAAAATGCAAATTAACGTGTATACGTATATAATATACGAGTATGTACGGGCAACGACAATAATAATAATTGGCGAGCCGTATTCGCGTACCGTATGGAAATACGCCGCGCCGTCGGCGTCGTTCACAAAATCCAAACAGGTAATAATAATATTGGCAACTACCGATGGCGCGTTCGTCGAACGTGTGACCCGCCGCTAACCGGATCGCGTCGTCGTCGTCGTCGAACGAGTCTGATTTAAAAATGGTTTTTTCTTTTTTTCCATTCATTATTAATTTCATAGGTTTCGATAATACGTGCCAGCAAACGTTTACTCAAAATGTATACAATCTACGAGCTCACACACGCGTCGTCGTCGTCGCATACGCTATCGGCATAAAACATATTATATTTACACGCGAGTCATAATATGTCCGAATAGCATGTATACTCGTGATTTAATATAGTTTATAATATTATTTTATACATCCGGGATGGTTTTTCATTACGAATCGATGAGCATTTTCGTCTCCGATACGGAAATGGAACGATTAGCGAACTCATAGGAAGCCGAAGGTCCGGTAATAACATCGAGTAAAATATCTCGAGGACGACTTTAGTTCAAAATAAAAGATTAATGCTAAGGACATATCGTCCACCACCTATTACTTATTTTCTTAATGAATAACGGATTCATGTGTGTGTATAAAAATGGTTCAAAACCAACTGTAATATATATAGTACATATTTATGTAGTTATTTATATTCATTGTTAATTGCTATTACTGGTCTTATTCTATATGTCACGTACTTGTTTTATAATAATTATATAAGTATAAAAATCAACGACTTTAACAATTTACTGCCCGTTTAAATATTTTATACTATAAATCCACAGCCGTTGCTGTTTATTGAACTTTCGAGTTCATCAATGTGACTTGGACATTAAAAAACCAATCACAAATTAAATTACTTTAATTAAATTGCTTTGTTTGATTTAATCCAGGATAACACCTATCTGTATTAGATAACGAGTCACTCAATGACACTAACGTGAAGGTCATACTCACACATCCAATGAACGCCAATTATCGTTGCATAATCGTTGAGCTCGATGATTTTTGATGCGCGTGACTCGTTGTCTTTATGTTTCGCAGTGTCCTGATGCGCATCCGGAAATATCTATTTAACGGTGGGTGAGAAATCAAAGCCGCCACACGTGTGGTATGCTATCTGTAAAAAAAAAAATAATAGCACCTAAAAAAAGTGATCGATCACGTCTTATGTTATGTAAAATTTCGTTTACCTTTATTTAACTGAAGTCTTTTGTCATAATAATAAGTAGATTTAGATACATTTCGGTGATAATAATTCGCCAACTGTTAAAAACATCAGAAATTTTTCATCAAATAATTAACCGTTATGACTCACTTATATTACTCGTCGTGAAAGATCATAAAAATCGTTCAACGAGTACCGCGAACGTTATACACACGCCGACACCGCAATACGGGTTTCAAGTACAATCGGTCATTAAGGTACCTGTAAAATTAGTATGCAATACGGGAAAACAAGTAGATACATATTATATCGTTATTGAGTGTTGATAGCGCGCGTGCCTCTGCAGAGTCTACCGGAGAATTAGTTGTTTTGTTTTTTTTTCCGCAGCACTTAAAAAACGACGTTGAAATAATTTCGCTTCGGACAATTCGAGAAATCCGTCGTCCGTCTGTATACGGTGCTGGCGAAAATCATAATTTATTACGATAATTAGTCGGCGCGCGTGTGCGCATAAATAGGAGCAGCGAAAATCGATCTCACATATTATTATTATATTCCGCACGACCGTGCTCGATAGTTGTTTTTATTCGTAAGCCTTGGTCGAACGGTTATTCGATTGCAGATTCGACGGGGAGACCGCGGGACTGTACGTATTTTACGGTCGCGTTTACGAATATCGTGTGCGGCATATTATATTATATCAAGGGAGAACGAAAACAAAACGCACACAGGTTCGGACGATTTCTCCCGCGAGCAATTTATTTCGTCGTCGCTTGTAACATTCGGTTACTCTCCGCGGCCACTGTTGCCGACGCCGCCGGAACGGGGTATATCGCGGCGCATGTTATATCAGTGAGTCGCACTTTATTACATTAACGGCTCGACAATAATTACTAATTGACGTCAAAACAGATAATATATACGTGTTCGTACACATCGTGTGCTCCGTACAAGCGTAGAAGAAATTGACTGATTTCGTCTTATTGCCACGAGCTGTACGTCGTCGGGTCCGTGACGCTTTCAATAGCGACGGCGACGGCACTCTCGCAGTGACATTGTCAAAGAAAATGTTATTACCGACGACAATATTATTGTTAGCGGTATTGTCGCGTATTAATATTATTATTACGCTTAAATTACTAGGGCTCGGATGTTGTTGCACACATGCGACTTTTCTTCCGCCGCCGCTCGGGCAATTTATTGCTAAGAAAGTTTGAAATCCGTTCCATACGAGTTCGAATTTAAATGCGAACATTTTTACTGCGACTTTTCTCAATTTTCGACATATTTTATGCGATTTTATGTACGTTTCACTGTTTTTATTGTTTTCAATTGTGTTACGAAAAAAATTACTTTATTGACTACTCCAATGATGCATAAGATTCGTATAAATGTTAATAAATTCAATAATCAATAGTAAAAATAATAATTTAATTTGTATAAATATATTTATTTATAATTTTAAAATATTTTATTCTGACTTCCAAGTATAGACACTTAAATAAAAAATATATAATTTAAAACGAATCTTTGTTATTTTTAGTGCATATTTGGTGTTTTCGGGGCAATTTTTGACTTTTTTTTTTCACGGTACAATACGACATTAATTTTATTAGTTTTTTACTACAACGACATCCGAGCCCTCTATTCGTGACTAAAAGGCAATCGTACCGAATTATCTATTCAACACGTACGGCGCCGAATACGGGCAGCCGATATACGACGTGTATACCTAAAGCGATATCGATACGGTCGGGTAATTAAAAAATGCATACGGCTTGTCGTCACAGTTTAGTGTGTAAAACGCGCGTGTCCGACTGCAGCGCAGTTATCGCGTTATAATATGTTTATTCGACTAAAACGACCGTGTGATATTGCAGTTTTAGAGCCGACCACGTTACACGGCGCGCCGTGTGCGTGTTTCGATATTTTTATAAAACGAGCTATTCATAATCATAATTAAATTCGCTAGGGAACGTCACACGGACGCGGAGGAATTAATTCGGAAATTACCGATCGACGGAAAGATTATTCGTGCAATAATATATGAATAAAATATCGCGTAACATTAGTACACTGCAGCTACGCCAATAATAACGTGCGCCGCGCGGTATTTACTATCATTTATGTATTTACTTCAATTGTGTTTTTTTTTTTTTTTTTATTACTCTCATCAAAAACACCCACCTGTTATTACGGCGACGTTAATTATTCAAAAAAATTCGTTCCCTCTCCCCGAGGAGCGCAGGGTGCTGCTCGTTCCATAATCTGCGTCTGAATAAATTCCAGTCCCTAATTTCCGTGAATACGTAATTTATCCGAAGCTAAGTCCGAATTACTTTTTTTTTTTTTTTTTCATCCATAATAATTACCGGAAACAACCGTCGGTAATATCCTTTTTATGTGTATATGCCCGGTTTACCAACTGTACACAACATTATGTACAAATATACGTACGCGTTGAACAATGGACCTGTTAAAAAGCAGTCAAATTTCTCCATGGTCACTGAATCAAGGGTTAAATAATAATATCTAGGTTGATATACATATTGTAATAAATGTACGAGCGTGTGCAAGCGCGCGCGCGTTATAATTCACTCGAACCAAATAATGTTTACCAGATACAATGACGAATAAAGGAATCGGGGGGGATTTGTTGAACGTTCTGTTATTACAATAATATTATATTATCGCGCACAGTCATTAGCGCATACTGAGTTTACCTATCTACCCACACCGTCGTCCTTAAGCCAAAAGCAACAATGTAATGGGGTTTACAGAAAAACGGCTTGTACTAGATCGTCTTTTTATTTTCGTTGTCGAAAAGAATCAACAAGTAAACGGTTTTAAAATCATTTTTCCCGTAGAATTCGACAAAACTCACAGGAGCAGTTTTGCGATTTATTTTTTACTAATTTTCGCGCTAAAACGGATCAAAACAGAAAATACGAGGTCAGTGTGCGTAATATCTCGCGCGAAGTCTCCGACGCGCGCGAACGTCGTGCGCTGTTAATAAATACGATTTCAGTTTGATTTTCCATGTATAATAAAGTGGTTACACGTTATCGCGTTTGGTCGCGGACTCCGACGGACTCCGACGAATGACATCTGCGCGCGAGCGGCGTCGACGACGACGGCAATGACTGACAGGTCGAATCGTTTGGTTTTTATTTTATTTTTTTTATCATTTTTTTATCCAGATCTAACGTTCCGGCCCAGAAATTCCGTAAAGTTTTTACCGAGAAACGTGATTTTAATTTATCGTCTATAATTTGGCCGCAGCTGCACGTGCCGGAGAGCTGACAGCGTTTCAAAAACACTGTGACTATACTCGCATTATAGGCTACACTATACCGTACAAAGTATCTATTTTGTGCGTAAGTACCCGCCGCATTATAATAAATACGAAACCGACCGCAATATTGGAAATGAAATACGACCCGTTGCGACATAAATATTCATATTATATAAAAATATATAATATTATGTGTATTACATTATTAATTATATAGTTTATATACGTATATACATAGGCCAACGATCCGTTATCACCAGTCGTATGAAAAAAAACCGCTACGAGACCTAATTAACTTCTGCGTAATAGTCATAAAACAAGTCTCGGAGGAATAATAGTACGCCGTATAAACAGCGAAAACACGACTTTATGGGTTAGCCGCGAAAATTAAATTTATTTTTTTCTGTTTTTGGAGAAAAAGAAGTTAATTTACCATTATTTAACACGAGAGAACGGAGTTTTCCCATGTGAAATATCATCAATGCTCCTATTATATAAGTCCGTTGGCCATTTATCATTTCAATTATCAATTATAATGTTGCCCGAACGCGGTCAACTCGCGCGAATCTATTTGGGTCGCCGTTCGGCAGCACGACACGCGGTTTTCCTGTATCGTGACGCGTTCGGACGCGTGTGTTTTCGTTTTTTTTATTCGTCGCTGTCGGCGGAGCGGTGCAACATTAGACGACTCGTTTGCATTGTAATAATATTATGATTACTACGCGCAAAGCATTTTCAGGCGCTTTTCGTTGAAACGAATGGGACAATATTTTAATCGTAGAAATAATAGCGCATCGGTTTTAGTATAGTATTTATAGCGTAGTAGATACCTAACCAAATGTTTCTGACATAGTTTCCGAGTCAACCAATGTCATGGTATTAGAAGTAATCGAATAAATAGTAATACTAGGTAATATAATACACGATATTCGTAACTAAACAAATATGTTTTTCGAGTGATAAAATAAAATAATACTGAAAATACAAATTTTGTACGATTAAACGGCAAAATACCTAAATATTTCCATGTAGTGCGTATGATTATCGTGATGATAATCGTGGTTAACCGTTTCGACATATTTTATACGATACTAGCTGAATAACCCGGCTTCGCCCGTGTGCAGTATAACTTTTTATTTTATCAGTTTTTTTTTCATTTTTACCCCTTTTAAATCCGGTAGGGGTCGAATTTCGGAAAATCCTTTCTCAGTAGGTGTCTATATCGCAAAACAAAACTACCGTCCAAATTTCATACTTATAGCTTCGGCGGTTCCGGCTAGGTCTCAAACCAATTAATAGAAAATGCCATAGACGCACGTGCCACGGAAACAAATAATAAAAAATAACCACATAGAGTGTATATATATCTCCATGGCAAAACAATAACAATGTGTGATTAATATTGTGCACTTAAGAGGCCATAACGCCGGAACCACTTATTGCACAGCGTACAAACTTCACAGAAACCATCTACATATCAATCCTAATATGCCCTGAAATTTTCATCGAAATCGGTTCGGTGGATCTTGAGCTATACAATTTATTCAAATGTACATCGATTTTTATATATATAGATTAACGTAAGCTTATCGTTTCGAAAAACGTCCTCGACGACGTCAACATTTTCAGTCGCGGAAGGATCGAATCTTTATGTGTGTAATAGGTAATGTAATCGTTAGAATTTTCCATGAGATGTTTAAATGATAATTAAATACATACAAACAATATTGAAAACAATAATGAGTTTTGAATAATTACTTGTGGAATGTGCGGATAGGTACTTGCACAGTACGGAGCAGTACATACACGATTTTGTACTATTGCCGAGTTTAAGTCGATATCGAAAAAAATGAAAAAACACTTGAGAGTTTTATTTATTTCTTTTTTTGCAAATTGAATATTTTACGATACGTGTGAATGAATACTTATAACCAACTAGACGGATTCGTATTTCGCATCACGTATACGTATATGATGATAACGTTCGGAATTTAAATAATCGAATAATGCGATAGGCCTTGCACGAACTGATGCGCTCGTTTTTGTTCCAGTAGAATACCCAACAGCGTTTTCGAAAATAATATATACACGTGTTGTTTTTTTTTTCGCGTTTATCTCCGAAAAGGTTAACGGAGAAAAAGTATCATTCATTTCCGTCGATTAGTATCTGTAAAACGCGTATAATATGTGCGCCAAACTGTTTGTTTTTTTTCCAAATACGTGACTGCGTTAATTCCGCGGGCGGCGAATTTTTATGCATATAATAATACGGAAAAGACGATTTGAAAATTAGAAAAACGTATTATTCTTAGCTTCTGAGTGTGTTGATGGTTTCCGGTGTCTACGTTTAAATCATCATATTGCGCGTTTTTTGTTCAACGTGTCGACGACCGAACTGGATAATATTATATATTTCTGACCGTTGGAAATGTAAAACGTGTTCCGAGACGACATAAGAACCAACAGCGTCGTGAATGATTTTCAAATAGTTTCGACTGGAATAACTACACCTCTAGTTCACGAAATAATAGCTTAAATAAAATCGTCCGTGGCTGTCGTTGAAGTTTCAATTAGCAAGCGAGTACGGCAAGAACGTGTACAAAAATAATTTAATTATTTGTTGTGGCGTTATGTGAACGAGTACGTATCGTAAAACAAACGAAAAACAGAGATAATAAAAAAACAACGCTCCATTATAATATATCACACTGTCGAGTTGACGGAAAATAATCGAACGAAATAAAACTATACAAAACGTTGTTCGTCGTGGTAGTTGGCGTTGGGAAACGGGAGAAGGGGAATTCTACTGTAATACCGTTGCAAACACTGTAGCTACGGCATAGTATTCCTGTCTGCAGCGAGACATCGTTAAAATCGATCTAATTGTTACATAAACTACGGGCATGTTTTCCATCACACTTTCCGACGTGAAATATTCGTAAAAAATAATAACTATACACCCGTGAGTACGATGAATCGGTGTTTTTTTTGGTCAGAATTTCAACGATAAGAAACTGGTTTGGCCCGCGTGTGTAACAATTGTTATAGTCGATGATGGATTGACCGGAAAGATCGAGCTAAACCGTTCGATTAATCTCCATTTCTTTCTCCGACGAATAAACAACAAACAAACACACGCCCCCTCGCGTAAAGTGTTTTGCCCGTTAAAAGACGGTTTCATACGTCGACAAACGCTGATCATTCACGTGAACCATTCGGTTCCCCGTCCGAATCGTACGCACTGTGATAATTGTTACCTATATGGTGAAAATAATAATTGCACGAGAGTTAATATTGTTCTCATATTGTTATCATTCCGATCGGACAACAAAAAAACGTTCCTCGCCCCGCGCAACCGAGAGGTGTCGACTGATAGATCCAAGTCGACCATCCGTTTCTCCGCCCATATTCTATTTATTTTTCTGTTATGCATAATATATATAACGAGTATATTATATATTTTATCGTTTTTGAAATGTTAACACGGGCGCCTATTTAACGATTCAGCCGTTGCGCACGTTTCCACGTGTACGTACTAGACTCAATTAGCTTGTTTTTCAATTTGAATTTAACAACGTAATTATTGACGAGAAAATAAAAAAATCAAAATAAACATTTGAAACAATATGGATGATGATGATAACTGTTTATGTTATGTTCTTGAAAAAGTGACCAATGGCGATAATTAAATATTAAACGAGCGCGTGTAAAAACGTGCGCGTCGAATAGAAATCTACAGTACGATGTGTGTGTGCCGGAAATTTCCTAAAACGATATAGTAGTAACAAGTCGCGTCATCAATGTTTCGAAACATCAGGTACACACTGCGTTACGTTTCTTCACGAGAGAAATGCGATCCGACTTGAATTATACCGCAAACGCGTGGCGCAATTATAACGTACTTAACGTGAAATATCGTAATTATTTTATATTAGTTTTAGACCGTTTGCTCCGGTGTATGTAAGGTACTTACTTGCAGACATCCATTACAAATATCGTTGTTCGTTAAAACAATCGAAATTGAATTGCGCGTTTTCAAACAGCTATGATGAATTTCTTTTTCGCTAAAATATTTTAATTCACTAATTATAATTAAAGTACGTCTCGCGGGTTGTATTTTATATTATGCGTGTGTTAATTAACGTAATGGGTCTACGCGGAATGGAGTCAATTAATAAAGTGTTATATTAATTAGCATATACGATCATAATTTTCTCGATAGAACATTGTGTACTGTGGGCATCGAATAGTTTTTGTAAAAACCTATTTATCATATTATTATACGTATATTCTGAAATGAAATTCAAATCGTATTATATTCTATTTTAAATTTGCGATTTTTTTTTTTTAATTTTCGATACCACCGGTTCCAAAAGATTTATAAAATCGCCCGACTCGAACACGACGACGGAGGGTTTAAATTTGATTCAGACCGAACGATATAATTTAAAATAAATTCAAATGTTTAAAGATCTCGTAGTCCGCATTGAAACAAAAAAAAAAAAAGGATAGATCGGCGAGGAAGCGCGCACGCGTCAAAGAGTGTCTCGGTTTTGGGCCGAGCTCGTGTGTCAGGGACGCGCGCTGTCTCCACCGTTGCCCCGTTGTAATAGTCGACGTACAATATTTAAATTATCGCTTGCGATACTGTGCGATTGTCGGTCATCGCTGTTTATCGTTCAAATTTCCAACGATTCTACTGATACGCGCAAATCCCTTCTGTCTAGTGGCCCCTGCACACCATGCCAGTATTTTGGTCGAGCGGCGAGTGATTCACTAACTACTATAAGCGCTTAAGTAACTGGAAAGTGTTCAGACAGTTTACTGTTTTAGTGTACATTATTTAGTAATCGTCTTGACAGTGGCGAGGACAACTAATACACTTAAACTTATTCGGTATACTTATGTTTTACCCATTTAGTAGGCCTGTTTAGTTATTAGTCAGAAAAGTGGGGGGGGAGGGTAGCGCCTAGACTAGAAAAATAGAACAGAACGGGTCAATGAAATTAAATTACCTTTACTAAACCACTCGATTAAATAGTTCATACTCGATTAGTTACTAAAACACTCGCCACTCGACTAAAATACTGGCATAGGCTATAGTGATTGGGTAACAGCCGGGACTCGTGGTCTTTTGAACCTTCGACGACGAAAATTGTAGTAGGTGTTACTTATTGGTAGCGCTTCAGAGTATCACTAAGGTCACTCCACTCAGCGCTTATATACGATCCGTAGGCGAGCTTTTGCGCATTGCTCGTGTACAATACTTATCTACGGAATTAATTTTATGCAATTATATATAATTTAATACAATTATTTAAAACTATATCGAACTAATTAGATTATTAGAAAAAACACTCTATTAGAATTAAAAAATAATTATTTTATAACGAACAACTCTTATTTACATATTTTTTTATAGTTTACTTATTAATACGTACATTTAACGGTCGTAATTTATAACGACTATTTTATTACTTTAGCGACCGAACGAATAAATTTATTGTTATTATTTTTATTATTATTTCATCTCGGCAATAATAATAATAAAGAGCCTTATTAAGTCTCTTTGATATTATTCAAAATAACTGGTCGAGCAACGGGAAAAGTTATTCAATTATTATTCGACTATTGTGATTAATAATTTTGTAGCTCGTTTTAAATTGTTCTCCGACTGATGGCTAAAACTCAATATTATATCGTTGGATGATAACACGATAACGTATTATAATGGATGATATTTCGATATAAAATCAATAGGTTTCTCATTTCACTCAAAATCTAAAGGTATAATAGTAAAACACAAATATATAAATAATTATTGATCGGGAAAATTCGTTTAAAGTTGAAAAAACAACCACCGCTGCCGGCAGTCTGGTCGTTTTTGATGTTTAACAAAACGAAAATAAACGTAAAAAAATGTATAAACGTTTTCGAATTCCAATTGGCAAACGTTGACGGACGTGACAAAATCCGGTCAATGCTGCCGACTACGGTAATGGTTACACGTCAAGTATTTATACACCAACTACCTAATAATACACTTTAACGCGCATATACGTATAAGCCGTTCAATTATCGCGCCCAGACAACGCTCCATTAGAGGCTAACCGTATAATGTACTAACCGCGCGGTTGACAAATCCGACGTGGATGCGTAACAAGGTAGCCCCACGTTGGACGTGTCTTAATTATTGTTTTATTATTATTATTATTATTATAATTCTAGTGGCGCTGATCGTCGAACGATCGTAACGATAAGAGCGAAGAAAAAATAACCCGACGAAAAATGTAATTTTAGAAAACCGACTGACGCGCGCGTGTGACGAAGATCTCCTAGAGAGAGAGAAAGAGAGAGAGCGAGACCGGTCTGGATCCGTCTCCGTCTGTGTTGCGGGTCTCATCTCGTCGAGGACCGATGATTGGTTTTTGGGGTAGTCGCGGCGGACGAAAAGTCGTAATAATAATAAACCGATTTAATGCAACAGGTTTTTTTTTTTTTCTTTCTTCGACATAATCGTATATTACATGCTTGTGTACGCTACGACCCCGGTGCCACGACTGCCGAGGATTGTTTGTGGTGTTAAGTGTGTTGGTTAAGTAGTCAGGTACCCACAGTTTATCGGTAATCTGTCGACTTTTGTTTCGTTTAGGGAGTTTTTTTTTCTTTTCTCATTACCATGTCCACTGGTTTTCGGTGCACTCCGTGTTCTCCCGGCCGATCGAACGATACTCCATATTATATAGCCGACGCCACACCGTGGTATAAACACACACACACACACACACACACACACACAAGACACACTATAGTTATTTATTACTGTTCGAGACGGAACGAAAATAAACCGTTTAATCGCATTGACGCCCGTTCGACGGCCGAATCACGCTCGACGAGTCTGAGCGACGTGCGTCAATGTACGATATTATTATCACTATTATAACACGCGTGTACGACGGCGCATAACAAACGTTTCGGTAGTACGACGCGACGAGATATCAATTAAAATGTTTCGATAACGCGACAGCCCGCCCACCGTTTAGAATAATTCTATCTACTATATCGCCGCCGCCGCGAAGAAATGTGAAACGAATCGAACCGAATAGTAGAAAACGACACGATAACGTCTTGTCGCCGACACGAAACATATCGGATTCGTGAAACGTCAAGCTTTTACGTATTATTATTATTATTATTTTATATTCTTTTTTTATTTTTCGAATTGAGATAACGCATCGTATTCGGGTCATTGGCGTCCGGTGGCGCGTAAGATTTTGTTTTCAAAACTTATTCCTACGCAGTAATAATGTAACGTGGTGTATAATATTTTATCTCTATAATCAATCAGGATAGACAATGACTAAAATAACAACTGTAATAGAATGTTATTTCCTTGACAATAAACATTTTAAATGTGGTCGATTATTGAAAACAATGATGTGAAATTAAAATCTAGCAAATTTTAAAATTATCGTTTAAAATTGGATTGGTTCGTATACAATTGCTTTTATCGGTGAATTTAGTATCCCAAAAATTTAGGTATAAGAAATATAATATACTTACTCGGTATGTACAGCTAGTGTATCCTGTTGTTTTAGTGTTTGAACTCTGTTCTCTTTAGACGTTTTTCACCTGAGAATGAATTTTTAATTTTATTTTTAATCGACGAAAAAGTCATCGGGAAAAAACCAGTACTTCAAATTGCGAAGTTAGTATTTAGAACACATAAGGAAGAGTTAACGTGTGCACTTATGAGTTAATGCAAATCTTCGTCAACACTTTGTAAATAAACGAAACGAAAATGTATACTTACACTGAAACACCCGGATTCGGCTGCCTTTGAAAAAACGTCTTCGTATATCCGTCCGTTCGCACACGATTGTTCTAAACGACTCTACGGCGTATAATGGTAGGTAAATATAACGACGTGAATTTCAAATCGTACGCGGTCGTCAATTAATACAAAACACTGTCGTTCAAGTTGTGGTATTGATATTGTATACACTATTGGCGTAAGCGCTGGTAAAAAAATAAAAAAATACAACATATCAGAATATACGTTCGCGAAATGAAGTTTTGACGAGGTGTACCCTATAGTTACTATAGGTTATAGTAAAAATATTTGAGTATGGTATTAATTTTATTCTAGTACGGTGGCGTAAAGCTAAAAAGTCGAAACGATTGTTAAAAAATATACTATACGTATTAAAATATATATATATATATACGTACAATATTGTGGCGTCGAAGAGTGTCGTTCAAATATTTACAAAACAAAAGGGTTTTCGACAGATTCGATACGGACGATCCATCGAGTTGTAAATTATAACAATACAGGTGTATAAATATAGCGGTCAGTTATACCCGCGGCGGCTGTCAATACCGTATTATAATAAATAATAATATGTACGTGTGCGTTAATTTGTGTCGACCGCTCGTTACAAACTTCTCGTTCTATCGCAATGGTCAATCGAATAGACGTCACGTCGTCGCCGCCGCCGCGATGTTTAAAAGCATTTAAACGCGTTGTTTCCGTATTGCGCTGCGGCGGACGCGTATATAGAAAACAACGCGTGTATAACCGCATTTCTTTTATCCGACGCGAGCTTACGAGTAATAATGTTCGATACTCGGAAAAGCGATTCAATATTATATAATTATTCGTATACGATAGAACGCGAGCATTAGTGTTTCTCTAATCGTTTATTATCCGACATCCGTGCGCGTTAGAAACCGTCGAAACGCACTGTTAAAAACAAATACAATAATAATATATGCTCGTATACGTACCTACTAGCTGACCCGACAAACGTTGTTTTGCCATATATTTCTAGTGAATTTTCTATACTACAAAAATCAACTTATTGGTAAGTATGTGGCGACGGCCTGTACGATTGAAAGAGGAATGGAGCGCCGCGCACGCACGCAATTTCGATAAAAGTTATGAAATAACATACGACGCGCGACATTGCAAAATCCATACCTTTTGCGTAAACATCGTCGGATTTTCGCTTTAATTGTATACGTCACGAGCTTATCGACCAATGACGATAGATTTGCCTGCGATCGTATTCGACCGTCCAATGAAAAAAGTTCTATTGTATTCGTTCTATTGTTCGTCGCACGCACGCGATTTCGATAAAAGTTGTGTAATAATATGATATTGCAAAATCAATACCTTTGGTAAATATCGTCGGGTTTTCCGATGACATATTGTATTCGTTCTATTGTTCGCCGCACGCACGCGATTTCGATAAAAGTTGTGTAATAATAATATGATATTGCAAAATCAATACCTTTGGTAAATATCGTCGGGTTTTCCGATGACATAATAATCTATTTTTCTATAAAATGCAAATTACCACGCACTCGCTGATCGCTGCATCTCGAAATCTAGCCCGCGAAAAGTTTTTCCCCGTATATGAGGGAGAAATAACGTTCTTCATTTTCAACCCCTTTAACCCCCTTAGTGGTTGAATTTTGAAAAATAAGTTAATAGATTTTTTCATTATTCGATTTACAGAATACATATGTATGCTGAGTTACAAAAAAAAACCTAGTATTCCAAACATTCCTCAGGTTTTGCCGAAAATTAGAACGACAGTTCAAATTCAAATATTTGATATCTATAATATTGATATGGTCTTATAGTAATTGTTTCTCGAATTAATTACAGACTTGAAAATGTACTGTAATATCTAGCTAGATGTTTTTAGTGCGGCACTATTGTGATATACGGATCGTCACGTTATGCATTTTTTTTTATTCGACGCACAACAATATATTATGTAACTATTACATAAATAAAATTTTTGCATATGCATAAAGTTAATTTTACTCTATCGGTATAGTTATAGTATAGAACTTGGTATATTAAAAATTATATTTTAAAATATAATTAATTTAATATATAAAACGATAAAAGCATCTGATGTAATATAAAAACTTGAATTGAAAAAAAACCGTATTCATTATAAGTTTATATGAATCCAGTTTTCACTTGCACATGATACATATAATATAAATAATAATAACACATTCGTGACTTCAACAAAAGTCAAAACTTCATGCGTATTGCGTAATATATTTATTTATATATGTATAGATATAACCTACATCCTTCTATAGACTATAGACAATGG
Organism: Drepanosiphum platanoidis; assembly: GCA_948098885.1. Taxonomy (NCBI): domain Eukaryota; kingdom Metazoa; phylum Arthropoda; class Insecta; order Hemiptera; family Aphididae; genus Drepanosiphum; species Drepanosiphum platanoidis. Next base: position 20,347,564 of record OX402528.1, read on the forward strand.
TGTAACACTGTAACTGATAACGAAATTGTAACTATACTTTATTTTAATTAAAAACGTTAATGTAATGAAATAGATAATGTGATAGATAATAGATGATGTAATTACTTAAGGTTTGTTGTCATCGGTTCCTTTTTTTTTCTTCCGAAGTATTGTTATTTCATTTGCATTTTTTATGTATTTTTAGTTGAGAATTGAAAATCAATTGACCCATGTGGTTTTTGTACGTTATCGATTCTTTCGAACAAAAGATGAAAGTAGGCGTGAGGCATTCACAACAGCGTAAAACGGGTGATTTTAATGGAAATCAGGTTCAAACTATAAGCTCGGTCGGGCCGTGTGTAAAAAACCTCTGAAGTGTTTGTACTCAACCGATTAACCGTCCGACCTATTGACGCGTTTCGACATAATTCTATAGGTACTACGATGTAGGGACATAACCACACGTAGATACGTGACGACGTTTTTGACAAATATTTGTCGTGAAATTACAAAAAAGAAAAACTCCTAAAACATCGCGTTTAATAGTTAAGTATTAAACCTTTGGAGATAAAATCATTTTTATAGCCATATACAGGGGAGGTCATTGGTTTTTACTGGACTCGAGAGAAAATAATTCCTCGGAGTCTTTCTTTTCAATAGATACATTTGTTGTTGCGGTATGAGTATAATTTTCAATTGAGAATTCGGTGTGTATTAATTACGTGCACGTACGTACTTCAAACATATAATGCATACTTCTAAAGGAAGCACGTAAGTATGTAAGGATAGAGTATATAAGTCTACGAAAAATGCCATCGGTGGTTTGATTATTATTATTTTTACTATAAAACTTCTCAAAGTCTGCAAAAAAAAAAATTGGTCTCTCGCGTTATAAGTTACCGATACATCATAACGCGTTTAAGACTTTAAACTCGAGTTACTATCAAATAATATTAAATATTAAAAAAATCAAACAAATTCCTTCGTTTGAATGCGACTATATCATTTATTCATTGCTTTCAATCGTATACAAATAACGATTTCTATAATGTTGTTTAAAATTATTCGTCCAATTACATATCTATCAGACTTTCAATAACGAGTTCGAAGAGATTTAACTCGAACGATACTATTATTTTTAAGCGTTTAACCGACAATAACCAAATCTATAACGTTTTTTTTCTTCTAAATTTTCTCTAAAAGATTTGAACAACGCAAAGCGGGCCGAGCCAGCACGACGACGTCATGATAAAACTGGAATTCGCGTAAAAAACGTTTTAAAAACTAAATAGTTCAAATACAGACGAAATTAATATTTGATGGCGGTGAAGTGAAATTCACGATAACACACCTGCGTTAGTACTTTAATTAATATTAATATCGACCGAAATGAGCTTACAAGCTTATCTAAACGACGTGCACGTCCATTTTTACGTACCTAACGAATTCAAGGCGGTGTACTTTCTTCAACAACGCCGAGGATAAAATATATTTTATTACGAATATTATTTAATTGCCTCGTGTTTAATTTAAGACGATAATTAATTTTCTTTCGGGCAGCAGATGACGGTTTATCGGGAAATTTAAACCCCAAGCGTAGAATACTACGGCGGACATATTTATCAATCGCGATTGATACTTACGTCTTACACGCCAGACGTGTCGTCAAGACGAGATAGGTAAGATCCCCGGGATCGCGAACAGTACGTGTTACTGTAGGAGCTCGTAATGCTAGAGTTATGGAGCATCATCAGACTTCTTGACTTTAACAAAAAGAAAGAAAAACTAAAATTAGAATTTAAAAAAAAAAGTGTTAAAACAATAAATTAATAATGATGATGATATACGCCGACACGGTGCATTATGATTTGTTTGTTCTTCTTAACGTATGGGGCTTTCACTCGAAAGTATTTTTCACATAATATTAATAATTGTACGTTATAATCATGAAGTACTGTCATCAGAACACGTGCAAAAGACTTGAACCGTCTCGGTATGTCTATACTCTATAGTAGAAACAACAAAGCAAATAAAACAGTGATTTCGTATCCGCGCGTACGACTTAAGATTGATTTTTAATCAAAAATTTACTGTTGATCAGAGGTTCCCAAACTGTGGGTCACGATTATATATTTAGTGTTACATTTTAAAATGCTGTTTTTTAATGTATTTATGTACTTTATGTACTTATTTATATTTCCATCTTGAGCAACTGATCAACGATCAACAAGCCAAAAAAAAATATATATATATATATATATAAATAAAAGAACATTGATTATTGTGGGCCGCCAAAATTTAAAAAAAATTCTAAAATGGGTTTTACTATAAAAAGTTTGGAAACCTATTATATAATATATCGATTAAAAATCAATCTAAAACAATTTTACTTTCACACGTTTTATTATTTCAACAGACGCGTAATGAAATAATACGTTTCATAGAATTCGTTTCCGCGGTAGGTATTATTATTGCCAAAAGTCATTCACAGCAAATTACAGTTTGACAACGCCGACGTGATGGCTCGTGTACATTGAGGAAAAAGCCGTTATTGCAAAATGGCTTAGCGCGAAAAATTCGTTTTGCGAAAACAATTATTTGGCAACGCACACGCGAAGAACTATTCAGGTGGAAAACAATTTTCATGCTGTGCGGATAATATTTAAAATGACATTTTCACGAAGCAAACTATTAAAATCATAACATTTTGTTAAGACATCTATAGCGAATTCTGTGTAAAAAAGAAAAAACGAATAAAAAAACCAATTAATAGAAGAAGAAAAAACGGAACAACCTTTTTAAAAAGTCATTCGAGAACAAATATCTTGTTTATCACACGCGACGTTGTAGTTTTCTCAAAATAACCGTTTGAATCATTATGAATATAAGTAGGTAAATCAATTTTTATATATTGATTTTTTTTTTTTTTCATTTATTTTAAATCCATTTAAATATTCACGACTAACGAACCACATAATATCTATTTGATTACTGATAGCTGCAGGTAACAAATAGCGGCCACACTCGCACACGATAAAATATATTTTTTATTTATTTATTACGAATCGAAACGGGTACGGAAGTTTTTGTTCTTCTAAGAAGCGGACCGAAATAAACAAGACGAGTCCGACAAAAGCGAAAGAAAGTTACAAACATTTCAGTCATCTTGGACTGAGAAAAATTCGTCGCGCTGAACTACATTGGACAAGTGCGTACGCGCTACGTAAGCAGTCGTTTTTCGTGCCGGTCAGCTACGGTAGCAGAGCCAATCGAGTAGCATCGGCGACGGGAGTAGGCACGCGCGACATTGAATTTGACGACGCGTTAAACGACGGTGGCGTTCGGGTCACACCGTTCTTCGGACGGTAAATTAATATATCGTGTACAACGACAACGATAACATTATTATACCCGCTCATAGCGCACTGCAGCGTACAATTATGACGGTATTAACGAATTCAGAGCAGATGTTTTCGCCATACGCCCCGAAATACTTGCGGTCCTTTTAAAAGTTTTTTTTCCTAAAAAAATTATCATCGTATACTTGGGCGGGAAAACGTTTTATACACGTGTATATATGAATTATACACGTAATAAAGAGAAATTTAAAATTTGCATCTTCAAAATGATAATAACACGAGAATATCAAATGGACGTTACCTATTACGTTCGTGTTTACTCGATCCGCCGCGTTCCATCGCATAGCGTTAAAAGTCACAAAGTATTCACCGTGCTTAACAGCACGCAACTGTTGACGGAAAATCTCGTCCCGTTTGTAGCACGCTAAGAAACCGTTCTGATATTTATCGACTTTTATTCGGTTTTCTACGACTTTCTTTTACTATTTTGCATTTTAATTTTATTCAAAGTCTATTAACAGTACTGCGCTCGTTGTACTTTCCACACACGGCACGTTGAAATCACCTGTCGGGCGTAAATAATACAAACTAATTAAAAATAAACTACAAAACGGAATGTTTTTACAAGGATTTGGTGAAATAACATTTCTAATCTATATACGCATATTGTGTGGGCGAGAAACACTTTACCGAGTCCTCGGGCAGTCGGTTGCTCCTTCTGCCCCATCATACCTAAGCGTTCGCAAAAACTTTCTCAGGAGAGCTAATGTTTATTGAAAAGTAATATCTATTTAGTTCACTTTATTTCAATATTTTAACTTAGTTTTCTACAAATTTGTCATAGTTAACAGTTACGATAACGATTTATAAATTAAATCAATACTAATACAGACAACAACATAGTGCTTTAGAAAATACAAATATATAATATGTATATGCATGCGTGTGTCTACATTGTCATGTTGGCTGTTTTTAATTAGTTTCAATATTTCCAACAACTTTGATGACGTTCTCGAAAAGTTTAGTTGGAATGAAAATTCAAAATTAGAAAACGAGCGATATTAGTAATCGAGTTACGAGTGGATCGTTGGAGACGTAGAGTGCTCGTTCTTGCCCCTTTTTGCCCCTCTCCTGACTCCCGTGTGTTCCACCCTCTCGACGTCACTGATGCAAGTGCACACATAAAGTAGTACTGCTCTAAGTCCGATAGTCGGAGTGGATTAGCTCATTACTACCGCGATGCCACTACGAGCGAGTGCAGAAAATAAGGGGGCCTTCGAAAAAAACCTACAGGACGTGGCACGCCCAGTTGTAGATGGTGACGACGGTGACGGTAGGCGATATAACGTTATGATAATAATAACGACGTACGATATGATTATAATATATATATAGGTACTCGCAGGACGTCTCGTCGCGAGGGGGGCACCGACGCGGCGGAGAAGAGACCGCGGTGCCGGCGTCACAGAGGCTGACCCGAAAGATTGTTATCGGCGACGAGTGCATAATATATACACGATGGCGTGCATTATATTATTATTATACGTGTGTGGAAGAACATCGTCGGCGGCGGTGGCGGCAGCAACAAGCGGCGGCTACTATAATAGTGCCGGTCCGAGGAGCACGGGTTTTTCCTCGGTCGCGCGCCTCCACTAATTAGTACGCACGCACACAGGACCAGGACGATACACCACCTCTTCCTCGAGCCTGTTTTCCTCGTGGCCGGCAGAAGCGACACGAGTACTTACGCGCACGCGTTGTGTTAAGAAAAAGACGGACGCGTGCCCCTCGTCGAAACACACACACGCGCGCGCGCGCGCTCGCTCGCATGCCGCTCCAATAAACTCGAGCGTCGTCCGCGGACCGAGACCGATTGTATTTTTTTCCTTCTTCTTCTCCCGCGTTTCCTTACTCCCATTAAGTCCCGCTCCGCCCCGTTCTTCTTCTACTCCTTCTCCTCCGACCGTTCGCCTTTCCTCGTCCTGCGCGCGTGCGTTTTTCTTTCCCCCCCCCCCGACTTAATTGTAAGAACACGATACGACGAGCTCGCGCGCGCGCGCGCGCGTAATATTATAATATTATAATAACGACTGCGATAATAATACGTATACGAGAGAAACAACGGCTTACCGGCCCAGGAGGAGGAGGAGGAGGCCGGTGATTACAGTCATCACGGCACACGCGACATGCGTATAAAGAAAGTTTTTTCGGCCAACGCACCGGAACCGTACGCCACGGCGCGTGTCCTGCCGTCCGTCCGGAGATCGTCGTCGTCTCGCACGCGTTTCTTTTGTACACGTGTTCGAAATAGAGAGAGAACGCGTCGTACTACGTACATTTCGGTTAATTAAAACAAAACAAGAAAAAAAAAAAATTAATAATAAAACAACAATTCCTACGTTATAATAATAATTATTAGAGTACCGAGTTTAAACTAACGGACGCGAGCCGGCGGCGGCACGAGCCGCGAGCGAACGGCTATTATACGAGTACACGGCGAGCACAATAGCCGATCGAGTTTGGTGCTCGTTTTTTCCAACATTATGACGTAATACAGACCGAGTGGATTTCCAAACGAATCTGAAGACGACGCGACGTTATTTTGGGCCCTTTTTTTTCACGTCGAAATCGAGAGATCGAAATAGTCTTTAAATCTGTCCGTCGGTCAGTTCGGCACGATTTGCAAAACCGTATCGATTTTTCGCTAACGGAACGCAAATACTACGTGTGTGTCGAAAGAACAATCCGAGCACGACGTCCTATAAAGATCGAAGCGTCGATTCATTATCCGATACGTTTCAATTTTGATCGACTGTCTTTATTTATTGATCGTAATTATTTGTAGTGTCCATAAGGATTTATCTTTTTTTCTTCTTTTTTTGGAAGTTACAATCTTAAAATTGTTTTTCAGTCTTTTATTTATACATATTTGACAGATAAGTTCTTAAACGAAACCTTTATAAATATCTCGATATCGATTTTTTAACTGTTATACAAGTACGAGTAAACGCAGCGTTTCGTTAAGCGCAAGAAACTCGCGTATTTCCACGCGCTATAATAATTTTACTGTCAAATACCTTAACGTTTTATATTATCGACCGTTCGCCACATAATTTAAACATTCAATATTTTGAAAATAACGATTAAAAACAATATAGTTTTGTTCTTTGATTGAAAATTTTACAGTGCAGGTAAAAAAATAAATATATATATATATATATATATATATATATATATATATATATATATTATAATTGATTCATTTATTAACAACGGTTTTAAATTAGTATGTTCATTATTTTTTTTAATTAAAACCGTATTTTTTTTCTTTTTCTTTTTAGACATTAAGTAGTCATTTTTAATGAATGTTTTCGTCATTATGAAGCGTTAATACATACATATTTCATGTGGTTTTGAAAACGTAGTATATGATATCCTAAACGATGAGCCCGACGTGTAGAACGTAATCGTGGTAGGAGTAATCATAATAACCGATCCACATTACGTTAAAAATAAGTATTACATCGATAATTCGCTTTTAAATGTAGAAAGTTTGATTTCTCCTTGTATATTATGATTAATGATTATAGTATTTTTACATAAATACAAACTAACTGTTTCTAAATCAAAGTAAGTAAAGTAAATATAAACCGTTAAATCGAAATGAATTATTTTCTAATTTAATTAAAAGAAAAATATATTCAAAACCAATGCAACATACACGTATAATAATATATAACTATAATATAATATATAGTGTATTTTCATCTTATTAAAAAATAGAAAAATATAATTATAATTAGGACTGGGATTTCGATGCACTTTGTATTTTTTTCCAAAGGTTGCTGTGCGATGCTCGTATGGTCACAAATCCGTTACACGTACTTTTTAATGAGAATGAGATCAATTATTTTCTTAACTTTTTAGGGCATTTTAGAGTTTTTGGAGCATTTATGGAGTTTTTGACTACTTGAAAAATGTTATTTTAAGAATTTTTAGTTATAAGATTTAAAAAAAATTAATTGGTTTATTTTCCAAGTCGATGAGATATTAAACTTTTTTTTAAATGTATATTAAAATTCTAATACTGTTGCTAATTTATGCGTAAAATGCTATTTAAAAAAACAAAAATACACTTGTAGTAATAATTATTTTTTTTTAATTTACAAGTTCTGATAAATAAATTTTAAGTTATTTTTATAATGTATTTTTCAAGTCATTTTTTGAGAATTTTTAGGGCATTAAAATCCCAGCTCAAAATATAATCCAATAAATATCAACGAAAAGTTCGATGACACAATTTTATGGTTCTATACGTAGTCGGTGAAATCAAGAGGACGCATTTAACACAACACAAGCTCATAGATTTATGAAAAATAATACTTCACTTAATAATCACTATAATACACAACGTAACATTTTTCAATAAAGAAAAATACAATAATTATTTGTTTGTATTGTAATTTCATAAAAACTGATTGTGTATCAGCAAAGTGAAAGGTACCTGACAAAAGTATATGATTTGCATTGTTGATGCCCATAAAATATATTCAATTTGTGAATTAAATTGTAATATAAATATTTTATATTTTCATACAAAAAAATAGAACACATAATTTGTTTATTTGTTAGTTTAACAGTACCTAGTTTGATTTCTATTCGTTCCGCTTTTACCGAATAATGGTGGATACCTCCAAGAAATACTGTTGCAAGTCACTACGCGATAAAAAAAAAAAAAACAAAATAAATAAATGAACCGGAGGAAATGCTTTAATAACGTCGAAATATTTTTTAAACAGAAATTCAATTTAATTTCACAAATAAAACTATTTGTTAGTTTTCAACATTTTATGTTTCACATCCTATGTGGAATTTAATGGAATTCATAAACTCAAATTACACGACAAATTCGTTAGTCGTTACCACTGTATCGATGACGATAACTACGTTTTAAAACATAGACCTTTGATTTTTTTTAAACAATTTTATTGATCCGAACAATTCTTTATTTATAACTTAAGTACGCGTCTTTTCACAAGCCATTTTCTAACCCATTCGTTACATTTGCTTATTCTATTTTTTTTTCGTTCAGTACTCGCCTGATTTTTCGTGAAAGTTGGTATTTTACATTATAATCAAATACCCACTCTAGAACAATACGATTTCGTGATTTGACAAAATGATTTTCATTGTTTAATCAAACACAACGCACAATATTCGTAAAAAAATCAAAACTACTAGAAAAATTATCATCGAAATGAAACCGTCTTCGGGTAAAGAAAGACTCGTAAGTGACGTCCAGGTCGAGTATAGATAATATTATGATGTAAGTAAAATCGGTTTGTTCGGTCGGATCTCGAAAATCAAATCGGAGCATAAACAAACGATATTTAGTTTTGAACACCGCCGATGTAGAAGAAACAATTTATTTATTTCAGCACAATTATTCAAAACGTATCGGTTTAATTGAATTACAATAATATATGAGCACATACATGATATACCGACTGAGCTCGTATCTGGTTTACGGAGTTTATAGATTTCGTAATTCGTTTTTTAAATAGATCGCACCACTGATAATATTCGAGTATAAGAGTAGTACAGACACGACCGTCCGCAGTCAAACTCGGTAGAAGAGAAAAAAAACCAAAAATATCGATTCGGCCCAAGTCGACGTTTAGAGGGGCACGAGTCATCCGGCCATCACGACGACTCGGGCGTTCGTCGTTCGGTAGAGACAAAACCCGACGTTAATTACGACCATTATTGACACGCGCGCGCCACTCCGGGTGAACACGTCAAGACAAAATATAATATCCTGCCTATGTACGCGTGGGTAAATTATCGGTCGTCGCTCGTTATTATTGTCACGAAAATAATAATAAAAAAAAACCGAAAACTCTCGTCGAAAACGTTTGAAAATATTTCGTTTTCTTTTCTTTTATTTTTGTTTTTTTTTTTTCGTTTTGTTTGGACACGCCCGCGGGCAAAAGACAATATAATACAATTCCGTTGTTTACGACGGGCGCGCAGCTGCCCGCAGCTGTCGCCGCCGCCGTCCGCAGGCCACGCGACTCGGCAGGAAACCTTTCGTGGCCACCGGACCGCGGCGACGACGACCGGCTCGCAGCGCTATCCTTCCGCCGGCCTTTACCGTCCCCCTCGTACTCGCGCGCGCGCGCGCCGCGCCGCAGTCACCAAGACGTTTGTACCTCCGCTTTTGCTCGTCCGCGTGTGGCGAGCACATGGTACAAGACGGGCGGTGTGTGCGACACAATAGATTATCAGACGGTCATATATATTATATTATACGCGGTGCGCGTATATTGTTCCGCTCCGAGTGTTTCGGACGGAAGTAGTTTTTACGCCGCGCGGAAACCACTCGTTTGCCGCGGCGGCCGAAACGAAAATGTATATTTCCATCGTCGTCTCCGCAAAACCCTACTACATATAGCATTATAGTCGTCTCCGCAAAACTCTACTACGTATATAGTCTTCTCGCGCGTCCGCGGCGGATCTGAAGCTCGTTTGATGGAGAGAAGGGCGAATCATACAGGTAGGTAACCTACTGACGAGGCCGTTACCGAAGACAAATTTCGGCGCAGGGGTGCAAAAGTTTGTTTTTAACAAAAGAATTTAAATATATATCAGAAAACCATGAATTTGGTAGAGTTATGATTAATCGAGTTTCAAGCCATAATATTATGACTATAGGGCAGAGATTTCGATTGCCTGAAAAACCTGAAAAATTACCTTTTAAAATGTTAAAAAAAAAAAAAATTATAAAATCTAATGAATATATTTTTTTAAATAGATACCTTTATATATTATAAGTCTTTAAATTAAAAATTTTATGTTTAAGTATTACATCAGGAAACATTTTCAATTATTTTAATTAGGAAAAATATATTTTCGTATTTAATTTTTTTAATTACTTTACATATAAACGTGTATTTCTTGAATTAATTTTTTTTTTTTTTTAATGTAATTATTGCTGGTACGAAATGGTTTTTTTCACGTAAGTATAGTTTGAATTAAAGATTTATAACTACCATATAAAAATAATTATTTAAATGAAGATGAAAAGAATCAAAAAATTACTCAGATTCAATAATAGTGTAAAAGTTAACTTGAAAATTAAAAAAAAATAATCTAAAAATTCTAAAAAATGCGAAAGAAAATTATACTCGCATACAACACGAACTCGTTGATGAATCACACTGAACACATTGTTTTTATTTTCATTACTGATTTGCCGACACAATAACAAAAATCATACTCGGCCAATGCCTTAAAAAAAAACTACTCGGTAGAATGTAAAACCCTTTCCAACCCATCGTTCGCGCATAGTCTAGTTTTTTTCTTTCTGGACAGGCTCTTTAGACAGATATATAAACGGTCGTTTCGGGTCAGCTGAGCCTGTGCGATAACGAGCGGGCAACTGGTTCGCGTCGTCGACGTGACGACAACGAGCGTGCGCGCGAAGATCGTAGCAGTGACGAGATGATCGGCGGTGCCGCGGGAGAGCGTGTTTGCACGACCGTACGAACGGCGACGGTCAGCGGGGCAGGTGACGCGCGACCGACCTAACTGCAGCGAATGCCGGCAGAGACGAAAAAAAAACAACGAGTTTTTCGCACGACGAGCCAAAACGACGTCTGAAGGCGACGAAAAAGACGGAAATTCTTAACGCTTTTATATCTCCGTCCGCGACACGACAATGAGCGCCTTTCGGGAATTTCTCTCGAAAATTAGGCACGCATGGTCGGCATAAATATTACTGTTTGTGCCACTCGGAGACCGCGCACGTACGCGCAACGACGGCAACGCCATATGTCCAGGACGACCGGGGAGGACACCTTGTGCTTTTTCCCACACGAGAACGCGACGGCGACGTACGCGCGCGCGTCGGCCTTTATTCGTCGCGACCGCGCCATGTGTCTTACGCGTAACGAGCGGGGGAAAAAAAAATTACGAAAGGAATACACACACCGGAATTTGCCGGCCCAATGATTCTAGGCGGCAGGTGCCGAAGGGTCTTCGCGACGATGCACTAGACGTGTACGTCTATTATAATATACTATTAGCGGTACTCCGTTACCGGTGTATAATGCGTATGCGAGTACACTAATACAATATGACCGCTACCGCGGTATAGGTACGTGTTTGTGCGCCGCCGTCGGCGCAAGAGTTCCGCACAGTTGACTCCTGGAAGGAACTACGGTGCGTGGTCGCCACCCGAAACACCCGGCAAAAGCTCCTTGGCAGTCGCGTTTCGACGACGGCGGCGGCGGCGGCCACTCGGCATTTTATCGTATTTAATATTGTTACTATTATTACTATCGTCATCATCGTTGTTATTATTTAATTTTTTTCGAATTCGCCGGACGCTTTCGTTTTTTTTATTCCGACTTTATTATTATTGCCTTCCTTGCACGACATATGTCGGTTTCCTTCGGTTTTTTTTTTCCTTTTTGTTCATTTGTTTGATACTACAACAATTATAATATTATTATTATCATATAATACGTATTCAAAAGGCGAATACAAATCGCTCCGGATATGATTCAAGTTTATATAGGCTCGAAATTACAGAAAAACTGTACCTAACACCCGGGGTGTTTTTGAAAATTCATACCGGGTAGAAAAACAAACCGTGTATTAAATACAATTTTTGTACCCAAACACAAAAAAAAATAGTGTTCTCAGAGTCTCGAATGGTTTTCACGTTTTACGGGAAATTTCGAAGCAATACCAAAAGTGTAAAAAACGATCGAACTTACAAATCGTTCTTGTCGGCGGCGTGCGATCATATTATAAAAGTAATATTGTTGCCGTCTGATTTCAAATAAATTTTCTAATATATTTTAGGTCACGTTTACTAAAACATTAAAGTAATAATAATTGTTGTTATTATTATTTTTAATTATTCGTCTTTTGCCACACTTTTGTTGGCCGTGTAAAATTGAAAACGCAAAAATACATCATTTTTAACAATAATAATAAATTCTAATTTTATGCGGACCATAAGTATGTGGAGTAATAACAATGTATAGTTACGATAAATACGATACGGTAATTTGAATTTTTATTAAAATGAAATTGGGACAAACCATTGTTAGATTTCTCTTGTAATTTTAGTAAAATAATCATAAAAATAAACTGTAACTGTGTAATTAGTCAAACGTTATAGTCTAGTATACAATTACTCTCGAACAAGTTGTCGGAAGACCGTTTTTAACATGATTTCTTAAAGCATCATCGTATTAAATTAAAAAAAAATAAAAACAATAATAATAATTAATGTTTTCAAGATTAATGCGGCGATGGCTAGCAAAAACAAATTTAAAATAAAGATTTTTAACCACGGAAAGAATATACATATATATATATATCGTTTTATACGGGCACGTTATTAAGAAAGTATAAAAACAATGTATTGTTTATGAGTCTACTGCGGAGAAAAGTCAATACTCATAAATCGCATCGGAAATACAGAGCTTATAAGTTATAATAATAATAATGTATGCTAAACTCGCCCTCGGGCACCGCGCGTTCTAATGGACATCAGAGGCTGATCACCGCGGATTAAATGCTTAATTACAAGACATGTTTTATTGGTTTGGTCTTAGGTAGGTAATAAAATTATTATTCTCGACCCAAATAACGAAACAGAAAAAAAAAAAAAAAGTTTTTTTATTTTTAAAACAACGCGTGTACCTAATTGTACGTACGCACATAATACCAATCACTAACCAGTGACGGCTACCCTTAAAAATTGTTGTGTTTAAATTATTTTCGATTTATAAAAATTGTGCAAACATCGTAAAGGAGTTGAATTTACAACATATCACGAGCGTATATTATTACTAGAAGTCGATGATACATTGCTGTTCGACTATTTCATTATTTAACGACAATGGTCAACGAATAGCGACGACCGCAAAACGTATATCGAGAGGAATTATTATATCAAAAGATTAAAGGCCCCAGAGACTACCCCACGTTACCAGACAATTATTACGCTATTGATACTGTCCATAATAACCAATAGCACTTTATCAAATAAATTATTAATATAATTTCGCAAAATCTTTTACTGAGCGACTTTACGTGAATAAAGAACACTAGCGATCGTATCATAATAATATGATAAATAATACGTTAATAATAGCAAGAAACGAAACAATAATTGATTAAATCCATTTATATATTATTAAAATGAAATAGTTATTGGCAACAATTATTAATTATCGACATATCTGATTTAATTCAAAGTGCTTATTGAAAAATCAAAAGGGTAAAATTGTGCTAACATAAAACTACAAATAAAATTGATCATATTTTAATATTATGTTATAACTTTCTAAATCGTAAATAGTAAATACGCTCAAACTAAAAATATTGAAATCTTATGTAATGACTGATATTATTTTTCGAACAATACGATATGAATTACGTAAAAAAAAAATATATTGCTTAAATTCTGTGTGATGTTAAATTGAAAACAATTCATAAATAGTTTAAATTTTTGGCGTATGGTTTTACCACACATTATTAAACTTCAAATAAAAAGGGGAAAATTAATTTCGATCAATAGTTTATTTTAATTATCCGAGATTGATTGACATTATAATTATTTGGTTAATATTTAACGGGTTATGTGTAAATATTTTTAACTACAATTATTTCACAAGTACCACATCAAAATTGTACGGAATTAGATTTAAACGAACATTTTTGTTTTACCGCAAAATATAGTATAGTGCTTATAAATTGTGGTGTACCAATTTCGACCACTGTTATTATCCAATCGATCACCACAAAATTTCGTAAAATTTTAGAATGTAAATTTCATTGATATTATATAATAAAAGTATATCATTGTATTTATCGTCATTTTTGTCATAATGGTTTTGATAAAATTATAATCGCATATTTTTATAAAATATCGTACGATTTGATTTCATAATTAAAATTGAAAAAATGTCTAATTAAAAATGTGTTGTAATGAATAAATCATAAATCAAGTTATTCAAATTAACGAAAGTTACAAAACACAATACACATTGTTATAATTATTACGGGATGTATTTGATTTCGAGTAAAGCCAATATCGCTAGAGAAAAATAATCGGCATTACATCGTTTATGAAATTATTTTTTGTAGAATTTAACGATAAACTGAACATTCTTAACTTTGACACGAGTGAAAAGTAGAACAATTATTTTCAATACGTTTAACAATAAAATATAAGTATTATTTTACTAATCTTATAAAACTATATTTATTATGTTTTCGTTGAGTTCAAACGCATATTCGTTTGAAATCGATTTTAGCGTTTCATCTATTTCGATCCGGTTAAAGGAATTTTTTCTTTTTGTCCATCTCGGCTAAATTCGTTTAAAATCTCCGCCACCGTTTGCGTGTTTATATGCGCTTACTGCTTGGATACAGTTTTATTTCCGTCACTTCGCGTATGCGCTTCACTGCAGTTCGTACCAGCCACGGCGCGCATTATCGAAAATATTCGCACCGGCGACGCTTTAAACGACCTGCTCAACAAGAAACTCGGGGTGTACGCCAATACTATAATACGAAAACAACAACGAGAGCTTGCCGACGACGTCGTGAATCGCGATAAAAAGAACAGAAAATTCAACGCAGACGGCCCAAGGCACGGTCGTAGAGGACGATCGCGATGGTCTCGGTCGTTCCGCACTCAAAACGTAGCTATAGATAGGCTTACGAGAGCAGTGCAAGTCAAACGGGGGTGATGAGGGGCATAGATCCCCATGAACTTTTTCGAAATCTATAACATATTATATGTTTATGCAAAAACAATTAAAAATTTATTTCCGGTGACAAAAATAAAATACTTGGAAAATTTCTACAGAATATTTTGTTTTAATTTTATACACTTTATATTATAAAAAAATCAAAAAAAAGTAGATGTAATAATTTAATGATAATAAGAAAATATCAATTGTAAAATGTAATTACAGTATTATTATATTAATATGCCTGTTGCTA
Source organism: Drepanosiphum platanoidis (assembly GCA_948098885.1). Lineage (NCBI taxonomy): Eukaryota > Metazoa > Arthropoda > Insecta > Hemiptera > Aphididae > Drepanosiphum > Drepanosiphum platanoidis. The sequence goes on from OX402528.1 coordinate 20,362,935, forward strand.
TTTGATCAGGTAATACTTTTTAATGTTTAATTTTAAATTAATAAATTTATCTCACGAGTTATATTTCGAATGGTCAAAGTGCGTGCTGAAAAATGTACTCCCCCTCATGACCAAAAAAAAATCTGACCGCCATCGATCGAGTGGCACCGCTCCAGGACGAATTTCAATCGAACGATACGACACGGCGAACACGTGCGAATCTGCCTTTTTTTTTCCTCACCACAATCGTACTCAAGGTTTTCCCAGTGCGTTGTGTCGATGTTTTTTTTCCGCGACTCTTCTCCACGCGTTTTCGACGCCGCCGACAAAGAAATCGCATCGTCACGACGAAGGTGCGTATACCCGAGTACACGATATCTATCTTATTAGTGTAGTGGTGTGACACAAAACAATAGCACGAACGGTAGACAATGGCGCGTTTATTTTTTTTTTTCGACAGAAAACACACGAAAAATATTCGGCAGCGAAACGTCGATAACGATATTTTCGTCAGTTGTTTTGTCTGCGCAATTTAAGTACCTCGTAGTCACTATACTATAATGATAAATGCATACATTTAGTTTGCATAACATTTTATAAAAATAATTTTCATAACATCTAATAACGAACCATTTGATTTTGAGACATTATATTTCTATATTCTTACGTGATGTAATAGATCGTAGTCGAGTTGTCGGTCGACCCGTATTTTCGTATATATATTTTGAATAATAAAACACGTGTTGTATGGTTTCTCGGCTCTTCTCGACGAGACGGTAAACATAATATGTAGGCACCTACACTTAAAAGATACATTGGCATAATTATACGAATGATCCGTAGAGGGTAATACTGCTGCGTACTGCGGTCGAATCCGGGTCCAGACACTCGGAAGCCTCGAGATAGGCACGTGCAGCTGACCGGTTTTTTAAGTCTCGTAATAATATTACCACAGATTACAGACAAATGGAAGATACGACGAAAACGAAACGCATTACTTTTACTATTAAAATATTTTGAACGTCTAGTTGTTTTCCGTCGGAGGAAGAATTCGGTTATATTTTTGGCTTCAATAAAGATTAAGGATAATATTACAAACGTGTCGTTTTCTAAACAATGTAAAAATAGAAAGTATATAATTTTTGGATTTTAGTTCAAAATCGAACAATTCGAATGCATTCCGTTAGAAATATATTATGATAAATACACAATAATAATAATATGAATTGTAATTTGATTTCGAAAATCCGATAAGAGTTTATAAATATTTGAAGTATTAAACTTTCAAATTTTAATAGTAAATTATTGATAAAAAAACATGCCGAATAAATACAATAGAGTTTATATACTTAATAGATAATTTATATATATTTTATTCATTGTGTAATCAAACGGTATAAATTAAAATTATTTTAATTTTATTTGCAAATAATCATCATCATCAGTAATATTGTTATTACGATCAGTCACAGAGTTCCTAAAAAATTCTAAAATTAGATTAGGGCAAACGATGACGGACAGCCAAGTGGTCAGAACGATTTCGTACCGAACACGAGGAAATGGAATCGAAATATAAATCTAAACCGTCCGTCCGACCGCGTTCGAAATCAAACGGGTTTCTCAGAGACCTAGCCGATTCCTACCACGACGAACCGAGACCGGAAAAATAATTAAACACACGGCTATACACGTCGGTGCATTATGTACCTATCTAGGTGTTTATGTTTAAGATAATTAGCTCCTTGGCGGAATTCAAATCGTTACGCATAAAAAGTACACACGTTGTATCGCACGTGCACGGTCATACCACGCGCGTGTCTTACATTCTCGACGGACGCGTTCGAATTATAATACATACGAACATCTTAATACCGTATACAGTGCAATAACGTAATAACATAATGCGATAAAAATAATAAATCGCCGTAATTGAACGCGACTGTAATTTCCGCGCGAGTCGGTCAGCCGACTGAGACGAATAATGCACCGGAGCAGTTGTCCTGCTGTACCTACTGCAATAGGTACTCGCGAGCACGCGCTATACGTGATAGTATGCGTGTACTCGTACGACGGCAAGTATAGCAGCTTTAGGATGGACGTGACTAGGTAGTGACTTGTCGGGAGACTAGAGCCTCTCGAAATGACGCGTGTGCTCTTTCTGTTGTGAAACGAAGAATATTATAACGGCTGTCGGAAACGCCGTATTTAATTGTTCTTTGTTAATATCATAAACTCACAGAACCTATGTATATGTTATATAAAATAATATAAATTATTTTCCGAAAAAAATTGTCGACACCTCATTGTTTTTCCAAGTATCCTTGTATTTTATTGATATATTATGGAATATATTATAAAACGAAAATACGAAAATGATACGTAATATATTACCACGAACCGATAGAAAACGTTTACGTCATAATGATTACAATATTTGTCTGGTTAAAGAGTGCTTTCAAAAGGGCTCGAGAGCTCAATTTTCCAAAAAAAAATTGATAAAACGTCGATTAAAACCTCTTCCTATTCAGTCCACATTAACTCGATGACCCGATGATGGAACGTGTCTATACAACCTGTAGTACGACAAGTGACGATGACCCTCATTATTCTACGTTAAGTGGTATCGAGGCCGGTTTAACCATCAAGCAATATACTGGAACTTACGACAAGTAGTCAGGCGCCCCCGCAAAAAAAAAAAAAAGCGCAATAATAACATGTAGAATTTATTATTTTCAATACTGAAGTTCTTATTATATAAGACCCTGGCAACAACAATAGCGACATGTTATAATGGTATATTTTACATAATATTTCATACTTTGTCCGTTTCTCTTTTTGCGTTTTTTTTTAGTTAGCCGATAATATACACCGTTTTACATTATTGTCGTTTTGTTAACTATACACGTAGTAGTATAATGTTACATACCGATCGGGTTCGATCGAATTATTCAAATAATTATTTATATTTCTTCGAGGAGATAACGGGCCTCACTGAAAGCTTTAGTGACGGAGTTTGACATCATAATTATGTCAAATATTACGTCCCCAATCGTCCGAGAAATTCTAAAACAACCTATTATATGTTTGTAATATATAATATACGATATAAGCGTGTATAAATTGAGATCGGAGACTGTAGAGCGACGTCAGTTTTTATATTTTACATATTTTATAATATTATATAATTAAAAAACACGTTGAAAATATTGGGCCTATGAGGCCGTGTGCGATTTGGCCACGACAATCACTACCAGTCGGATTATGAACAAATGAAATACTAAAACGTGCCCGAAATTGTAGTGTTAGTAGTCGGTGATACAGACTGCGGGCGATCGACACGATAATAATAATAACAATACTATAGACGACCGCCGTCGGTGTGTAACGGACACGGGGGCGGCTACCGTCGTCGTCGGGGCTGCGGCTGCAGGAGCAATTAGACGGGATGACGTTACCGTTTCGCCGCGACGGCGGCGGTGTGACGTTTCGCCAACTACAATGATACGGCCGACGTGTAAAGTTCCCAAGCCACGCCGACACCGGAAACGGCGCCGCGGCCGCGCGCCCGTAGGACAGGATCAATCAAGGATGACCTCTGCGGGGAGAAGGAGACGACGGCGAGGCGCGCGCGTCTTACGCGGTGCGCGTACGAGCCGATCGTGTCCGCGGTCCTGCACGCGGAACCACGAGTTTCCCACGGCGAGCCGACTCGGATCACTCCCGGCATACTAACCGCATCGCCACCGCGACCGGATATTGAAAAACGTTTCCCCCTCGGCGAGCAAACATCCGAATCGTTTAACGCGCCGCGGTGTAGGAATTTCCGGAAGGATGCGCCCGGGATCCGCCGCCGGCGTGCAAGTATAAATAAGTGTATATTACGCTATATTAAAATGTATAGGTGTTACAATACCACACTCGTATGTGACAGATATTATAATAACATATTAAGTACGGTCTGTTTCCGCGATCAACGCGATTTCCGATTATTATCTACAAGACCGTATTTGGCCGTTTCGATCGAATTTCAAATCAAATAACACGTGATCACGATCGAGTTAAAAGTTATCGTATTTTCGAACGCTATACCGCTGCCTCAAAAGTGACGAATAAAATGATATGTGCAGTAATCGAATTATCCTCGTGGCGTCTTAAAGGGATTTAGGTCGAATACGAGGGCGATAGGACAAAGTGTTTTAGCGTGTGTGGAACCACCTATGCACGAGCTTATAAAATATGAATTCTATAGTCATTTACGTCGACAAATAAATTGCCTACGAAAGTGATAATGCAGGCTTATAGCCACGCAATACTTGTGTGGACGTATATCAGTGGGAGAGACGTCGAAAAGCCGTGGGCTTTTTGATATCTAACGCTTGAAAAATATTAATTTAGATTTTAAATTCACTTTTTCTTACAGTTTTGTGCCATAAGCGATGAAAAGGTTTCGCGGACTTGTATAAAAATGTTTAAAACGAAATCATAGAACTTTTTTACTTCAAATCCGATTTAATTCCTACACAATGAATTAGCGAATGATCGAAAATAAGTATTATTATGTGTCTGTGACACAGATGGTTATACCGATAAACTGTAGTCGTGAAATATACGATAATTTGAATTTCGATAACTTTATCGTGTAAACACAAAGTAAATATAATATTCTAACCTTGGATTAAATTGATAGTCGTGGGTGATATATGATACGTTTCGAGTCAAAACATATATCATTATTCTGGTCTAGTTCAAAACAATCACTTGCGACCGCGCGTCGTACTTCTGACACCCCTGAATTTCCTTCTGTGGCGGACCTGGCATTTCGGTAATGTGAGTTTGCCGAACTCGCGGAAGGCCGCGCTAAATATCAATCAACTGAATCAATCGCGTACCACAAAGACGACTCCGTCGTCGTCGGAGAGTCAAACTACACGAACGATTTTTCGTCGAACCGATCGGCCCGATAAGTTGTTCGTCCGACACGAAGTATTTCATAGATAATTTATGCGATTATCGTTTGTCGACGAATTGGCTGACTCGCGACGGACGCGACGATAACATAATTTTATTCAGTCAGTCATCACGAATAGAAACATTTTCAGTTCGGTTTTAAATCCGTTCGAGTGTGTACGCACTAGCCGCCACAAGTATATACATTTAATTAATTTGAATAATAGTAACAACTATCGATATCTCTTTCCACATAATTTATCCTTTGTTATTATATTATTGTAGTCTCCGGCTGCTATTACATAATATCTGATTATTTTGTACCTGTTGCACAATATTTCGTCATCAGACGGCGAAAACATTTTCTTTCGACACGGTGTCGTCAGACGCAGCGACCAAAAGTTTGCACGCCGCGACCTGTCGCGTCTTGCACACCGGCTCATACGATTTCCGTAAAAACAAATACTGACGTCACGTCGCGGTGTCGCAATATTCATTATGAAATTATGTAATATTTGCATAAAAATCTCTTTTTGCGCACGCGACGACCAATGCACGGTATAGATTCACAGACAGCGCGCGCACGCAACGTTCTCATTGGACGAGCCTCCGATTATAATTATTATTATTCATAACGCTCGTCGATTGTTTGTGTTATGCAAACGAACGAATTAATTAGTACGTTTTCGTATCTTTTTCAAAAACCATCTCTCTCTCTCTTTCCGTCTTCACACATGCAAACTGTTATTATTCAATCCACATTATATGTCGCCATCGGTCAGCACTCAGCAGTATTTGATCATAAATAAGTAAGTCGTATTATTATTATTATTAGGGCTCGGATGATTATGAAATCGCATATTTTTTTCTATCGGTGCAATTTAATACGGATCTGGATACAAATTTGATACACGTTAAACCGAATCAAATAATATTATTTTTTATTTTGCATATTTTATAGTTTTATATTTTAAATGCGTATTTTTGGGATTTTAAGAATATAAATACATATTATTTCAGTACATTTTTAAACTTTTTTAAAAACAATTTTAATTAACGGGTAGATAAATCATAAATGATCGACCCGTATAATCGTGCTTGTCCCAAATATTATTAGATTTTTACGCGATAAGATAAAATAGTCATTATAGAATTTTCACGTCACAAAAATTTACTCTCAAATAACAGGCACAGCTTCAAGTTCAATCAAATTAAAAAAAATCTTTGTATCAAAGTGTAACGCTCATATTGTAAATTAGTGTATAATATTAAAAAAAACTACTAATAAAAATAAAATAATTAAAAATTATAATAAATTTTTAAAATTTAATACTAAAGGTAGAATATATTTTTAGTCTGCATATTTTGGTTTTTTTTTTTTTTTTAGATAAAATGCATATTTTATGGTTTTTTTTGCACATTTTGAATGCGTATTTGGTAATTTTTTAGGGCATAAATGCATAGATATTACAGTCGATTTAAGTGAATTAAACATCCGAGCCCTAATTATTATTATTTTCATCATCATTACACCGATTATTTAAATAATATTATATTCGCAGAGATTACAAAAATCGTATAAAATCGCATTTCTTTGGGAATAGGCTAGTTTTTTATTCGTTGATCTTTGGAATTCGGGTTGAATCAATAGTTATAAACACGATTATACTTGCCCCAGTCACGTTTTCTAAACAGTATATCGATATATTATTATGCACTAATGTATTGTATATTGTACGTTTTTTTTTAATATATTAATTTTCGTATTAATTATATTACACTAAACGATATCATTTTGTACTCTATGACACGAGTAAGTTGACAAATTTGAAACTTAAAAAACAAATTTTTCTATTACTATCAAAAATCGATTTAAATTTTTTTTTTTATAAGACACTTGATATATTATTTTGGTACAATCTATTGATAAAAAAATGTTCTAAAACCCTAATTTTTTGCATAATAGATCGTTGTACACAATGTTTGACAACTTACTTAGGCCTTCCCGATTATTATTCTTTCGCTTACGCACGTGACAATCGAGAAAAATGCCGCTCTAAATATTATACGATAAAACTTTAAAACGATCGGTCCAACGAAAATCTCACAAGTCACACAAGTTTTTCGGAAATTGAATCCTGTGATATTATTATTTACCCATTGTATTTTTTTTCGAAACATTACAATAATAATATGTTGACGGTTGTTTTACTATATTGTTCGTTTTAGTAAAAATTAAAGCAAACTTGTGGATCTACAAGTACCCGTGAACGCGTCGCAGCAAACGTCGTGGTAAAAATGTAGAGCGATCACACGACATTTTATAAATCGCTATATTATAATATCGCGTATAATAATCATCATGTTTCGCACGAAACAATTAGTATTTTCCCCGACGAAATCACGCGCTGCACTGCGACATACAAATAGAAACTATATTAGCTATTACGAAACGTTGCGTTTGTTTTAAAATTTTTTGACAAACGACACGTCTATGTGGACGATTGCGCAATATTATAATTTCCCGTCCGGTGTCGAAATCAACTACTCGAATAGACATTTCGATTGCGCGTTGTCGCTCGACGAACGCAGATTTCTCGAAACCGTATTGCACCGTACCTATTCTAATTAAACTGGTTCGTTTATGTCGAACGTTTTTTTTTTTTTTGTCCATTGGGTCGACTTGAAATCTATCATCGACTATGAAGTATTTATTCGTATTGGAAAACGACCGGTTTCGATCGCTAACGTTCCTTTACAAAGTTCTCGCATGACATTTTAATATCGTGTCTATTTTATATTTTATTTTACAGACATTTCGATCGAATATTGAGATTAAAAAACTCGTGATTTTAACTCAGGACTATATCGACTCAATTATGTTTAATATTAAATATTTACACAATTTTACACAATAAAACTAATTTAAATATAACGATTGTTTACACTAATATTCTGATATCATAGTATCAATTATTCTAATGCGTATCTAGGCGATAATTTCATCTTGTGAATTGGGCTGTTGATACCGTCAACGCGGTTGAATTTGTGTCGGTTGAATTTTTTCGACGTTACTTTAATTCTCAAATTTGAGTTGGTTTTGCGACCAGTGTTTGTAACTATGGCCAGTGCTCAGAATTAATAATTATCTCCTTTTTTATTGTTTTTTTTTTTTACACCGTGAACGGATCTCAAAAATTGTTTTCCTTGGTGTGTATTACACCACGTGTCGTGCATATCACTAAAATATTGTCCAACTCTATATTATTTAATGTTAAAAGTTTTTTTTCCCCCTGTTCGTATCACAGTAATAAGGTTAATTTTTGAAAATCGAGGGCAAATAAAATCTATGACTGAGTGTTTACCTATAATTATAAAATCAGTATTAACCTTGAACAACTCTGCACACTACCGGTTAGGTTGTACGCGTACCACAGTTAGAGAACGGTAGGACCGTTACAGCATGCGTGCCAATAAAATATAAACTACGCGTCTGCATAAATAATGTAACGATTGTAAAGTTACTATTACATTGATCGTGCAAACGACCGCATTATCGTAAATAAAGGAATAAACGAAATTAGGAAAAAAAAACAAAAAAAAAACAAAAAACAAAAAAACAAATTGAATGTAACTTTTTCAAGGATTCTGCGATACTAATGAGCAGTGCAATTTTCGAGGCAGTTCTTCCATCGCGGTTTAATTACAGCTCGGTTTTTATGAAACGCTAAATTATGTGTAACGCTCGCGTTAAAAACAATTCAAACTACCCACTTATAAGTTGTTTTTTTTTTTTGATTTTTTTTCAATGTAATGTCTCGAGTTCAACGTTTTCGAACAAGACGCGCGCGCTTGTTCCGGAATGTTTTATCTCTAAACATTATAATCCAGTCCGTAGTTTTAATTCTGAAAACTAATTGACAAAAATATAAAATAATACGTATACGGAATGATAATAATTATTATATATTATATATATTTTAATTTTTTTTTGTCTTGTCACAGTTTATGCAAAAACACAAAACTGGGTATGAAAAACGAAGGTACGCTCATTGTTCGAGGAAAAAAAACAGTTTACGTTGTAACAACGACAGCTGTTGCGAACACAAAACAATATAACCTTCTGCGGCTAAATAAATATATACGTATGTGTGTAATATGTGTCTTATTATTGCTGTTATTAAAATTAACACGCGCTACTAACCTCTTCTAAAATGAACTCTCGTAAATTGTATTATAAGAAAAAAGCGGAAACGCGAATTATTTTTCTTGCTTCTCGTTAGCTGTATTTTCTTCGTGCAATTATCATTCGAGTAGTGTGTGTGTGTGTGTGTGTGTGTGTGTGTGTGTGCGATATCACTTCTGCTGTCAGTATATTATATTACCTATTCCATAAATTATTATTATTACATTTCGTTCGTTTTCCTGGTAAGATAATCATGTTGATCATTAATATTGAAAATCACGAGTTTCAAAAGTAAGGTGCTCGATTGAAATTGCTATCCTTTATATATATAAAAATAAAATGCTCAAGTTACCACTCCCTAATAATGAAAAAAAAAAAAGAAAGAAAAAGTAATGCTCGTAATTTTTATTCATTTCGTTGAAACAACAACATTTCGTTCCCCATTTACTACCCTTAGATTTTCATAATAATTATAATAATAATAATACTATCACCGTTTACGCAAATCGTTTTGATCGACGACGTTTGAAACAACGAAATTACATTATGTTTACATTAATTACGTTTGAAATTACGAAAAAAAAAAAGTTAAAGTTTTATTATTTCGATTTCGTATAAGATCTCTCTTAATTCGAAGAACGATGAGATTTTCGTATACTGTACTGAATACTTAACAGGAAAGTTATAGTGAAATAAGAACGCTCTATTCTATTTTTAGATTATCGTCTTTCTGATACACGAAACAGGATATAATTCGAGCTATGCCAAACAAGAGGCACGTATAGCGGGCCCCAACTCTTTGTCAATCTCTTCGACACAGTCGGTTCGTCGTTATAATATATTCATAACACATTTACGTTTATATTTTAATTTTGTATGTAAATTAAATCATTTTAGCAAATATTCCAAGACAGTAAATGTATTAAGTATATATGAGTCATCATCGAGGCTGGTGAGTGTTTTGGACGACGTCACAGCGGCCGATGCGTATCGTGCGTTGTAATAATAGAGGATGTGACCAAATACAAACATTTTTTTTAAATACTTATTGCATTTAATTAACTAATTGCTTATTTGTATTTGTACATGTGCTTTGAATACAAATATCTGGAGCACGTATAGTTTATAATTATTTATTTATATATTTAATACACAGTCCGATTGATTGTCAAATTTGTGTAACATAAAATACAACTAACTGTTATTGAAACGTGAAGTACGGAAATACAAAATTAAATTACTACGATTAATTGCAAAACAATTTGACACGCGGTAAGTATGAGTTAGCATTTTTTGCTAACTGAAGCCTCTGAAATCTTCTTTGTCCCGAGTCGCTTAAAGTTTAAACATAACTCTGCGTCCACACATATTATATATGTATTTCAAAATATAATAAAATCCATCGGGTTTTTTTTTTTTAAGGTTTCCATATGAAATAAGAAAACGTACGGATTAAACCATTACGGGTTTGTATAACACAAGTCGTGTTCGCGATGGAAAAACGGAAAAATCAATTACATCCGATTCCAAAGCGAAGGTACGTACACGACATGGGTACACACATACACGTCATACTGTGTTTTTTCGTTTTAAAAATATAAAACACTTTTTCGATTTTAAATTTTGATTACGGTATTACGAAAGTAGGTATTATTATACGCGTGTAAAAGTAAAAAAAAAAACCGATAAAAAATAACGATTCGAGCAATACTTAATTTCTGATTAAACCGAGTCACACGTCACACACACGCGCATGCATGTGAATGGACGAGAACGCGTCAAGGTTTGTTTTCGCCCTTCATTCATCGCGCGCTCCTCGTACGCACAATCTTCTATCGTTCGTTTATATACATATATATATATATACACACGCATACCCGATTAAGGGTGTCGGCGAAGGGTTATTAAGTCCTATGGGAACCGGGCCAAGTTAAACGCGGTAGCTACATCATTTAGCGCCCTCATTATACCATAATCAACCGGAACCCTATACCTACCGTCTAGTATTTTTTTTATATACGTCTTATATGTGTGTGTACAAAATAAGAATCTGTTGTGCTCGCGTTATATTTCACGTTTGTCGGACAACACGTCGCGGGAGGGAAAAAAAAATTTGATCCGAAAAATCCTGTTCTTCAAAAGAAACCAAACGGAGGGAAAAAACGTAATTATTTTACTCTTTCGGCGGCGGCGGCGGCGGCGGCTCTGTACGTGCTCGTTTTGTTTCGGCTGCGGCGTCGGCGGCGTGTTTGGTTTGTCCATATAGTCGTATACAAGTTATTATTTCACACACACACACACACGTCGTACCTTCTTATATCGCGTCGTGATAAATTACATTCCACCCCGTCGAAATGAAAACCAGCTCGACGCACCGCGCGAAGACGTGCGTCCTGCGTATACGTATATAGTCGTATATTTCACATAGGCCGCCGTCGTCGTGGCCGGTAAATGATATTGTCACGATGAGATAATAATATTGTCCGAGCGCACGAAAACGAGCGCTCTCCGCGAATACCGCGGCGAACCGACGACGACGCGTTCGCTCCCCCGGACTTTGGAGACGGTTTCTATTACGCTCTCGCGCAAAATCGTCGTAACAGTTATTGTATTCGTCGTTGTAATGTTGTTATCGAGTAGGTAGTGTTGTTGCTGTTGTTGTTTTTTCACGCGCCAGCTAGAATATCTGTCCCACTTTTCAAATTCTAATCGGAGCGGAGCGAGATTTAATCTTTTGAACTCGTGTTTTATTTTTTACTTTTTATTTTTCATCTTTATGCGCGTGTATACATTGTAGTCTCGGTGGATTTTCTCGTTTTCCCCTCGCCCGTTATCAAACAAACGAAAATTACAATAAAATATAAAACAAAGCGAAATGTTTTCGGTAGATCACGAACGTCGCGGGCGGGAAAAAAATGAAAACGCAACACACGCGGTCGGTTATTGTCCGTGGTGGTTTTCAAAATTAACTATTAACCGTCGTCGTAATATCGAATCGTCTTCTTAACCGATCGCAATACAATATCTCCTAACCGAGACACACGAGTGCCGCGATCAAATATTAACAATTCGAGTTGTGCGCTGCCGACCGAGTTGAATAAAATCGAGTATACGTTTTTCAGCGTAAGCCTCTCTTGATCGTTAATCATATAATATCGCACCGTATAAAACACATATTGTATTATTATTACATTATACGTATTACACGTCTTGGTAGCGAATAACTCAAAATGTTTACTATATATTCCTGTTGATTTTTTTTTTATAAACTCTGTTTCGCACGAGCGTGTATGATCAGTTTGAATTGGACGAAACATGTGTACGGACATTTGCGGTTTATTATTTCAAAGCGATTTCAAATTATTAGCGGAAACGCAGAGGTTTTTTTGTTTTTATCCATAATGAATTCGAGTTTTGAAAACGGAAGGGACGCGTGACATAATAATAATAATAATATATAATCTCTATAGAATTAGCATGAAAAAACAATTCGTCAATTGATAATTATATATATTATTTTACACATATTTTGTAACGAAAATAATTAATGTTGTTTATCACGATCTCATTATACTATATGCTGAATGTATGTAACATATGTGATGATTTCAAAGAATATATTATTATTATAACTAATAAAAAAAAAATGCGCAGGTATCGTTACACAATCGGTTATCGTTATAAATTTGCCTTACATAACGCGTACTGTATGTTCGTCCTTTCGACGATATTCATAAGTAAGTATAAGCACACATAACTATTTTATTTTTTTTTTACCACAAACGTTATAATGGTAATTACTGTTGAAACTCCGGTGCTTGTTAAATTTTACCATTATCGTTGCGCCGTTTTATTGTTCATTAAAAATTATTTTTCAACGTTAATTATTTCTCTTTTAAACTTGAACAATTTTACCGCGACACAACAGTAACACAGCAATATAATATAGTACATTGGTCTCAAATTTTAAATTTCAATTTTCCAACATCACTCACCCGTCACCCGTATCTCATCAGAGTTTAGTATAGCATCCATTTTTTTTTTAACTTCATTATTTCGACGTGTAATTTTTATTTAAATAAATTAAAATTGCTTGTAAACTGCAGTAGATTTTTCCGTATCATAAAATGTTTCGAGACATAATTAATGACTATTATGGAATCGATTTAAACGCGAGTTTAATTTCTTTGTAAAAGCCCTAGAACAATACTTTTCAATCAAAACATTCGTTTCGTGTCGTAGAAAAAAAATTTACTCAGCACGTTTTCAATTATTCTCGTTTTGTTTTCAAGTGCTTATATCATTTTATTCCGATAAAATCAATATTTGAGTGCATTAAAATCCGCTCCCGAGTTCCAAAATCATATCTCCCCGAATACAATCAAACGCTACCCAACACAACGTAATTTCGTCCTATATCGATAAATACTGATTTATTCATTAATTTACAAAAAAAAAAATAAAAAAAAACCACGGAGACATTGACCTCTTAAATTTGCATCGGGGAGAGTGGCCCTCCCCCTCACCCCCTCTCCTAGTTTACGCCTATGCGCACACGTAAAAAATAAATAAATCCTAATTAACGGTAAAACATGACGTTCCATTTATTATTATATATTTTTTTTACCATACACGATGATATAATATAGTAACGCGTCTTTTAATAGATAACAATTATTATCTACCGTACCCATTAAATATAGCCGATGCACGGATAAAGCTATGTACCCGAGTACAGCGAGTATAATAACAACAACAATAATAATAATAATACGTATAAGCACTCGGTTTGCGTACAAACGTATAATATTATTATGTATTCGGTCGTTACGTGACAAACTGACAATAGACGAACGGCGTTCTAAGCACGGTTTTTTTTTTTTTCGCGTACATAATCCGTGCGCATTCTACACGCTCGTTGACGAAATAATACACTTTATGTATTTATCGTACAATATCAATAATCATAATAATAATGTACCGCGTTTGTGTATACCTTATACACAGACGATACAGCAGTTATGCGCATCGCACCGGAATATTTTTTTCCGTTTCCTTTGGTTTTCGGTCGGGTTCATTAAACACAAATGATAATATTGTAATAGCGTTTATACGTTATATTGCTCATACGTTGTGAACGAGAATACATATACGTCCGAGACGACGACGGCGTGCGGTGCGGCTATCGAATTGACAATATATTTTCCCACGAACTCGTCTGTATAATAATATATGTAATACCTTGGACAAATAAGTACGTATCTCTGAACGCCCGAAATGATTTATAACGCCGTCGTTACGTCACCCGCGCCGGAATCATTCGCGAGCAAACGAAATTCTACCGCGGATCCGCACCGATCGACGAGTCATTTCCCCGACACGATTCGTAAATATTATTATAATAATAATTATTATTATTTTCACAACAACAGGTATCGTCGATATTTTCGCAGTGATGACTGTTGATAACAACTAACCCACGACATCGCGAGCACGACACATTGTCGTCGGTTATCACGCACTAAAAATGTGTTCGAATATTGTTCCGATCGCTCCGCGCGAGCTTTCGTTTCGTGTAGGTACAGTGTACACATATATATTGTTATCGGGGTCGTTCGTTTTAAGAACAAATAACGTTGTTTTCGTTACGCAATATCCCTGAACTACTATAATAGCAGTGTTATACAACACGTATAACATGATCGTAGAACATTCAGAATTTCAGCAGAAACAGTAAAAAAGAAAACACACGATAATTTTTTCGAACAACGCACGTAACATAATAAAATACACAATACCGTATAATCGTAGAAACGTGTGTTTCAAGTTATGTTTTACCCAGGACGTCTTGATATCATTATAAATCGTTTTTCTTTTTTCTTTTTCGTCGATAATAATGCATAAACGACGGAAAGTCGTATACCTCCGCGATTCGAGATCTTATAGAATCGCATTAATATTTGGTGAAAAGTATAATATCTGTATCTAACCGATGATTAACTATAAGAGCAATTCGTCCGAAACATTATCATTCCAAAGAATAAATTCCTTTACAATTAATTCGATTGCGACATATTGAGATCATAAAATAGCAACTATAAAACACGGACAGTTGTAATTATTAACTTTGTAATTTTAAATTACAATTAATTATATAATTTTCTCGCAACTAAATGATTTGTTCTAGCTGTAATTTTAGAATGAAACGACTTATTGAAATAAAAAGTACGCGTCAAAATAATAATGAAAAAAAAAAAAAAACGATTCAGTCCATTTCATCATGATATTATTATCAGACGACAAACTAAGTTTTCGCGATTATTATTTCCTATATATTGCAAAACGTTTTATTTATCGCGCAGTTCACAGAGTGGAAGTCCGTACGGACACGCGCGAGCATCCGACCGCAGGCGCCGAAAGGAAAACCCGGATATAGATAAGGCGCCCATTTCTCGTCCTCCTCGGAGCCGTTTCACGCACGTACCCGGCGACCGTTTTAAACGGTACCGGTTACCCGGTCGTTGGTATGATAGTAGACAATCGCGCGGTTGTACCTATATATATAATATATATATATTATGTTATCGAGTTTAGCTGTTTATTAGCAGTTGCTCAACTACCGTTCACCCGACGACGGTTGCCAATATTTTAATAAAAAATGTTTTAATACACACGTTACTATAACGCTACGCGCATATAATTTATATATATACGCACACCTGTTGTACGCGGCGCGCGCGCGCTTACAAACTAATTTTTAATCATTACCATACGGCGGTCGGTGAGGCGGAACCTGAACATTTCACCGTGAAAACAACTTTTTTTTTATTTTATTTTTATTTTTTTAAACAGTATACACTTTTCCCGTGTCGTGTGATAATTATAATGCGGCACCGCGATAAAACAAATAAAATTTGATTTGCTTTTACCGTGAAACAGCGGCAGCAGTCCGGGTTCTTATAACTATTATAATACGCCGCCGCAGTTTCATTAACCGCCGCCGCCTCCGCTTTCACAATGATTACGGCGGTTTCCGTTTGACTGCTGTGAGTGTGTGTGTACATAATAATATATATGTATACATTTCGGCGGTGATGATCGTTGCGTAAAATAGGGGAAAATTCAAAACGAAATGAAAAAAAAACAAATCGTATCTCGTACGAACGATTTAATTTGAGAGAAAAATCCTGTTATGATATTATCCAAATTGTCGAGGATTGTACGTCGATAATCAAGCCGCCGCGAGTGGCCGAAAGTTTATCGTTTTCTCGTGGTCAATAGAGATGGCAAACCGAAAATACACTAACAACATCGGCAGTATCGTTTTTGATTCGCTAGGGGTTTTCGAGTTCGACCACGAATCGCTAATGTAAAAATACTAAGAAAATCCGGTCGATTTCTAAACGGTTTTCTATTCTCCGCGAATCGCTCGCGGGGGTTTTACGGCGCACTTGCCCTGTGGGAACATAAATGGGGGGAAAAACGACCTTTATTGTTGTGCACTACGACGCATGCATACGACGCGTGTTCGTCCGTTTCGTCGTCCCTCGTTCGAGCGCCGAAAAAGAAAGCCGGCGAAAGAATTTGTTCACGTATTGCTGCTCCCCGAAATAATATCGATTTCTATTCATTCCGTCGCTCGTCGGCTCCGCGATGAAACGTAAATCGTATTATAAATCTCTAGTCCTACGTGTGTATTTTTTCTTCTAGTGTTTTTTTATTGAATTTTTTTTTTTCGTTTTTTATCCTACGTTTGTTTCACGTGCACCGGCGGCGGCGAAGGAAGCGCCGATTGGTCTCGGTCGGGATCCATGTCGGATCGTTTCACCCTTGTGATTCAAATCAAACAGTCATCATCGCACGGTGTTTATTGTTGAAACCGCATTCATCCACTTTGGATTACGAGTGTTTTTTTTTTTTTTTATGTAATTACAAAACCTATTGCCACCGATTACGAAGCAATTCAATCTGAAACCAGTGTAACGGAATGCATAAAGTCGATTTCTGACCCCACGTACCGTAATATATTATATTTTTAGTGTAATGTTGTACGGGCCGTGAAAATCCACCGTGTGGTTTCCATAACGATAACGAAAATACACATTCACATTATCAGCCATATCGATCAAGGGTTGAAAATAATACATTAATTGAGGGGGTTAGGTTGGGCAATTTTCTATATTCTAGGAGTTATATTATTACAATAACGGTAACAATGATAATTCTTCGCGTCGGTCTTTTTGAAAATTATCCGCGAGTTTTTCGTCGTATCCGTTCGGTATTCTTATACGTCGCGTAACTGCAGTTTGAGCCACACTGTTTCTGACGACGATTTGAAATTCACATTTTTTCACGATTTCATACTCGTGTTGTATCGCGAGTGTTTTTCGCTTAACGAATCGTACGAAATAATGAATTTCGATCGGAGGGAAACGATGTTTGCAACCGCTGCTGTGTTATCGTTTCGCTGTTCTATCGCGATAGGCGTGCGCGATTTACTTCTGAACGAGACGTGTGACGTGAAAAATATTTCGCGCGAGATTGTAAGCGAAATATTGTTAAACCCGCGTTTGACAACGCACGACGTCGGAAATGGTATTAATAATTTGCGTTTTTCTATAAATATTTACACGAAACAAACTCTATCGGTCTATTCGATTTTTATAACGACGAAATAGGAAATAGAACTATATTAAATGACGACATGTTTTATGGCTGCTGAAGCATATACATTTGTATGATGTATATTTTTCGCGTAAATATACAGTTAAATGTTCGTATACGCACACCTGTTATTCATACGATTATATATTTTTTAACAACGTTTCAAAACGTAAACACACCCGCATAGTACGATTACGCGTCATATGTTTTTGTTCGAGTTGTTTTGATTCGTGATCGATTCCATTTGCGAAGAGAAAACATAAAAAGCTCATCATAGCTTTCAGAGTTTCTCGTATAAAAAACACGATAAAGACGACGAGCGTGTGCGCCGGTCTCGTCCGCGACCGACGATTCGAACAACCGTGCGAAACAACTCGTGTCGGCAACACAATAATACTATAACGGAGTGTCTACCGGCGACTGGCCGGCCGTCGCGCGGTCGCCCTTTGACACCTGCCAAAAGCATTGAGCCGGCAAATTCCGGCGTCGGCGTTTTCTTTCTTAGTCGTTAGGCGCACATGGCGCTATAACCCTCTTATTACACGACGAATAATGCGCGCAGTGTACCCGCTGTTTATTATTTATTACGTTTTATTTCCTCGCGCGATCCATCAAAACGATACTATAACGTCGACTCTAGTTCGGTCTTTGTTCCCGGCGTCATAGTCGAAACGTCGTACTCGCGAGCACAGTGCTCGATCGCCCGAGAGTTCACACTTCGTTTTGCGATCGGCCGCGTGTTTACAAACGGCACGAATAACTGCTTGAAATATAGCAGCGGAACCAGGAGCCGTCCGGGAGGAGGGATACGGATTTCCAAAATAATTATCTTTTTTTTAAACTTTTTTTGACCTTCAAGTCGGAGTTAGTTTCTTCTCTGCGCCGTTTCTTTTATAATATTATCAATTGAACCTATGAGGAGTGTAACGAGAATAATCTTTCGTTTGTTCATTTCAATATGTCAATATTAAAAACGGTACCGATCAGAGGCGGATAGGTCAAATTCAGAAAGTTTATTTGTGTTATAGAGTATGTATACCTTATTTCAGAAAGATTGGAACAAAAAAATGTTTACCCGTTTTACCGTTTTTAACCCCCTTAGGGAGGAATTTTCAAAAATCCCTTCTTAGTGCGCGTCTACGTCGCAATAGCTATCTTCACGCCAAATTTTAACCCGATCCGTCCAACGGTGTTTGAGCTGTGGGAGGATTTCAAGAAAAAGCACGTTATAGAGATTCGTGTATGGGACATGTGCAATATTCATGGCGATTGCATAACATCCGTGCCTGCGACAAAAGGTTATGTCATTACGGAATACGAAAGTACTTACTACGCGTATTTACTGCATAAAATGTGTACAACTATGTCTACGAGATAAACCTTAAAAATTGTTTTTCTATTTTTTTTTTCTATTAAAACTACGTAACAACTGACAATCAGGTAACGCTGCAGTATTAACAACACGCATTAGGTTCAATGAAACATCGGACACAAACACACATTGTATAAGTTTTGCACATTATACATATTATTATGTGTTATATAATATAAGAGAGGTTCCTAAACTGAGAGTTTTTAACACACATTTTTTCCATAATATATATTACTTAATACAATATAAGAACACTATTGATTATAACGAAGTATTGGTCACGTGTATGTAAACATTTTGAAAAAAGTTCAAAGTTCTAAAACACTGTAATAACATTTAAGGAACCCTTTCTCATACAATATATCGTACTTTACAATAATACTTGATTTTCCTGATTAATTGATTTGCAGCGAATAAATAAAAATATCATGACGATGGTTGACTCGACTTTTGCGAAGTATTCTACATCTTAAGTTTATACACACTGAAATTCTAAAAATCCTACGCGTAGAAGATGTCGGAAAAAAATCTCACCGAATCGGGTAAAATCGTATTGCTTTCTAACAAATATCACACGATTTACGTGATTACCCACACGACCCACACAATTAGTGTTGTTGTTTTTTTTTTAGTTTTTTAGTCACTGAGCTAAACGTATTTTATGAAAAATACTAATACGTCTAAATAGCTTTTCTTACTTGTCGTTATTTACATTCGTACCGTTTAGATCTTAATTACAACGAATTCGCTCGAATATTGCCGTGGTTGTGTTTTCGCTGTTCAAATTTTCGTCCTAGAAACATTCAAGCCGATCGCTAAACGTGCGACGACAAAATATATCGGTACAGTTTTTATAGACCTAACGATTGAACTCATCGAACGCATTCCACAACCATCGAGCACAGACTCTGAAAACGCCGCCGTCGCGCCGCGGCCTGACCTCAACGCAGAGTTCGACGCCACCGACTTACTATAATTACTATCCGCATTGTAATATACGCGCACGTTCGTGATATTAGGCACGTATAATTATTATTCCGTCCTATTGTGTCACATCTAATGACAACGTACACACGAACGCGCGGTTTTAGGTGCATTGCCACGACACGATATCGTATACACAACTCGTCGTCGTAACCGTACCTGTGTTATAATAATGATTAGTGTTTGAACGTTTTTTTATGAAATATTTTAATTTTTAGTTAAACATTAACGGTTTCACACATTACTTATGTGATATTGCGATAAATATGAAATTTGTTGGTGCTAATTAATTAACTAATACGCCATAATAGCATTGATCAAATATACATAACGTAATACATTAAATATTACCAAACGGAATATTTCGAATGAAAAGTTTCAGACTCGAAACAATAATAATAATAATACGTACCTACAGGGGGGGGGGGGCATTTCGATTGCTTCTATTTGGACAGTAAATCGAGAAATCCGCCGAGCTCGCGGCGAACCGATCCGTCGAATCCATCGTCCCGTGTCCGTTCGTCGTCACGTCGCGAACTCGAACCGTATATTTCGACGCGAGTATACAAAATTATTATACTTTATGAGTCGTAATAAAATATCATACACCGCACGCCGTGTGCTATTGTGTTTTTCGATGTTGTCGCGCGACATTCGCACGTCGGCGGTCGGACGTCAACGACGCGCACAACCGTCGGACACGGGTGAACCGTTTTGCGTACGGCCAGAACGCGTGCGTCTCGACCGCGCGCGGACAAAGACCCCCGACGGGCACCGCGCGACCGCAGCACAACGACACTTTGCCCGTCGACGACGGTATGATTATATAACGACGACGGGGCGGTTTCGATAGCCATTGTGCCGTGCGTTCGATAAATCCGGCGTTAGGTTACGAACGCTGTTCGTCGGGAGACGGAAACGAACGCGGAAAACCCGATCGGCGTGTAAGCAATAAGGAAATTCCGGCTTGTACCGTTCGCCCCGAAAGTTTGAATTCCGAAGACGATGGCGGCGGTCGAAACGTCGGCAAACGGGCTGAAAAGTGGAAGTCCTCATCGACCAGACGCTAAAATACATTGATACCGCGATCCTTACGGGACTTGCGAAGGGTTGTGTCACGTCGTGTATTCGTCATATTACGAGCGCGAGAACGATCGCGAGAACTGGGGATTTGTACCGAAACGAAAACATTTTCCCCGTGAAATCGTTTTCGCTGAAATGCGCGGTGGTCGCAGGGAGCCCCGCGACCGGCGTCACCGTCGTCGCGGCATAATATCGATGGACGACACGAAGGCAAAGGCGTGACGAAAAACAGTACAAGACGTGCAGACATGTGTGGCTCGTGCGGCAAGGCAATTATATCAGTCTCGGACGAAACGCGTCGCTCGCTACTGAAATAGCTCACTTCCCGCCCTCGCCATATACAATATAATATATTATACTATTTTAATATACGCGTACGAGTAGAAAATACGTACACAGTCGAGATGCGCATTCGACTGTACTCCGCACGTTATAATACCATTAAATGTCGAACGGATTTCGAACTAACATAAATGTTTATTTAAACGAAAAAGAAAAACATTAGAATTATTATTCCATGTAAAACGCTTTTCGAATCTCTGACGTGTTTACATGTTCTTAACGTATATTATAATAATAATATGGAAAGTTATTATATGGTAATTATAGTTATACGCGTATGTAATCCGGCTAATAGCGCATACGGACGCATATTATATATGGTTACAATGCCGGTACGTATTTTATCAAAGCAAAATAAATTATTGTTCGAGAGTTGGCGAATAAGTGGATCAAAGAGATCTTAACTCGGAGCATAGAATATGAAACGGTCCTTTCGATTTTTGAGAAAATACAATCATCAGAGAGACGGGACGTTTCGTCTAAAATCTTAAAAATCTGTACGATAATATTCCATCCTACGTCATGATAATATCATACGAATAATTTTATTGAAATTGTTTTCACGTAATATGAAATACGGTTAGAATATTACGAGTATAGTACTTAAATATGTTATTTTTACTGGAGAACATCAGCAGATCATAATAACTGTCAAACTCATATCCTAGTATTTGCAGAAAATTCGCTAACAGTACCACAATAATAATTGTGCAATCGTCAGAATTGAATCGTCGAGTAAAGCAATAGTTATTACTGCACGTATAATATTAAAGCGATAATCTCTACGGTAGTCTCGAAGCGCAAAACGTCTATTGAAAATGATATACTTTATAATATTATATGTGGGAGAACGATTTCTATAGTTGAAAACATTATACATTAAAACCAGTCGATTAAACAATCAATAAATCATTTTATGGATTATTGGAGACGTGCGTCTATATTTTATTACTCAACGCGAACGTTTGAAATATTTTTATATATCCATAAGAAACTAAAACATCAATAAAAATAAACAACAGTTATAGATGTGCGAGAAACCAACACGGGCGCCACCACTGTTACTACAAACATTGATCAACTACCGTAAACTCAAAACTCCCATCGTAATTTCAAAAACATATTTATCACCATCAGGCCTACACGGTGTACGCGGTATGACAACGGAAATAGTTATTTCAGAAGTTTACTCGACTTGGAGTAAATATTATCCACACGTTGATGTATCCACAGGGAACAAAACAGGTTGAAAAACGTCATTTATTTATCCTTAAATACGGTTTAATATTAGCATATTGTGTTGCAATACTGCTTAGTTGCGTAAATTAAATAATGACTCGGCATATTACAGAAATTCGACTACACGAAGAAATCGGGATTTTCATATTATTATTCTTATGAAAATGAAACGAGTTCGTATTTTTAATTTCTAACATAAACAATCCGACGGTAAAGAGCAATACAATACGCAATGTAAATCAGATAATTTAGTTTTTACAAATTAATTAGAATTCTCGCGATGATTTTTTAATTAATATAATATTTTATGAACACATACACGAATACGTTCGTCGGAGAAAAGGAAATAAAAAAATAATATCATCGCTAATAATAATATTATGTATTTCCTACAGCAAAACTGTGAATACAAATTCATAATAATACTCGTATTATTGTGTAAACACTATTATAAACTATATAAAAGCGTTGGTATGATTACAATTATTATCATCGTTATACAATGGAAAGACGTAATTTAATGAAAATAGCCGAGCGTTACTCGTTTTGAATTTATAAAAATATCAGATCGAATAAAAAAGGTGGACGCAATTTTCGTAAAACGCACTGTTTTTCCGGGAATAATATCATTGTTATACGTATACAGTTTACACGGCGAACGATGAAATCTATCAATTTTAAAAGTCTTAAATAACATTGCGCGAATACGATTTATAATAGCGCCACGGCGGTAATATGGTATAATATATTATTATGCTGCGCATTAATAAAAGCAATAATGTGTTTGTCTCTACGTCCGCAAAGCGTATAAGACTCGTAAAGATTCTAAAACTATACGCATTGTGCTTAATTTTTTAAACTTCTAATTTATCTTCCGTGACTTAAACTCTTAATTACAAATTAAGGGTCTCTCTGTATATATATATATAGTTTGTTCGCCGCGTAACTCGACTGGGTTTATTTATCGTGGTCGCTTTGAGAAACACTCACGTGTAAATATTTGTCTACCTCCGTCTGAACGGACCGGGGAAAACTTTTTTCGTCTACGGCGAAAGTTTCTCCGCGAAACGCCAGTGACATTGTTTTCAAAAATAAAAGAAGATTTTTGATGTCTCTCGAGGGTCACATTTGGGATTTTCCATCTGTTTATACGTAATATAAAGTGTTTTTCTTCTTTTTTTCTAGATTTTAACCAAACTTACCGGTTGAAATATATCGTCGGTGAAATTGTTAATTCCAATAATGTACATCGTCGACTTTTGTTACATTCATACTTGTACGATGTGTATACATTATTGTATGTAATTGTAGTAATGTGTCGCTAATATTCGTGTATAAGTGTAAAGTGATTCATTTTGTTAGCAGTTTGGCACGATAACGATATCGAAATATATTACGTGGTATAATCAATATTTCCATTATGCTTCGTATTATATTTTGAAAAAAAATTAGGTGACGTCAGTCACGGGAACTTAAACACGACATTTCTATGTTTTCGAACTATCTATATAGTAGCATTAATAATCCTCTGCGATAAAATCAAGTTTATATATCAAGTATATAAGTTCAAGCCTTATATACTCGTATATTGAACGTTTCTAAATATATATACATAATAACTTTATGAAACTGGTATAATATAATTTTATTATGCGAGACTATACGTCAACGAAAAAATTCGGGAGCCCACATTTTTCTTGGATAATATAAGTGCATTCTTATATAGCCGTTCATCCATAATAATCTCACCTGCTGCAGTTACTACCACCGTGATGTTGACGTATAAAGTCAATTTGTTTTATGGTTATAACCACTCGTGCATCAGACGTGAGTGAGATTTAATTAGAATATTGAATTCCATGACTGTTTCAAAACGAAAACGAAAAAAAAATGCTCATACTATCAATTAATGTTGAAAACAATTTTACAAAACAACTAAGAAAAAGCTTTTACCTCAAGTTCATTTTTTTTCTAAATTTTCTACGCGTTAATTAAACAGACATATAGTACTTGACGACAGACTGGACGTGCTTAAAGAATCACTCGAAATGTTTGAAAAAAACGATAGGAATATAAATTCGCCATCAGCTCTTTGTACAAAAATCAGAATTGGCAATGAAATCGGTATGATAACAATATGATATTTTATGAAATTGAATAACCATTACGAATGCAAATAATACATAGATCGTTGTGTCTCTTTAGTTCGCTCTTTATATAATATAATATATAGTCTCGCCCGAATCTATTTTCAACATGAGTGTATCCGATTGTTGACATTGTCGGATATTTCGCATAATGAACAATATGTGAAAAACTTCACTTACTATATCGCTACTCACCTGTCTAGATAATTATACCTGTTAACTATTTTTCTATGTACCAAGTCACCAATTTGTGTATTTTATATCTTTTTCATTGTGAATATTGTAAGTTAGCCGATTGTCATACAGAGATATCGGTCGAATTTCGATCGATTATTGCCATTTGAATCGATGCCATTCAGTTGAAAAATCAAATCGTTATGGCTGATCACACTTGTCGTATTTATGACGAATATACAACGTACGCGTGTAATACGTGCAAAAAACGTATTCAAGCTGTACGCAGGTTCGTTACAACTATACATGATTATATATATACGTATATATTAGAGGTACGTAATTCCTATAAAATTAAATGTATTGTTTTGGAACAGAAGACGTTTCGGTTTTTTCGAGGACGGGCAAAACGGTCGCGTGAAACAATAGTATCGAACAGCGATTCACAGTGGTACAGTAATAATAATTATTATATAGTATATATAGAGATTATATGCACGGTGCGTTGAACTGAAATGTGCGTATGAAAAAATAACCCGGGTTTTTTTTTCCTCGCGGCCGAAGACCAAAACCGTACGCAAACCCCAAAAGAACACCGCGACTTCGCGGCGGAGAAATAACAAGGAAAAAAAAAAATATAAAAAAAAAACCACTCGATTCGTGATATCGTAAAACCATATCGTTTTCCGTCTGGCGACGGCCATGTTGCCGTCTCGGCGGTTAATTTTCACGGACAAATCCATTTTCTTTCCCTCCCACCCTCTTCGTCGTCAGTATCACTATATACGTATTTAAATACATATTTATACCTGTATATATGTATATATATATATATATTTAGGTACACGTTATTTTCTTGTATCGTGCCAGTATATATTTCCAGCACGCAGTGTACGCCTTCGCGCGCACGTCGAGAGGTTCATTCGCATCCTTCCCCCCGCCGCGGCCACGGCAGGTTCAACGACACCACGTTTAAACTGCAGACGACTACGGCGGCGGCGGTGGCTCCGCGTATTATAACAGCCGATGACTCCTAAGCCGCGCGGGCGGTGACGATGGCCTCCGCCTCGGTAGATCTTACATTATTTTACGCGCACACATATATATGTATGTAAGTATGTATATATTATATACCTCGTATAATAATATATAAATATATAAGCGCGCGCGCGCACACGCGTAATCATATATACCCGTAACAATGTACGTATATATTCCGTGGTCGGCCAGGACTGGTCGAATGCGCTTTGTGCGTCAGTCGGAGGCGGCGATGAGAACAATGTATACGTCGTATTATAGGCGTGCCCGCGGGGCCCCGCGTCTCTCGCGGGTTTCGCGCTCGCCGTCACGTTTAGAACGCCGTGTACCGGGTGGTCTGCGAAACGGCTAAAGAGGGCCGCACCGAAACCCAGCGATTCGACTGCGAACGGTTAGAATATTGTCGCGGATAAATCTCACGCGCTGTCTGGGTTAAAATCACGCGGCTTTTAACAGTCGCATTACAGTAGTCGATCGGAAACGAACGCCGGCTTTCGATCGAGCCGAGCCGATTCGCGGGACAGTTGTTTAGGGGAGGTTTTTTTCGGCAGTACCAGGTGCTTGCGAGGCAGGCCGATTTTCATATTTCACGAGACGTTTTTCGAGAACAAAAATTATACATCACACAGATTGTACAATGCCAGATTACATGCATAGCCCCATCTGCAGATATTACGTCAATACTCTCATCTCCTTAAAAAAAATATAATTTTTATATCTCCCTTTTAAACCTAACTTTTATTTGTTTTTAATTCCTCCTATCCATTTATATTTATATAAATATTCTGCAGGGAGTAGTAGCTATAGTTTACCCCTTTCGCAGAACAGAATAAACAATACAACTTTGTTGGACTTCGTTAATATTTATTCGGTAATTATTGATCTATGGTAACTCGTTTTTCCACAACAAAAATGTGTATATCATATAATCATAATTTGCAAGTGTCAATACTGATATAATCTAGCAATCGGCTTTAATGTACTCCGTTAGAATTCTATGTTTACTATACTATAGAAATCATAACTATTCAGTTCGATTATGGCCGAAAAAATAAAAGTGGCGAAATATAGTGATACGATAATTTTTAACACCTTATTCGCACATCTCGTCGTTAGAAATAACGCGTTCGTCGACACGCGAAAACATAACATACAGGCGTTTGAAATCTCGGAGTCCTTTTGGCGTATGTACAGACACACCGTCACCCTGTACGACAGTAACATCGTTCGAGCGCGCGCGTGTGCTAGAACGGTCGAAATTAAAAAGAAAAAAAAATTAAAAATAATAGCGTATAATAATAATAAAAATAATGATAATAATATATAATAATATATCGTAATGATGCGATGTAATGATCGACGTGACGTCGCCTTTCAGAAGGAGAACCTTATTGGACGGTCTCCCGGCGCCGGAGCGCGCGGCGGTGCGGTCGCCATGTTGGCTCGGAGGACTCGAGGGGGAGAACCGGGCCGACGAGACCCCCCTCCGAACCGGTCCTTTCGCTCGCCGCGGCAGCCACTTCCAAACGAATCGCCGCGACCAATTATCGAACCGAACGCTAAAATAAACGAAATCTCCCGGCACACATGCCGGCTGGAAACGGTGGGCAAGCGTGATTTTACGGTGCGCCCGGAACAACAAGCCGCCCGCTGTAAAAACAATACAATAGTGTTGGATTATCTATCGGTTATCACGACGACGACGACGACGTTTTTGTCGCGTAAGTATGTAATACGAGCGATGTTTTCGTAATATTATTTTTGCTTCGCGTCGGCACGAGTTCCCTTTTGACAAATCGTTCCGCTCTGTCTACTATGTAGAACGGAAAACAAAAAAAGCTCCCTGCGTATATATTTATTAGCTATTGGTGTAGTAATAATCGCTATAAAACCGTTCGTAACCTAATGAGTTTATTTTTTACCGCCAAAAGTATAGAGTATATTATCGAACGAAATAGAAAAAACAAAAAATCTACTAAATGGAATATTATCGTCGAAATTACGAACGTGCGGGCGTGGTGACAAAGGTTTATTCCGAAGGCAATTGCCTCTGAGATTTTTGAGGAGGGTAGTGGGTCCCACGTGGGCGAACATGTATAAAATATAGCTAAATTCAACTTTTTTCTAGTACAAAACAATACGTTTATGTTGACCACGGTGTAGGTAAAATGACCCATTCGTCGTGATTTACCTACGTCGTGCGTATGACGCATAACGTACAACGCATAGCAACATAGCTTGTTGTCTATGGAAAATAGACGAGTTGTCGGTAAAATTTCAATCGCCGCCGCCCAGTAATTTTAAGTTCGCCAAGCCATCCACTGCGAATAGACAACCCGCTATGACGAGTCACCACTAAAAACGTATAGACTACGTAGATCGTCGATAGACGAACGATGCTCGAATGATGCCCGAGAAACTAATTACAATATTTATTACGAAATTCAGTCGCAAAAAAAAAAATAGAAAAGTTGAAAACGCGTTTCGTCTTTGATTATTTTTTTAAATTTTTTCAAAGGCATCTCTTTTGGCTTACACGTAGATGTGGTACGCTCGATCAGTAAACTAGTGCTGAAGTATATACCTGCGCACACGTACACTCCGACACAGAGGCCAAAACGACAATTTTGCGGATTGCCACGCGAGCGCGTACACCTATTGTAACGCCGTTTTTCCGCGCCGATCTGTACAGCGCGTCCATATCGTGCAATATCGCGTGCCTATTGTTACGTAATCGTTGTGCATTATATACGCTGCAGTCGCGTTGTGATTTATAAACGTTTTTTTATCGCGTCGCGCCGATGAAAACGATGTACCGAATCACATTATCCGGTATTAAACGATACACGATAATAAATTGTAGACAGTGCCGGCAGATTATACAGCACCCTATGCGCTACAATCATTGGAAAGAAAGGCCGCGGTTTTCGCTATATACTTCGGGTGTTGCGCCTAATGCTCGCGGCGCAGTCGTGAGCATACATACACCGCAGGCAGTGAATCGATTGAATAATATTTTAAAATCGAAAGGGCTGTGGATAATTCTGAGGGACAGAGCGCCCTGGCCTTCTCCCGATTGAAATCAAATACAACGAAGACAAATATATATGATGATTATGATGTACAACGTATATAATTTACTCATATATATATGTAAAGGAAGATCGAACTAGAATTCAAAGTACAAGGAATCGAACAGACGAAATATGTTTCGCACACCCCAACTATGAATCGTTCGCTTTCGTGTCTGAACATAATATATTATGATTACAATAATTTTAATGTCGAACCGAACACGAAGTAAACTATCGTTTCATATGAAGTATATAGGATACGTGAAATAAATGATATAATATATACTCAAGAGCTTTCCAAAAATCTATCGGTTACCTATCTATATTATGCAATTTGTAATCAATTTACGTTCCGACTGTCCGTTAGATTCGTTTTTTACAACTCAGACTTGAACTTAGAACAGTTTGACTGACCACTATCCTGAATGTTATATTTATACTTAAATATATTTGTAAGTAAATTTTCATCATTATGCATACTTTAACTATATTCACTTGCGATTTTCCGATTGAAAATACGTACAATAACGGCTATAGTATTTCAGTATTTCATATTTTTATTTTTTTTAAAGATATTATGCAATTTTTATCTTTTAGATCTCATTTTTTTTTTATTGCGTGTCAAACTTTATACATAGTTACACATTTCCAGTTTATTTTATTATTACATTTAAAAGAGAAAAATTGATTTTTTTAATTTTTTTATTAGTAACTAACGTATATACTAATACGAAATGTGTTTAAACGTTTTAAAATGCACGCATATATACTATTGTCTGAGTGTTTTATGAACATTGAGCAGATTATAAACCCTGACTTTAAAAATCATTAATTTTGCCTTAACTGCTAATATTTCGCTGCAGATGACAAAGCATGCAGCCCGTAATCGATATACATTTTTTAAGATAGCCGTTAAAAATTGTTTATAGGTATTAATATTATCAATACAATACGAATTAAATAAAGTGGTATCCATCACAACGCCGATGTTGAAACTTGGAGACTGGCATTTATGAATTTGACCATGTGTATAAAAGTACAGCTATTATACATGTGCGAGGTGATTCGCTTAACGTGTAGGGCACTTTATAATACACTTTACAATTCACTCTATTGTAGTGTACCTATTTTATATTTACATAAAAGCTAAACGAATCACCTCGTACGACGTAATTCGCATACATTATATTATAAACCCATAGATTATATTATAATAAGGTCCTATAATAGTAGTACAGATGTGTCTTATTATTACTCTTACCGAATATTCCGAGTCGATGATCGTTTTGTACTCAAAACAGTATACTCAAATTTGAATGAAAAGTAAACAAGTACAATCGGTGTGTAATTTATTAAAACAAAAATGTTGTTTTTAATATTTGATGTATATACTCAACACCAAAGTGAATTATAATGACTATAATGAACGACTTATAGTTTTCCCTTTCGTGTGCAAGTCATACAAATATTACTGAACATTTTTCATAATATAGAAGAAAAATTAATTTTGAAGTCGTATAAAAGACAATATTCTACGATGAAAATTTAGGAACATTAAAACTGTTGCAAAATTGTACGGATATAGTGCGCATGATTATTAATTTTAATAATTTTATATCAAAATGAAATCACCTACCAATCACCAATTTCTACTACAACTATAATAGTTGTAAAATTAAATGAAACCTATATATTTTAATCTGTACAGTCAGTATAGAGCTCATACTTGTATTTGATTTTTCGAATTTTACGTCATTACAATGTATTATGAAGAAAAATCCTAACACAGACGATAGACGACTTACGAGTAAATATCATTCATAAAGATATTGATGTAATAAACTACATATGTAATATGCACGCATATCTTTATTTGCTAAAACGTTATTTTCTTTCGACAGAGATTAAGAGAGAGATTTTCAGATTGCGCCAAATGAAACGAGAAATGTCACCAGTCAACAGTAAAATTAATATATCAAATATTATTATTATTAAATTTCACGTGTAAAATTGAACCATCAAATAATTACCGGTCTGATATTTTAAAGTCACATTAGAAACACGTGCTACGACGTGTTCTTAATTTAAATAGAAGAATAACTATTTATTTAGAGAGGTTAGGTTAAATTTCAAAGAAGGGAACGTGATTTGACGTAACCCAACCGCTATTTCATAAAAGCATAAAAAAATGAATGTGAAATTTGTAGAAAAAATATTGTGTTGTTCCTTATGCTGGGTATTATGTTGTTACATGACAATGTTCGAAGCACGTGCTGTAATAATTTCAAATAGTAAACAACGATTGATTGCAGTTTTCAATGGAAATTTATACACATTACTATGATAAAGTGATCTTTGATATTTTATATTACAAATGTAAATAATATAATAAATATATATTACACATTAAGTGTTCTGAACGATAAATTATGTTTAGGAATATTAAATATTATAATAAATCAATTGTTTTAAATGTTTTCGATCGAGCGCAATTGTTAAAATATTTAGTTAAAATTATTTATGATTCTGGTCAAAAATGTTAAAACGTACAGCGATTTAATAATAAAAAAAAAAAAACTCGTTTCAATGAACCCGAACAGAAAATCGAGCTGCGTATCAAACGTTTATTAAATAATATTATATGATTATTGATTTGCTTGCGATTTTCGAACTCGTCATAAATATACACGATAGTTCTGCACATCGAACACAATACACAGTCGTCGTGTCGAAAAGCACCTTAAAATATTATTCCATCGATATGTGTACACATATTTAAATAATAAATCGTTTTATCGTAGGCATATGATATTATACCTACTTCAATGTGCGAAAATATTAAATCCCTAACCGCGAAATATTAAATGTATATGACGAATTGCCAGCGGGATAGCATAATAAAAAAAACTCATACGTATATATTAAATAAACGCGATTGATCTCAAAATCAATCGGTTTCTAAGTAATGTGTTATTTTATTTTTCATCGTGTTTATTTTCTTTTAGGTTTTGCAACTCGTTAATTTCCGTTTTTTTTTTTATTTGTTACTCAGATCTGCACAATATTAAGCACGAGAAAAACTTAAAGCCATTAGATTTATTTTTATTTCTACTCGTCTAAAAAA
Organism: Drepanosiphum platanoidis; assembly: GCA_948098885.1. Classification (NCBI taxonomy): domain Eukaryota; kingdom Metazoa; phylum Arthropoda; class Insecta; order Hemiptera; family Aphididae; genus Drepanosiphum; species Drepanosiphum platanoidis. The sequence goes on from OX402528.1 coordinate 20,395,288, forward strand.
ATATGGCTCTAGTTTAATATGCTTAATAAGCTTAATTTTAACTTTGAGTAAAATATTAAAATTTCTTTTCCAGTAAAAACACAAGTATTTGAGACGATATGAAGTTATTGTACACTTTTCTTAATTTTAATTTTTTTTTCTATTTCTAAAAAACTTTAAAGTCGTTAATTATCAATTATATCATGATTGTTTTTAAAACAATATTTTTAAATATCATGCACCTACGGCAAAAGTCATCAAACTCGCTCAAAATAACTGGAATGTAATATTTTATATCAACGATATATCTAGCATATTGTCAGTAAAAACGCTCTAAATTTTTTTTTTTTTTTAAGGAATACAGTAAAATATAATTGAAGTAGCAACGAAAAGTGTTTTTTGGGGCTTTACGATGTCGGGATAATATTCTCAAGAGTACGCGAATCTTGACAAATGTATGCACTACTATATAAGTACCGTTGTTGATAGTTTTCTGAAAAACTTTATGATTCTTTATAGGTATAAAGGTGTATAATAAACTCGCAATTTTATTACGATATAATTTTTTAAAAATATATTATAATCATGTAATAACACTTGCGTATTATAATAATGTTTAGCAAATAAAAACAAAATATCACTCAAATCAAAAACATAATTATATGCAAGGCGGGGTCATTAAACCAGTCACTTTATGTGTGCGAGCGACAACCAAAGGGGAAAAATAAAAACAGCACCTCGCGAAAGAATAACACCCAGTAGAATATGCGGACCAGAAAAGAACAATATTATATAATCGCTAAACAATGTGGGGGAATAAAAAGTAATATTATGGAATCACGATCGCCATAAGAAAAAATACCTGATCCGGCATGTGAGAAGTGTTGCGATATAGAATTATTGCAAAACAGACTCGTTCCGATGGGTCGATTGAATCGGTCGTGAAATGTAAACCCGATGGGATAAAGAAACCACTAAGGTCGACCGAAATAGAGACGGATAGTGGAAAAGAACCTAGTGGAATTGGAATTCGGGACGGAGCTCGAGGTGTTAGCTCGAGGTTGGGATAGATGGAAGCAGGCGTGTGTTGCGCTGACGGGCCTCAGCCTTTGAAAAACCGAAGAAAAAGTAAATAACGCGAACGTCGTAAATTATTATCACCGTACGATAGCGTTGAGTGGAAAACGTTCCCTGTCGGTACGTGTTTTCTTAACGCGTCAGAATTTTACTTCCGTCGTACCGGTTTCCAATATAGATTTAAAAAACAACGCATTTAAGCCGGAGCAGCAATAAAACTATCGGCGAACAATATTAATTCCTTTTTTTCAAATTTTAGTGAATACTCCGGTTACGCTACCGGCCACCGCCGTTTTCAACGCATTCTCTCGACGGACACGTCGAGCCGGCCGTCACGCACCGGTAGATTGCGTTGTAGTATACCGCTGACCGCGTGTCGTTCACGATAATAACTATTATTTATCGACGAAAACGACAACAGCGTAATAAGGATTATATAATATCGTCGTCGTTGTTGTCCCGATACATTATCAAAACGATTTCATTCTAAAGCATCGCGTCTCCGATGATTCTCGACTCCGTCATCGATTCGCACACCGCGCGTTCGGAATCGTTTGAAAACATCGTGAAAACTAAATGTGACGCCGCCGACGGGAAAGAGAGTTACCGGATTGCATCCGCAGCGAGACGTAAAACGATCGCCTAAAAAGCATATTGCATCATACCGCAGCAATAGAAACGTTATTATTGTTGTGCGTCGAAAACACGAAATTCATTCCAATCGGTTTTGGCCGATAAGTCTGTCTCATCACGCCGATTCGTGTGTAAAACAGTCCATTGTCGTCGTTATAGTCGTGATCTCCATAATTCTCAATACAAAACCGAATTATTGTATGAATAATGTATTATTGTGGTGAGTAAAATTTATTTAGAAAAAAAAAAAACATCAATAGGCTTCATAAAATTATATAATAATATATTTTACGTGTTTATTTTTTAATTTTAATTTTTTTTTGAATTCGATTTGTAGGTATTGAGTATCACTGAGTAAAGGAATATTAGGAAAAAATGAACCAAGTGTGTCGTCTGCGTGATGATGAAATAGACGCAGCAATGTTTAGAGCCCAAATAAACGAACAAAATACTAATCCAGTTATTGTCCGCACGCCGATTTCTACTCGGCAAGATAACGGATAAAATAAGGGTCGTGTTCAAAACTCAAACAAATCAATAAAATGAAAACTATTGCGATCACACGCCTTCTACTTGGTTTGAATCTAAATATCTAATGGTGACATTTCTGCATATTTTGTTAAAATTGCGCAATCATCGATCCAACTTTAAGGCGATGGGAACATGTTATACGTTATTCGCATCGAAGGTTCTTTTTTCAATACGTTTTTTTTTTTTAAAAAATTCCATTGTTTTTACGTTTTATTGTCACTAAAATAAGTGGTTTTACCCAAAAAAAATACAACGACCGCTTCTGAACATAATAGATGTACAATAGTTCGATACGATAAAAATTGTCGGTTAAATAATCAAGTTTCTTTTTTTTTTTATTACAAAATAACCAACAAGAACCCGCACGTTTATGTTCGATTTCGTTACATAATTAATTGTTTCGAGACATAATAAATAATTATAATATTATATCGGTAATAGAATAATTCAACGCAAATCGAATTTCTTTGTCGGAGTTCTAACATGATGGCGATTTACGAGCACACGAAATTCATTTCGCGTATCAGAATTTTTTGAGAATTATTCTAATTTTGTTTTTAAGTGTTTATTTTTTTAAATAATAAAGTCATTTTTCAACGCATCCGCGCTCCGGTTACGAAATTCTATTTTCACGAATAAAATATCGAACCACTAGTCCGAATAATACGAATAATCGTCTTTTTGTCGTCTCGTCGACAGTCTATTAATTTTCAACAAAAAAAAAATCAATCGGCCTCTTTCACCCCCCCTCCCTCCCACAGTTAACGCCTACGGTTTTCGAGGATAACGATCGCGTCTGTCGCGTATAATCACAAGTGCCTGCCGTACGTATACCGACTTGGTTTACCGATAAACCGGAAACTGTAATGTACGTAGGTACGAAGGTCAACCCGGGTAATAAAAAATAAAATAAAATAAACCCGTAAGAACTACACTCGTTACAATGCGAGTCCCTCCCATTATATTATATTTTCTTTGTATTCGTTTGGGTTTAGAACTCCCACTGCCACAGCCTGGCCGCCAGCGACCTCACCGGGGAACGGGAAATTATCTACACACGCGCGTGCCCACGTGATATATTATTTATTTCATTATTTTATTATTTTTTTTTTTTCCACAATACATTTTCACACTGATCGTCCGGACGAAATCAATACGTACGTATCTGTCGCGACAATACGACGTGTCGATGATTCGATGTCGATGATCGGAAGTGTACGGGAGAATTTTTTTTTTTTCGCTTTCCGCAGACACATCATAAACCGAACCGTGCCCGAAGGTGACGGAGAAGGACTACTCCCGGTAAGCGTCTGCGTGTCTCTGCGCGTCTATCTCGTTACACGCGTAGTATTATTATTATAAATCCGTTTTTATAATCTCGTCGGCCCCGTTCCGATCGTCCGAAGGTCCCCCCCGACGTGCGTTTATCAAATAGCTAATAGAGGTACGTCGGATACAAAAATTGTCTTATCTTTTATCGGATTACTCAATACAACATATTACTAATGTATTTGGGAAAAACAAAAAAACGTGTAAAAAACGAAGCCGGAAACGGGCGACGATTTAGCGATCTGAGACGGGATTAGTTTTTTTTTTTTTAACAAACCATGTATCGCGAACATAATTATCATTTATTCGTTGTTTTGTATACTGATTACAGAACGTAACTAGGAGATGTTTATCAGTAAACGGTAATTCGACAATAACAAAATACACGTATTATAATAATAATATAATACTTGTGGTTTTAGTTTGATCTTTCGAAATCTTACGTTTTAACTATTAAAATTCGAATAACAATTGAATATTCCGATGTTATTCGAATTAATGAGTGTTATGATATTTGAACGGTTTAGATTTTGTTTGCGTCGGCTATTTTGTAATATGTTTGATGTTTTCTTATTTACGGTCTTCGTGTTTTAACTCAAATCCGGTCGTTCTATTTTTCGTTTATTATAACACATTATTATTGAAATTCGTATATGCATCGTTCTTTATTTTCAAAAGCATGTTTTTTTTTTAGGTACTTTTAGTATTATTTTTAATTTTTTTTTCTCGTATCGGTCTAGGTGTAACGCGTTTTTTTTCGTCAATCTTTAAACTGCCTACTATAGTTCACACGACCATATTATACACACCGAATAGATTTACGATGCTGGAAGCGTAATTTCACAGCAAAAAAAAAAAAATCTATGCCAGGGAGAGGGAACGAAAATCGCGTCTCGGCGTATAGAAAATTCTAATATATTGTTGATAAATAATAAACTACCTACTATAATATAGTACTTATGTCGTTATTTTGTCGCACCCGACAACAAACGTTTATGTGTATAACATAATAATCGATGCGAAAACCAACAGTATTGAAATGCCGTAATCTGTTTTTACGGTAGTTTTAAATAAGAGAAATCTATCGATCGATGTCCCAATTTTTTTCCAATAAAACGCAAACAACCGTATCCTAATTTATATTACACTCGTATATACGTATATATATATATCATTCGAGGTACCGCGGGGCGACTAAAAAAAATAAAAAATATATCATAATCGATGTATCCGTAACGATATGACACAGGTATACGTGTAGTAGAGTAAGCGTGCGCGTGATAACAACAATATGCCGATAACGCCGCGGTACGTTATTATTGTAATAAAAAACGTTTTATATATTATTCGATTGTCTTCGGCTTTTGCCGTACGCGCACGACGGACGTCCGGAGAGAAGAAAAACAAGAACCGCCGAGAAAATGTCTGCGAACGCGGGGAGAATGAAATGGAAATTTCGATTTAAACACGAGAGATCGAAAACAAACGACAACGGGTATAGTCATGGTAAGTAGCCGCGGGAAGTAACGTGTGTGGACGATTTTTCACGATTTTATATAGAAACGCGTACACATGAATTATTAAAGTGTACACGGTAATAATTGCAATGATATACGCGCGTTCCCTATGTAGACTCTGCAGCCAATAAACAACTACCCATGTTGTTTGCGTAACAAAATTAAGACATCGCCGCCGCGCGTGTGTTGTATAAAATACGGGCAATTAAATATATTATCGTCGCGTGATTTTGAAACTTAAACTTTGAAATATGCGAATACGTCGGAAACCAAATTCGCCAAACGATTTCTGTATAGACGGACAATGCGAAGCGTATTACCGTTGGATTATTCAATCGTTATAATATTATATGATTATGTTACATAATCTAAATAGTCTAAATTTAAATGAATAAATCAAATTTTTAGTTGCATATTTTTGCGCATATTTCGGTTATTTTAAGTGCATATGTGCATGCAAATTTCCTACGATTTGTGTGCAATAAGTCCCGAACCCTAATTATGTATTATAGAGTAGCTCGTAAAATGCTTTATGAAATACACTCGTTTCTTATTCTGATGGTAATATATATTTTAATGCGCATATTTAATATCGCGTATAATAGAGACGACACACACGCGGTCGAGAGCTTTGTGATGATATACCATTTTTGAAAACTTATCAAAAATCAAGACGGACAGATAAAAAATGTATTACGTAAAAAGAAAATCGTTCGTCGTGAACGTTATTTTTTGCTCCACAGGCTTCGTCATGCTTACGTACTCACCTGTTTATATTTTTAACGTATACCGTCGACGACAATAATGTAAAATACGAAACGCGTGCGCGCACAACAATAACGAATACGGTTTCAGCTCGGTCCAGAGAATTTGGAATATTATCGTATTAATATCGTTTTCAATCGTATTGCATACAACTGCACATCCTGCGATTTAGGCTGATTTTTTTTCCTCCGCAAGGGTTGTGATTTCTGCAGTCTACATAAAATATCATGTGCATTATATTACTGCTTAAAACAACTCGTGTACGTTTTAACGTTTGCTTTGAAATTCACGCGAAAACGTAATTCATTACACTGCTTTGATGATGAAATACAACAGGCGACGGACAACAAATATTGAATTTGAAGATTCGCACGACCGGAATCGTTTAATCGGTATCCTATTACCACTGCGCTGAGAATAGTTCGATGTACCGCGGTGTATATTTTTCGACGACGAGCAGTTATGTATTATTGGTTTGTTTAAACTCGTTCTTCGAAACGTGCGACTCGTACGTCATAGTATAATACAGTTGTAATGATGAAATAAATAAAAAAAAAACGGTCAATTAAATTTAATATTTATTATTTATCAAACACTGCGTGACGTTTACGACAATAGGTAGAACGTCGATTTGTTTTGAAAATTCTCGTGATTTCGACCGTACGGGATAGAGTCCGGGAACCCCCCCATCCCGACCGTTCTAATTCGGCGAGAATGAAAACAACAGTTACTGCGACGAAATAATAACGTCGCGCGAGCGTGCGCCCGCGCGATGGTCTTACACCCTCAGTACAATAATACCATCAGAAACGTTTCGTATACTTGCAGTATATGCTATACTATACGTATAACTACTAATAGCAAAGTATTTAACACGAGCGTGTCTATGCCGAGCACTCGCGGTGCAGTCGAGTGGAAAACTCTTAAGACTCGGAAACAGGACGTGTTGTTTTTTTTTTTTATTCCATATGTGTGTGTGTGTGTGTGTGTACCTGTCCAGTGCGGTGCAGGATAATAATATGCAATGCAACTCTTTGTACAATACGTATAAGACGAGAAACCGAAGGATCGCGCGCGCGTATGAATATAGAAACTATAATATATATATATATATATGTTTCTACTATAATGCGACTTGACGAATCATATTTCCAACAACGAGAAGATAAAACGAACCTCCGATATGGCTTGGCGTATGCTACGTGTTCGCCGACTGAGATAACGTAACTGTTTAAAAAAAACTTACCGAATTCGATTTTCTTATTTCGACTTTTTACTCGGGTAATCATATACAAGCCCGTAAATAATAAATAGGTATTAAATAAATAAATATCGATCAGCGATACACGTTTCACGGCGTTAAAACTTTTTTCGTTAAGCGTTTTTCGAACTTGACCGACTTTGAAAAAACGTGTGTATAAATATGTACGGAATGTGGAATATATTAATATAATATCTAAAAATAATTTTATAATTTCGGTTTTGACTTTTTTGTTTTAATTAAAACATATTATATTATTGCTCAGTATGATAATAATAGTATATTATAATATATAGTCACATAAATAATATATGCATATAAATTGTCTACATACTAATCCATCGGCGAGTGTTTCACACGTTACGTACCTACAGACATTCTAAACCGAAATTATAATACAAAATAATGCAAGGTCCTTACAGAAGAAGAAGAAGAAAAAAAATTAAAAATGTGGTCAAAGTTAATTAAAACCGAGGTGAGCTCATGTTTAATATATTATGAAAAAAAAAAGTAATATTTAACTATTGTGTATATACTGCAAGACGTTGGTTTGAAATTAAAATTAAAAAGTATCTTTGTTAAACGAACCAATTAATATGAAATTGTACCCCGCACTAACGTGTATGGTGTTGATGTAATAAATAGCACCGCGTATAAAATTACCAGTTTTGTAAAAGATACTTTTTATAAGTATTCGTAATACGAATATAAAGATATACTGGATTTTTAAAAGCGTTTCAAATACTTATTTGAAATATTACTCGACAGAAAAAGAAAAGTATTTCAGATGAAACTGAAAATACGAATACCATGTTCGAAGTGATACGAATAATAATTATAGATTACGAATAATATATTTTCAAATACTTTTGTTTAGCGTATTTGACCTCACGTGTACGAAACTACAATTTACCTGTTGCACAGAACACGCGCGCGTACAATACAATGAATCGTAACGAAATAGTGATGTGCTTATGGGAGGGAATACCGGTTGTTCTCGTCAACAATACTTCCCACTAGAAATTTAAAAATTCAAATCCATACTATGTGTATTTTTCATAAAAAAGTGATTATATGAAAAGCATTTGATTTCAAACGCAAATTCAACTCGCGAAAATTATTTCCAATCCTCGAAAAGTATAAGAGTGCGTATCTATTGTTAGCACGGGATGTTATACTGAGCGTGATGTCAGCATTTATAATAATGCGACCTATACCAATGCCGGACGAAAACGACTCAAAAATATGTTTGAGTTAAGTTGATTTAGACTTTTAAATTTCACTTGTTAATTTAAGATTTCGTATTGGCTTAACTTGTTTGCCTATCGTTAATTTTTACGTAATATTATTTCAATTGTCCCGAATGTTTAAAATTGCGGTTTTATTGCGATAAAAAATAATTGGTATTCGCTTGATTGTAATAGATTATAACGTTCGATCTTAAAAGTTAGTATTGTGTAATTAAAATGAAAATATTCGAATTTTTTTGAAAAATTCAAAAAAAATCCAATATCGAGTACACGACAAATTTAATCGATTCAAGTCAAACTAATGTTTGTGGTCGTTAATTTAATTAACGGTTGGACATTTTACTTTTAACTGTCGACTTAATTGAAAAACAAAAATATAAGCTTAACCGAGTGAAAAAATATATCATTAACTTTGTCCATCCTTGACCTATACAACGGAAGTACAAGGCATTTCAACTGCGACTATCTACATTTATACGTATAAATGGGCTCACTTACCTACATAGACAATTTGCTCGAGTCTATAAGCGCGGGAAAAACGTATGGCTCAAAGCGTATTATAATATACGTCACGCGCGTCGTTGTGGAAATAATTTGGACCGCGTAAAGTATATTATTATACGATCAAAATACTATGCGCACATGTTAAGATTAAAAACTTAAAAATTGATTATGTAAAAATATATATTTTCGAAGTTTGATTGTGATTTTTTAATCCACATTAAAAGTTGTAATGGTAACACTAACATTTCGACGATTCCGTAAATGGGTAATACGTAATATGATATGCTATTTTCTTTTGACAAAATATGTTTCTCTCGAAAAGATTAATATTATTATATAATATAGGTACCCGTTTCCAATAACTACACGATTTTATTCTGTATACGAACAAATATCTTTTTAATTTACGTTTTTGGAAACAGTTATTTTTTTTTTCGTATAAAACGTTACGAAAAACTTACAAAGTAACATGACGAAAAAAAAAGCGATTTTATTTTCTCGACCTACCGAGTTTCAGAAATTCGAATACTATTCGCTCGCGAACCATGTAAATAACAATACAACATAATATTATTTATAATAATATGAAAACGGTAGAAAACTACGTAAAACGCCGTACGTTTTTCTAACAACAACAACAACAACAACAACAGCAATAACTCTACGTACACGAGCGTATAAAATAATAATAATAATAATAACGTCGTAGTGAAGAAACTTACTGCAGAAGCATCGCGACGACGGCGGCGGCGGCGGGAAAAAAAGACGCCCGGGCGACCGTAGTCGGCGGTCCCCCCACCTCGCGGCGGCGGCGGCGGCCCGTCGTCCCCCTCGACGATTTTTCCTTCCTCGGACGCGGGGGGGACGCGCGGCGACAGGTACGAGGACGCGCGGGACCGTGCGAGTGCGCGCGCGCGCGCGCCGCGTGTTTGCGCGCTGGTGTGCGTGATCGTCCGCGTGTTCGAGCCGCGCGCGCCCGCGCGTCCGTGTGCGCGCGCGGCACCTGTTGCGGGCGGCTCCGGCGACGGGCCAATGGCGTGAGCCCGGCGCCGCGGCGGCGGGGGACACGGCGTTCCGAGCGTTTGGTTTGCCAGTGGACCATAGTACAGACCGGTACCTTCGGCGCGCATAGTAGTAGTGCCTAACCAGCGAGCACGGCGGACGACGGTCGTGACGCACCACCGGTAGACCATATAGAGCAACTTGCGCGCCCCGGTGACTTGAGCGTGTGACGCGTGTGCGAGTGTGTGCGCGGTGTGTGTCGTGCGGCGGTTTAATTTAGCCCTTTTTTTTTTTTTTTTTTTTTCTTTTCGATTTTTTCACCGTTTCTGCTCGTGCGGATCGCTCGCGATCCCTTTGAACACTCCGTCCGGGTTCCGATATCGAGTCGACTGATTTTATTCGTCTTCGAGAAAAAATAAATAACCGTCGGTATTCCGCCGATGTAAACCGCGTAAATCGTCTTTTGTCGTCGTCGTCGTCGTCGAAAATCGTATCGTAACAAACATACTAGTGCGCGTTCGCTTCCGTCGCGACAGCAGCAGCATATTATACAGACATTCCTCCGCAGCAGCGAGGCCGGGCCCCGGCGAACGCGTTCACACGGCTTTCGGTAAGTACCTTTGCGATCGTTATTTATTTTTAAGCGATCCGTCGCGGCGGAGACTTCGACGCGGGTATCCGCCGCCGCCGGCGGAGACGAATTTTTCGTCTTCAAAGTTCACGTGACGTATTCTGACGCGCGCGAAACCCCATATTTTTTCTCCTTTCGTCGACACGTCGGTCGTTTCGATAATTTTTTTATGGTTTTTTTTTTTTTTTTATTTGTCTTTCCAATAATTAAGGTTTGAAAACAATTCATTTTTTTATTTTTTCAATCACGTTTTTTCGCGTTTAAAAAAAAAAAAAACCATACGATTATTATTAACATTATATTATGTTTATTATTGCGAACCGGCGGATAAATTCGAGCGACGATTAAATATTTTAGGAAACGAATTTTCGACGCGCAACTCGTCGTTCAACAACAATGACGTGCGCGTTATTTCGATAAAAAAAAAAAAAAACAACCGAATCCTTGACCACTGCGCGTCGAGCTTTGCGTGCACGTGTTTTTCTACGTGTTCTCGATTGCCGTATTTGCCGTAAACACACACTTCCTTTCCTCTCGTTTTCGTAGAATCCCACGGTCACTCATTGTATTAAGTACGTCGCGACACAGAGCTGTTTTTATATTATTATTAAGAAAAAAAAAAGATAAAAATTCCTAAAACTGAATTAATATTTTCCCATAGAGCTTATATTATACCAGCTATAATATTATACATACGTATTTGTATAGGCCGTATATTATATTTTTATTACTACAGCAATGAAAATTTATTATCTAATTAATTCAATATCAACTGTTGGGAATCTCTGGCTTTTCAAAATAGATCATCATTATTATATAATAATATTTTTTGTCCGTCAGTCTTATAAACAATTCTCGTCAAAATCCATCCGCGCGGTTAATACTCTTCTTTTTTTGGTATTTTATTCCGAATATACGTGTAATATTAAAATATTCAATTTGATATACGACTGATATCGTACACAGTTCGAGTATCACTTGTATAGTATAAAAATTAAATCGAATAATATAAAGAGTGTACGTAAAATATAGTTCTTTTTTTAAAAAAATAAAATCTCACGTGTTTTTTTTTTTATTATTATTATTCAATTTCAATACCATAATATATACTTTATTATTTCAATGTGTACACGAGTGCATAATTATATATATACGTGTGTGTGTGTGTTTGTCAAAATCATTGTCCTCGTATACGCTCTTGATTAGCACCGAAAATAAAAAACAACACAAACAAACGCGCGCCGCGCCGGTGGTGTATACATACGACGACGTTTTACCTATGGTGCGGGCGAATCCACAGGTCGGTGCCCAGCTTTGCCCCGCACGTTTATATTGTTGTCATTTCCGCCGATTACCATTATTCTATCGCGCGTACCTACTCACACACGTATTTATTGTATCTATATATGTATATTTACACTTTACATGCCTATAAACGTGTACCTATATTTATATACTCTAACACAATTATTTACGTACATATATTATGTACATTTCATGACGACCGAATACACATACTGTTCTACGAGAAAGAGAATTATCAATTAATAGCGCGCGCGCGTAAACTTCGTGACGAACGCGTTTTTTTCCATTAAACATATTTCCGCACGCGCAACAATTAATTATTCGTGCGAAAATTATTTTTCGCGTACTTTTTCCTCCGCGATCGACCTCGCGCTCGCAAAACGGCTGCCGGGGCGACGGCGGAGTCATTGACTTCTCGTCAAACCCTTTTATTGTCCCGAGCGCGTGTAGGTATAATACCTATACGGAATACTCGTGTCTCGTGTCGTTATCGGAGAGCCGGACAGCTGCTGACATTGTGCCGAGCATAGACACCACGTCAAGGACACTTCTGCACACAAAACGATTATAATTACGGGTTACCGATGACGGCCGGTCCCCTCGTCGCCGTCGCCGCGTAAAGTCCTCGCCGCCGATTGCGCGGCACCCGCACCCGACGACTTATGTGCGATATTTACGTGCCGCGCGTACAATGCGGTTGACCAGAAAATGTGAGACCCGCGCGTTACAGATTATTATTATTATTGCTATTATACACCCGTAAAACTCTTGTCACTGCACCAGTATTCTCGCGATATATACATATATATGACTCGTCCGTCACGACGCCGACGCGCTACAGCCTTGGCACGAAATGCCGTTTTCAAACGCGCGAAACGACGAAAGTCGTCGTGTAGAGACCACGTCCGAGAATCGCGACTATACAACGCGCGTCCGTGCGAACGAATAATCGACGCTTGAAAGTCCCACGAATAACGTTTTTTAACCGAAATCCAAATTTACTATACTATTATATAAAAATTTATCCCGCGAGGTCAGATGACTTTATTTTTATCTAAATATTTTCCTACCGCGTTCGTAATAGCTTCACCGAGAATTTAACAATAATGTTTAGAAAATCGTAACTTATGTTATTAAAAAGTCACGCGAAAAGAAAAATTTTATTTTCAAACCACCGTAAAGAAAAAGAGTACACTATATATATATATTACAGGTGTAATGTTAGAGTAAACATTATTCAAGGGTTTTGATTGTTGTGTTAAAATTTCGTTCTTTATTGCCACTAAAAAAGTGGCTAATGTCAAGAAAAACTTAGCAAAATAACGTTAGCCAAATTCCTATAGAAAATTCCGTTTTTTTTTCATTAGCGGAACAAAATATAATAATTTTTAAGTTTTTACTATAATGGTTTAAGTACTACACAGACTTCACACGGCCGTCTGAACGAGCAAATTTTTTTCAACTCGTGGCCCCGTGACAACGATTGAAGCCACTTCTATCGTAGATTTAGTTCAACGTGAACATCTTTTGAATTTTTCGAACGTGTTTGACAAACTCATTATGTAAATACAATTACGAGACGGTAGATTTGACAAAATTAGGCACCAAATGTAAATGTGATTTTTTTTTTTTGTTTTTTAAATAATATATTTTAATGTCGAAACTAGGGTTTAGTTCTTATTGCATAACATTAAGTGACACTAGAATTATTCATTTATTTTCAATCGCGTGAAATCGTGGCTTATGTTACAAAGATATTATCTAATCAAACGTGTTCTCGCCTCATGGCTGAAGTACGAGATTTCAAGTCAAAAGTCCCAAACCTATGAGAAAAATATTGACTTTAGCTCGCTCGTATAAATATTAACTATAGCTTCCGGACATTATAACTGCAAAGCTGTGAAAAATATGCATTTTACATTTTAAGCAAAAGTAAATAGTTTATTGAAATGCATATTGTAAATGATCGCGAAACGTCTACAGCGGAAGTAGAAACATGTAGAGAAAAAAATGTAATTTTGCACGACTTATAAACGATAAAAATTAATTTCGCGATTAAATTGTTTTTAAATATTTAACCGAAACGACTTTTGAAACGTAAAACATTAGAAATCAAATCTCAATATTTATTTTACCAAAATTACACACAGGTTATTTTATATTATTGTAGATTGTTTATTATAAAATAAAATATAAAATTCACAATATTAAAATTTTTTTATTTTTCATTAAAACGTTTATTGTCATGAGAATATTTTTTAAATCGATTAACAAACGACACAACCTACATACTTATTGGGGAAAAATCGAAATGGTGTTTTTTTTTTTCATTAAAAATATCATAATTTGGTAAAAATTTGAACATAATATCGTATATTTTATACGATTCGGTACATTTATGATAAGACATTGACGTTTAATTAGTTATTTCGACAGTTATAATAATAGTTTATTAATTGAAAATCGAGTAGTGTGTGTGCGCGCGCGTTTGTTTTTGAAGGGAAGGTAAAAATATCGTGGAAAACCGCAAAAGAACACAGTCGGTATTGATTGGAAAAAAGGTGTGTAATAAAAGTGTACACAAGGAGGAAATGAATGAGACAAAAAAAAAACCTCAAGAGAAAGTGGCAGATTAAATTTTCCTAGTGGAAACCCGTCCCAGATGGAAAATCCAATTAATTGCGTAACCGTTGGTTCTTTTTCCGGTCATTCGTAACTGTAGGAAAGATAGATTTTTTTCACAAATACATTTATTGGTATCATTTAGCACCGCGAGCGACGTAAGTACGACCGATTTTCCTGGGAAATTTTCAAGCGATACATATAAATAACGTAGAAATATATTATAACAGCCAGAACCTCCGCGAGCTTCTCAAATATTATTCCTTTTAGGCGCGAGCCGTGCGTTGCCATTTTTCTCCGGAGAAGACGATAGGGCAAGGTGTGATGACCAAGTGAAATTATAATTCTGGCCTCTCGAAAAAGATTGAAAAAATTTATTTCAATTGATACTCGGCTGTATTCGATCCAAATCCATCGAAAACTTCACTCTACCGAGGTTTTTCAAAATAGAAATCTCAGACATTTAAATTCAGATACATTCAGATACATTTAAAATGGCATGTCCAAGAGCGAATGGACATTTTTTCGCCGTTAAAAAAAATCAAAGGCCATTAAAAAAAACCCTATAATTTCACTCGCGACTCACGAAAACGATGTGACGTTTTTTGTTTTTCGTGTTATATAATCGTATTTAATCCATTTCGATATAATAACGCGCTCCGCAAACATTTTCGTTTGCACACACTCATTCAATACGAATAATAATATTCTAATATCAATTCTAAAGTTTCACACGGGTATAAAATGTTAATATACTCGTATTATACCAGTCAGTATTGTATTTATAATCTATATAATATATTATACGATATTTAGAACGTTTGAAAAAATAATATTTCTTTTAACAAATAAAATGGAAAGACTATTATTTTTTTTCATTTTTTCTAAAATCTATCCAAATTTTTCGGACTTAAAAGTTTAAAGATGTATGTGTGTATTTTTAATTTACGGTAATGATATTTTGCGAGAACATTCGGTTATTTTCACTTTTTTTTTTCACTATTTAATGTGAGACGCTCGAAAAAAAATAATAGGACAGACGAAACACTCGCCGTCGCACATACTACCCCTTAAAAATCATCGTCGTTTTTTATTATATTGGGTCGTAACAAACCAATAAGTCGTAAGCATAAATTGTAATTCGTCGAGTTCTATAAATCTAGATGATAAATAATCAATATATCGCTCATAATAAAAAAAAAACACACGACTCGTGAAAAGTATAACATTATAGCAGTTTAAATCGACAATATTAAAAACAATACTCTTTGTACCCCAGAATGTTCTCGTCGCCGAGAATATTCTTTTCGATAACATCCTCCACTCGAATCACTATGTGTATGACTTTTGAAAACCGCGTTTTTCGTACGTAGGTACTGAGACGTCGCCGGCGCGCACCTATACTATAGGTACAACACCGTACCGACGTGTTTTTCTCCCCTGCCCGCGTACAAACAGCCCGCAGACACGCGGCCGTCACAATAGACATTAATTGTCTGTGACGTTTCTGCCACTACGCGTCGGATGTCACAAACGGGGTGTGTATATTATCATACGCGTATAATACATTACGACGTACTACGGGCATATCACATGCGTGCGATGTGTGAAGTAGGCGCGTAATATGTATAACAGGCGTGATCGTATTTTTACGTTATTATCACGAAACTGCAGCGTGACGCGTACATATATATATAAGGGTGTCTGGCATTATGGGTCGTCACAATATACCATATATTATCGTCATTATTATTACACCCGGAGTCGTCGAAGGAAAGACGAGTCCCTGCTCGGCGTTCTATGTTTTCAGTTTGAATAAAACAAAAGCCGATTCCCGGAATTACTGTAGACGCATATTATATACTCGTGTATATAGGTACTACTGTCGGACTATATAATGTATCTGTAATTGTCGAAGTATGTGCGCCTCGCGCTACTCCGAGTAGTACTTTTCGGAATCGTATTAATTTGTCGAGAAAAAATAATCACATTTTCTTATTAAACGTTTCGCTCGACGTCCGTCGTCGAACCGTATTCGTATAGAAGACGCGCGCGCGATCGATATTATAGCTTATGATGCGGCACAGTGCAGCGTGCAATTTTCTTTTGATAAAACATTCAGGTCCGACGCGTATTACGGAACGGCGGTGGATGAAAAAAAAGTCACGCGACTCTTCGTGGAAAAAGTATAACGCGATTCCGATACCCAGTCGGGGTTTTTATTCTGACGATTATTAATCTTTAACATTTTGTTGAACGTAAATACATACAAGTACATAATAACAATATTATATGTACAAAAAATGTTTTGGGGATTTATTTCCATTGAGGTAGTTTCGTGTAGGGTTTATCGGGGTCAGCCGCCGTGTTTCGCCGCGTTTTTATAGTTTGTTAACTTTTTAAACGAAGAAAAAAAACATCACGACCCACCCTGTATATTATATTAATTCGTGTAAACGTTTTCGAAAATATCGCCGTCTTCGCGCAAATTTCCGACTCACTCGAGAGCCAAAACAATTGCGAACAAAAGACTTCTCAATAATCCGTACGCGCTATTTACGTGCGTGTGTACGTAATCAAGTGTAATAATTATTATCGATCTCGTGGAATAATCATGGCGACATTTAATTACGGCGTTTCCTCTCTATTATCATCTGAAACGGAAACGCGCGACGAACATGCCTACCACGTGTTTACGTTCAACTCGAATACAATATGTTTTGAGTTTATACGTTAACAGGTACACCTTCTAACGCGACACAATGATTTCGGATGGCTCAGACGACACACAAAACACGCGGAAGTCCCGTACCGGTCGAGACTTCCTCCTAAAGCCAATTCCACTTCACTATCAGCTGACAAAATAACACACTGTCACACAAAATAACACACACCGAGCACATGGGCGTAAATTGAACATTTTTTCGGGGAAGTCGGACTCTGCCTCATGCATATACAGTGTAAATAATACACATGACATTAACTCAAAACAATAATATCAGTGGCGATATTGAGGCAGAATTAAGAGAAGCGGTTGAATTGAATTGAAGTAAACAGCGCACGTATTATTCTCGGCTCATCGATAATTCGAATTTTCGAATAATTTCCTATTCTATTGTATTTATTTATTTTTTTCTAAAATACGTATATTAACTGAATCGCCGAATAAAAGCAATATGAAATTTAGAAAATAATAATCGTGAAAACTTGGTCCGTCGTTTTCGGCGACGAGATAAATGCAGCATTGTTCAAAGTTCAAATAAACGAATAAAACGAATCCGGTTGGATGCACGCCGCTACTACCTGGCAAGACAATATAGGGGTGAGGTGAAATCGATTTGGGAGAAAATCGTCGGCTTTCTGTAATCAAACCGTTGTCGTTTTTTGGTCTTATTCGAATAGTCGTCGAATTTTTGTTTTTGTTTTGTTTTGTTTTTTTTTATGAAGGTCATAAATTATATTTTTAATTAAGTATTTTTTTTAATGCTTTGAAATCCACGTCATAGTTATAACGTTATAATATTTTTTCTGAATAAAACTAACTGCCGGATTTTTAATGTAAAATGTAGTGCGAGAACGTGAAGGATAACCTTTATTTTTTTTAATATCTTAAAACTTACTAATTTACACTCGGAGCGTCCTTAAAAAGTATAAATAAATTTGACAAACTATGTAAAACTACAAGGTTCGAGTCGTCCATAATTGCTAAAAACGAATCGTATTGTTGTGTTTTTTATTAGTACGAGAAAAACTGTACTAGAAATGATAATAAATTATTTCTAAAAAAAAAAATGAATATTTTCATGACTAGAATTGAAAATCGAACTATGCGTTTGACGATTACGCGTGCATTTCGTAGAATCTAAACGCGAAATTGTTTTACGAACGTAGAAGTCCGCGTTTGCATAACATATGTATACTTTAAGAAAAGGTAGAATAATTTTTCTAAGAGCACTTGCACTTTTGTTGATTGAAAGCGAGTTAGAATGGAAAGATATTTCTTTCGATGAAACGGTAGAATCTTTTGCGTAATCTGCGAGATCGAGAAAGAAAAACTTTTATTTCATTTAAATGAGTCGCAACAACACAATGGTTATTCAAAGACAATTTTTTTTTTCGTATATTCGATGAATAATCAGTTCAATCATAAATTTGAAAATCGTAATTTCTTTTGTATAATATTCCATCAAATATGAAACAATAAGTTTTATTTCAAAAGTCGTCCTGAACGTCCCCGTCCCCCACAAATACCTCGTAGGGGCGCCAAATCAACCCTATAGCCTACTGACGACAAATTTCTTGCTCAGGCCACGCGCGTTACAAATCTCGAGGAGGTTATAAATAATAATTACAGCACGACGTCGTCGGCATGTGAACGTATGGAGACGAAACGCGAATTTCTGGGCCAAAAAATAAAAACAACAAAAACGACGACGATCCAAATAGGTATATACATACGATTTCATATGGGTGGCAAAAAATTATATTACACCCGCGTTTTTTTGTTTTCTTCTAACTATGCGCGGGCGACAGGTAAACGGCGCGGCGACGACGACGTAATGTTATTATTATTATCGTACGCGTTATGTAAACGGCGGAAAAATAATAAAAAAAAAAACAAATTAACTCGACGACAGGTGAGACGGCAACGATTAATAATATCTATGTAATCGGCGGCGATAATTGCCGGACGACGATTCGCAACGACCGGCACACGATTTCCGAAAACGTATGTTCGCGCACTCGCAGCGAGTCCGGCAAGGGAACGGTATCGCGCTCGACTCGTCGTCGTATTATTATTATAAAAACCGGCGGTAGTAATTTGCGAGCGCGTGTTGTTTCGTCGGGTGCGGTGTACACTCGACGACGCGCGTTCGTCGTATTTCAATATCGGCGGCGGCGGCGGCGGCGGCAAACTGCATATTCGTGTAATAGCGCACAATATTATAACGTCACATTTACGTACCCACTCGGCGGCGAGTCCTGTGCGCGCGTGTATATACGTATTCTTCTTATTATTTTTTTTTTCTTCTGTACTTTGAAGAGTTGTATAGTATTATTATTATTATTGTCACGGCGCTGTGGACACGCGCTAAGCCGACTATGTGATACGAATACACGCGTATCGTGTACAGGGTGTATCGAACGCAAAGTGCCGGCCGATTTCACGACCGCGGCGTGCGAAAAATTGTTTTCAAATTTTTATTCTTTCGACACGATTCTCTTACACGGCGGTGGTCGTACGGCGCGTTTCAAATTCACGGTATATTTCTTCTTCTTTCTTCACGACGTAAAGTTCAAAAAATCTCAACTCAATTCGCCAGTTTCAAATTGCGACTTCCAATACACGACGCTAATTATTATTATTATTGAAAGTTTGGAGACGAAAAAAAAAAAAATCGTCGAAAAAAACATTGACTTGTCGCGTTTATTTTCCACGGGTTTTTGAAATTTCGTTAAACACTCGTCCGTCTAATAATACCTACCTGAATATTTTATTGAATCGATTGGGGTAAACAGTTTTTATTTTAAATGAAAGTTTATGTGCGAGTGGACTTTCAATTACCACTACACTATTATTATACCATACAGTTGAAAATATTAAATACTCTACTATGGTATTGCAATATTCAAATTGAAAAAATTTAAAACATATTTACATAATAATAACGTGTATCAGCTGTGTTCGTTGTTAGAGTGGGCGATTACACGTGTCGAATATCTACAAAAACACATTGCGTACAGTATACTTTAAAATGTAATAGGTGCCTCGTAAAATACATTTTGTGTTTTTGCTCATTGCAATGCAGACACGTATCCGGGACAGGGGAGCTCGTGAATTATGATCCGAAATTATTAATAAGTACCTTCCCGTAGAATCGTAACCGTCGGTAATAGGAATTAAAATACTCTGTAACTACACAATCACAACGTGGTATAAAGACAATGCGCGTCGAATACCGTTAAATATTTGTTTTAACATATTATCGATTTGTTGTGAATCACGAAGTGCTTTTACATGTTTGATTTATGAAAATCGTATTTAAACGTTATTATTTATCGCTATAAACAATTCCGATTGCGCGCGGTAGGACGAAGGAAAAATATTCATCGACCCCTGCCGAAACAAAGTCCTATCGGCCACGTGCCCGTTTCCGACGTACGGCGAAATTTCAAAATTTAACACGCGCGTTCGATTCGATATACATTTTTAACGCGCAAAGTTCTTTATTTTGAATTTTCGTACATCGTGTCCGTTGTTATTATCCCGCGTATTATCGATAATATTATCACGTGGTGTCAAACGAAAAGCCGAATATAATATATATTTATATCGGCGCGTCGACCGGCAAGACGCGGAGAAGACGCGTAAACAGACGGGCCTCTCTATTCGCCGCGACGTTTTTCTGCCGCTACGATTTATCGTCCTCGGCGCATCGCGCGGCGTACGACTGTTGCGCGTGCACGCGTTACATTGTTTTTTATTTCTTCTTCTTCTTTATAATATCTATACGCATAGTGGGTACCAGCGCGCGTATATAAGCGTACGTATATGAACGTGAACCAACCTATAGGTAGTAGTAGTACACAGCGCGCGCGCAGTCGGTTCATCCGAGTTTACTCGCTCTAAAGCAATGATTTATTTCACTTTGTCGTCGTTTTCTTAATTTTTTTTCCCCTCTCGCAGAAAAACGCAAATATTATTCCGATTTCATGATTGATAAAGCGGTCGGATAGAGAGAATGAAAAAAAAAAATAATAAAAATGAGGTTAAATTTCTATTCTTCTGTCTATGTGAATGTATAATGTCAACGCGCGGTTTTACAACACGAGTGGTCATATAATATCACTGTATCATTATGTGACGCGCGCGCGCGCGCGTGTGTGTTTGTATTTGTGTGTCGTACGGCACGTCACGAGACGAAAAAGAAAAAAAAAACGATTTCCACCGTTAGCGTCTTTGAAAGTCGACATAGGAGCCGCGTTGTTCGGTTCCCGCGGTTATCGTCGATATATATATAATTGCGGCTACGTACCCGTCATCATAATATCACAATACATATTTATTTTTATTTATAATGTATACGTAGATAAACGTATTCGTCGTCGTCCGTTTCGTCGGCGTATCGGGGGCCCAGGGCGTTTACGTCCAAAGTCTCGCGGTCTGTTCTCACTTCCGTCAGAATATTATCGGGCCCGTCGGTGTGACGGGGGCGGCGCGGTATCATATTATTATTATTGTGTACTACTCGCGCGCACCTGTTGATTGTCGCGGCGACGGTTTTTCGCACCGATCGCCCCCGCGGCAAAACGGCCTGGCACAATATAATTACACGCGCGCACGTGCACATATTACACATCGTATATCGTATATTATACGCTCGATAAACGGTGGGAAACGTTCGCGGAGAGAACACATACCGCGGGAAGATTCTCTCGAGGCTCGACGCGCGGAAAAAAGCATTTGCGCGTGCATGTCCTGCAGATAGATAATATGATACGCGGATATTGCCGGCGGATGGTTTGTTTTTTTTTTTTAATTCGCGCGATAATATTATTCTATATCCATCTCAATTTCACTCTTCGTTGACCGACGAGCTGAGGAAAAAGTTAACGAATACGGTGCAATCCGCATTTTTTCCACTCGTCTCTCGCGTGTCCCCGCGCGCGCGTTGATAAAATAAACACCGTGTAATAGCGGAATATATTATAATATTTATATACATTTTACAGTATGATATTATTTATTGTACTCGTATGTATATATATATAAGTGGTATCGTAGGTCGAACACGCGTTAAGGCGGGTCTCCCGGACGAATCTCGCGGCTAAATCGAAGTCACACGCATACATCATAATGCATTTGCAGAGGTGCACACACGGTTTACAGGCAAACATGTGTATTATTATGTGTGCGCAAACAGAGTTATTATTCTCGCGCGCGACCGTCTCCGAACGATCGGTCCTTATCTGTTATCTCGCGGGCCATTGCTCAGCGCATAATATGACGTGTCTTCCCCTCCGCGCTCGTCTTTTATGGTGTTTTTTTTTTTAGTTTTACGCGCGCGCGCGCGCGCTGGCCGATCGCACGCCGACTCTTCTCGCACGCCGGACACACGCTGGTCGCCGCCCTCGTACACATTGTTTTCGTTCGTGTACATATAATATTATTATTACCCATTTATATATGTATACGTGCGTTACGTGTTATAATTCTCGTCGTAGATAAAAACGCGCGATTTATACGAGGCACGTGAACGAAATGCGAACGCGAGACGATAGCGGCGCATAATTTCGCATTAAACGCACCGCGAAAACGGCATTCGTTTGCTCGCCGCCGCCGCCGGTAGAGACATTACAAAAGAGTCGACGACGTTCCAATGTAAACATCGGCTGATTGTTTTGACGCACGCCTATAAGTTATGTAATATACCTATATAACATAATACACGATGCGTCAGTGTTTTCGAATTAGTCCGCCTCGTGTAGCTCGCGCATAAATAAATAATATACTTATGCGATAAAATTACCGATGCATTACATAATGACTCGTTTAATATAATATTTTACGAGGCTGCAGTGTCGGGAACACGATATTATTATCGGCACCGTTAATGTCGGTCTCGTCGTCGGCCAGCGCGATTTGTATTCGTCGCTCGTGATGGGGATAAAACGGACGGTTTGTAGGTACTCGCGAAAAGCAAACGGTTTACGACGACCAGCAGAATGTACAGAGTCGTCTTAAAACCTGCAGCCGTCGTCGCACGGAAAAATAAAAATAAAACAAAACGTTCACAGACGTTTCACAACCGAAACAATGATTTCATTACTCCTTGGTAAATTTTTCTCTGAAATGTAACGTACGTTTGTATGTTTAAACTCGGATTTAATTTTAAATCGCTGATTTTAATCAAGTCAAACCGATAAATCGTGTTGTTTGGTATAAAACGTTTGAAAAAAATCGCTTTCAACTGGTCGGAAAATAAAATATGCTATAAGACGTATCGCAGTCGACATGGTCTGCGACGAATTTCTATGTCGGCGTCGTTGGCGCGCGCATTCGTCGTTTGCTTATGACACGGCGCAGTTTTCTTTTGTAACGATTACAAAACCGGCCATTTGCGAAACTAATAAAATAAGAAATACAACAGTGCCGAATGCAAAATACCTACGAATGCGTTCTATTTAATTCTATTGTAGAACGGTTAAACAGTCACGCGGTACGCATTTTTACAACGAAAATCAAATAATAATATTATTATATTGTTATAGCCGCGTCGCGTCCATACGATATACGTCGTATACTTTCGGCGACGTACTTGTAAGCTTGTGTACGCGTCGCATTAACATTTTCACAAAAGATCTGTTCGGCCAGAGACGGTCGAACGGGCTTTTCGTATTGAGACGATTTTATTGAGAGATACCCACGAACTGATTGTCGCCGGAGCGTCTGCAGAGCGTTCGTGCAGTGACACACGTGAGCATAACGGGTCCGATCCGCGTATAGAGAGCTTCACGGGAATTTTTCTTTTATTTCTTTTTCTTTTTTCTTTTTTACCTCATTTCTTCATTTTTTTTTCTCTCTTATTTTATTTTATTTTTTTATTTTTTTTTCTGTTCTCATTCCTTCTTGTTGGTTTCGTGTTATCAAACACACACATATTATACACACATGCATACTACGCGAGATGACCCGGTACGTTGGGAGAATATCAAGCCACGATTCTGACCAGACCCGCGTGATCGAGATTTATACGCACACGCCGCACGCCGCGCAGAGATGACACCCCACAGTGGTTGACCGCTAGCGTCATCACGAGCTTCAATTTTCACACTTTTTCGTTTCTTTCGCAGCGCACTTATCCGCACGACTCGGGACATTTACATAAACGCGGTCGTTACAACGATATACGCACACACACACACACACACACATATACTCGTATATATATATATATTACAGTTAAATCCTGCCCCGGCAAAAGAATCTATGTTGTATATAAGCGTATATATTGAAAATATATATATATAAAATACGTAATATACCAACAGCGGCCTGTAATAATATATTATTGTGTGTGCCGCGGAGAGAAAATAATAACCGTTTAAGACGGGGCGAGGGGCGAACGGAGGAGCGCGTCGTTAATAATTATTGCCGTGCAGGACTTCGCGTCGCGTAACAATGGACGCGACGTGAAAACGAAGAGAATTAATAATTTCAAACGAATAATAATAATGATAATAATAGAACCCGGGCGGATTGACGACTCGTCGACGCGAAGAACAAACAAGAGCGCGGCGAAGACGTAAACCGTCGACGAACGCGGGGCCACCCGGATAGCGAAAACTATTGACCGACCGCGGTGACAAAGCTAAAAGGAAAACGAAATTGGTTGAAAAAATAAAAAAAACCTACGTTTTACCTAAACTCGGACCGACGGCGTTATTGAAATATGGTCGTCGGTTTAGCGCATATTTTTACACGGTCGTTCGGTGAAATTTAATTGGGAGCAAAAAAAAAAAAACGCCAGAACCGTTCGGTGACGGTTGGTTCGGGGGTGGAAAAAATAATAAATAATAAAAAAAAAAAAACGTCCGACGGAAACCGAATAAAATTATTTTTTTTAATTCGCATACGATTACACGCTTTCCGAACGTTTGCTATTTCTGCGTTTGCCGTAGTTTTCGTCGGAGGTGTTTTTTTATTTTACCCGATCGTACGACCGCTGATAGTACTGCACGACGCGAACTCGCGCGCGTGAAGAACTCCGCAGATGTGTTTGCACTATATACACGCGCGTCACGTCTCACGCGATATGTATTTCCGTTCTCGTCCGATGCGGTGCTTTTAAAAACGCTTTATTATGTGTCGTCGTCGTCGAATGCGCCTCTGTCGTTATACAAGAATATGATCGTATTAATATACAATTCTTTGATTATTATTATCGCGCCCCGCGCTTGTCTATTATCAAGGGGCTGTGTCTAATCGAAGTTTAATTATTATTTTTCATCGCAGGCGGAGGTGAATGACACCGTGGAAGGGGTTATGATTGGAATGGAGCTTGGTTTGGGGCATCATGGGGGCTCGTTGCACCCTCACAACATGCCACAACATCAGATGCACGCGCAAGGACTCATGCATCAGACGCAACAACAGATGCACCACGACGATGGTACGTAAATATATTAAAAGTGGTAAGACGGACCAAAACTCACGAAAGAATATTATATTGAATTTTGATCTGTCTGCTGTTCACGCCCGTTATACATTTTTAATTATTATCAGCGTACGTCACGGATCTTATATTGCAGTGTTTTCGGTGTTCGAATTTAATAATTACTTTACCACCGAGCGTTGATACCCCCCAAGTTATATTATTATACGTAGTACATTATACGTTTTAGTAAAAATTTTGTCTTTTATGTATACGAGTGTAAAAATAAAAGAGAAAAGACGTAGTAAAAACGAAATATTTCAAAACGAATTCGATACACAACACTGCGATTGACGATTCGCGTCGATACGACATGACGAGACAAAACGACTTCTTGTGGATTTTTGTTTTTTTTTCAGTGGGATCGGGAAACATTAGCAGTAGCAGCAGCGTCAACGGATTTTCGCAAGAAGGTAAGTGCACGCAAACACATATTATATTAATGTAACGACAAACATATATATATATTAGATATACATAGGCGGTGCATATACGTATATATATTATTGTATCGTAGTGTAAGCCACTAGCGAACGATTCGGTAGCATATTACAGTCGGACGGATTGCGTTTACATCGCGGTTTGTGCAGGTTTCCGACGTTTTGTCATGGTGAACGATGTACTCGATGTGCGCTTATATAGTACGTGTAAGCACGCATCACAAGTGCATTTGCCGCAGCTAGATTTACGTATATATAATAATAATAATATATATATATATATATAATCCAATTGAAATCTCCGAGACCGGCCGGATGATCGATCCGGTCGATCACGACTATACGCGCATAGCCGAGTGAAAAGGAGGCACGCGCTATATATATATATATTTATACATATACACGCGGAACACGGCGCGCGCGAAACATAATATAATATATTGTGTATAGACCTACGTCCGCGCGTATATAAAATATAAAAGGCGGCCGATAAATTGTCGTCGTCGTCGCCACCGCCGCCGCCGCCGCGTGTTGTGTACACGCGCGCACGTACATACATACATACACACGCGCGCGCGCTCGCACATTTTTTTTTTATATATATATTTTTTAACAATATAATAATATTATACACACGGTGCAGCGGAATATTATAGCATATAAAATCGCATAATGGAAATACCGTGTACGCCCGTGCGTGTGTGCATGTGCATTGTGCTGCGCGCGTTTATGCGCGCCAGTGTGTATTATAATACGCGCGCGTGTGCGTGTGTGATGGACACCGTGCCTAGGCTGATTAATTCGCGAGTAACATATGGGTTGTAATCTAACAGGTGTCTTCGCTTATCTCGCATGTAACTACACGGCCGGTATAATGTGTGTGTGTGTAGGTATACGCGGCGGCGGTTATGGACATTCGTGAGTCCAAAACGTTCGTTAACGGTATTATCGCGACGGCTATGAAATGCGTTTTTTCGTCTTTTCGCTTTTGTCGGAACGATCGCATATAGAGTAGGTTGACCCGGGGCGCAGTGGTGTTTTCGCGATTTTCGTCCAGGGCACACTGACTTTTTTGCCAAAAGATTTCGTTTTATCTGCCACGCGGGGCGAAAAATCTCGCCACATACTCGACCCGATAACTACGTATTATTTCAAAACAATTTTTATGAAATTATGAAAAAAATCTCCTACCGTCAATAGCGTCAAATATAATAATACTAGTATTGTATAGGGCGAACGAATTCATCTGACTGATTATTACTATAATTATTATCGTTTCAAAAGACCACGATTAGATTAATTAGACGTCGTCGTCGGTAAAATCAACAGCCGCCATAACCTCATGACCCGCAGTGGTCAGTCACCTCTGAAAATGTTTGTTCCCGTAAATTTTCGGTAAAAATGACGATAACAGTACGAGACCGATCATAATTTACCCGGTCAAAGATAAAAACATCGACTTTTTTACAAATATTTCGGTACGTTTTTTGTCTCGCATACGCGCGGCGCGTCTCTCTAGTGTGTTCACGAGGTGTACGCTAAACCGGCAAATTACCGCGGTATGCCTCGAAAACATCACTACTGCCCGTGTAGGTGTCGTAATCGTTTTAAAAACACCGTGTGTAACGAAATTCGATTCTCCGAACTCATTATCGGCGTTAATAATATCGCGCTGCGTGCGCCGCCGTAGTTTACGAGTGTCGTTGAATAACACCGGACAAGTAAAACCATTGCTGCGAGTCCGCGGCGACCGACGACGGTTTCCCGGATTCGAACGTACATAGTGTACGGTACACGTCGTCGGGTCGTACGCTCGTGCGGGGGGATTACAGTACAGTCGAACGCGCCTCGTAAAGTGAAACGCTGCGGTATTAAAAAAAAAAAAGAAAAAAAGAAAAGGAATAATAAGAAAGAAAAAAGTCCGCGCCGTCGTAAGCAACCTCGTAAAACTCGACAATATCGAATAGAGGTGTATACATCACACGCCCAAAGGACTCGTTCTATTCTCGTGCGTTGTACAACATTTTATTATTATTACGTTATTGTGTATTATTTTTAATGTACGGTACGACCGCGTATGCACCGTAGAAAGTGATTTTTTTTACATTCCGAAATTCGTTGGCGACGTCCGATTTACGATACGACCGTGTACGTATTTCGTACGCTCGGCCGCGGGTCGAGTAAATATAATATTCATCGCCGGGGACGATTGATTCGTCGGCGGCGATCGATCGATAAAATATACTGTCATATACGTGCGCGGCGCCGCGTCGGTTTTCGTAATAATAATAACAACAACAACAACAATACGTACGTTATGCGCGAAGCGTACGCCGCCGCAGCTCTTCCTTCCTGGTAGTTTACAATCCGGTACGCACACATTATACGAGCGGTTTACAGTACACCTACTATATAGTCGTATACGCTCGCGGCGTGGAATTTGCTCACAATGCCCTAGGTCAGGACCGCGTGCCGGTAGCTTATTGGTTATGATACACGAGACAGATACATTAATTGAACACTGCGCGCGCACACACACACACATATACATAATATGTATATACTTTATATTATGTATATAATAAAGCGTTATTATTATGTGCGCGTATGGTATATAATACTACTTATTATATAGGTATATTGTTATTATTGTGTATATAGTATCTCGCCGCCGCCGACGGTGCACAGTAGTAGTTCCAGTTACGAAATTAGCATAGGAAGGCTAAAGTTTAGCGAAGGGTGCGGGCGCAGTGTGTGCGCGCGGAGGACCGCAGGTGAATTATTCATGAGATCGTGCTCGGCGATTCGCCGGCGCTCATTGAGGGCCGTCCGGATTGATTAAACAACGAAAAGAGAGAGATAGCAAGAGCGCACACAGGACTGCGGCGGGAGACGCGGCGGCGGCGGCGACGACGACGACGAAGAGAGACGGAGAGGAGTGGAGGAGATACGTAGTGTCCGTTTGTGTGCGCGCGAGAGAGAGAGACGGAGCGACGGAGATGGAAAGATATAGTGGAGAGAAAAAAAAAAATTCTACGTTTAAATATTCATCATCACGACCGGACACGCACTAGAGTATTAGCATGGACCAGTTATTAAATCCGGATCGCCGCGTAGTAGTTGGTAGTGTATAGTATTGTTTTACCGTGTCACCGACGACGAGGCTTTTCTCAACTGCTTAGCAAGCACTTACAATAATAGCGTATAACATATTATTATTATTATACCTGCGTCCCGTATACACACGTGTGTGTGTGTGCGTGTGTGTAATAATATGTACTCTAAAGCGCGCGCTATATTTGCCTACGAGGCTGCCGTTTTACCTACTACTACTATACTGTTATTACTACTCGTCCGCCGGACACACTCTGATGCGCGCGCGCGACGAGCGAGTAGTCTCGTCGTCCTTTTCATTTCGAAAACACACCGAACACGTCCGTGTCTCTCCGAAACCGAGACTTGGCCGAAACGTCGTTTACGCCAATTCGTTATGCGCATCGTATACATAGCTGCCGCGTGACCCGCAATGACCATCGGCCAGCGGTTCGCCTGCACGTTCAGATATTCATTTTATTTTCCCCGCGTTCTTTCAAATTAATCGGCCGACAACAGCCGATTTATCGTCTGGTTGAAATAAAACGATTCAGTAAATTTTATTGTTTTACACGTACGTAATCATATGATTTATATGTGATCGTTGCAAAATGCATAATGTTAACCGTGAAAACAAACTCAAATCGAAGTAACATTTCGCACGCATACCATCGAAATCAGAACCGCACGTGAAACCTTATAATCATGATGTTCCGATTTTTTTCACGAAAAGAAATTTCTAGCTTATCTCGTAGTACCGGGTTCCCGATCAAAACTTAGGTCTTCGTTTCGACAAGGATCCGTCTCTATCAGTGCCCCATGAAAAAAAAAATCTAATTTCTGACATTCGTTCACTATATATGTACTATACTCGATTGATCAGGGCCGAAGGAATGGCGAAACAAAAGGGGCGGCTGCCCGAGACTTTGAAAACTTGAGAACCTCGTGCTCAGAGAACTTTTGCAGAGAACATTCCGAAATCAATTGACATTCGTGGTAGTATTCTCACGATGATATTTATCTATAAAGAATCGATTTTTAAATCTATAAGTGCGCGACCGTTTAATTAGAAGAAATAATAACACTCTCCCGTCGTATACGAGTATATACAATCGTATTAAGCGAAAATGAAGGAAAAAGTGATTGTTCTTGGCAAGTGATAACAATCTACCCTGAAACCTTCCGCCACCGCGGAGTGTGCAACGTTTATGCATCGCAGCAGTACACTGCAATTGCAAAAACGATATAGTTATAATAATAATAATAATAATAATGATATGACGTGATAATCCGGCCGTCGCGCGTGCTCCGCCGCGGTGCTTTCCTTTCACTCGGACCGTCGAATACACGTACGTTAAAATAATATTTTAATAATATTGTAAAAAAAAAAACACTAGCGCGCGGGTGGGAATCCGCGGGGTGACGATCACGACGAAAAAAAGTCTCCGCGCGCGAGAAAAATAAATAAAAAAAAAAAAAGAAAAGAAAAGTAATAACGTAATAAAATAACCGTCGAACGGCGTAATTATTTTTAACGGACGTTTTTCTCCTCCTCCGACCGTTGCGCGCGTACAAATGTATACGGAGAAGCGTGCTTCCTTAAGAACAATGGGCCAAGATAATGAAAATAGTGTGTTTTTTTTTTTTTTTCGTCGTACGCATTATACCAGTAGTCGCCTTATTATTATGTGTATTACACACACACGCGCGCATTATACATACTCATGTATATAATATATATGTATAGAATACAGATAGTGGTGGGTGTATTTCGCGTCCGTTGACGGCGGCGGTTGAGAGAGAGAGGCGCGCATCTGCCCCCCGCAACGGTTTCACCACATGTCGTGCCCCCGTCCGTCCGTCCGTCCGTCCGCCCGCGCGTCCGCGTGTAAACGCACTTGTTACACACGGCCTTGTCATTAACAACGTTGATTGCGTTTTAAATTGTTCGATTGTGTCAAACACCCCCGAAATCTTCTCGCCTATTTTTTTTTTTTTTAACGGCCGTCCGACAAGAAACGTATATTTTCTCTTGTAACCGTTTTCTCGGAGACGTTTTTTAACGTATTGTAAACGTATAATAATGGTATCGTCGTCGGCCGCCCGATATCCCTAACGTCCGGTCGTGATGAGACACGGTGACGTGCGCCGAATACGCCGCCGAAACTATACGCGCGCGATATTAATTTTCGACCCGGTTGCCGTACCTCCCACGCGATATTAATAAACAAATACGACGTGATGTTTGTATTATAATAATATATATTTATGCGCGATGCGACTTGTTTATTATACGGTTTTCTCGCGGTTGACACGAGTTGCGCGCGCGCGCGCGTTTCGGAACGATATAAAACGATAACGCGTGTATTTTTTATTTTTTTTTTTTGTTCCACTCCGATTCGTATAACAATATACGTATATTATACCGCCAGCGCGCGGCCCCGCGATTGATGTGGCGATTTCGTGTGTCCGCGGCGGCGGCCGGCACAACGAAATATTATATATCTATGCACGCGCGCGCGCGAGCCTCCTATTATAACACGCGCGCGTATATCATATTTTATAATATATAGCGTTTCAAAACCCAATCATGTTTGCACGAAAAATTTCAAACCATCACGATCGAACGTAACCCGAGGAGGTAACTACATCACGGTATACGTACACACACACACATACACACACGACACTATAATAGTCGTATTATAGGCCCAAGACGCGGGAGAAGGTCGGATTTTTTCCTCTTATTCTACCGGTGAATCACACACTCGTCCACTGTGACGAAATATTATTCCAACAGACACATATTATAATATGTGCGCGCGCACGATATTATTTTACTATTATACATTATTATTATTATTATACACTTTGCGCGGTCGGTAGAAACTTACGAAAACCGAAATCATTTTATTAATCGTATGAAATAGGTCGTTTTTTATTTTTATCTGTTCGTAACAGTACTCTGGGGACACGGGGGATCTTTTTTGGTGGGGTCTTGTTTAAAAAAAATAAATAATTATTCGCAGCTTTTCTAATATTCCTAAACGGAACGACGAGAACGATAGAGTACGAGATGCGTTTGTTTTTTCGACATAACCACTTACAAGACGTTCAGAATATAAATTTTTAATTATATCACTTGAAAAATAGTATTGAAATTGAAAAATAAATCTTTGAAATAGTTCCGTCAGAACGGAGGAAACAATTCGTGATATCGCAATAAATAGATGATTGTAGACAGACGAAGTAACTATTGTTCGAAACGAAATGCAAATCGAAGGTCTGATCAAATAGAGAAACAATTTATCCGAAGATTTAAATAAAAAAATATACAATTTATAAATTTTAGTTGAAACTTTTCAAAAAATAATGTCGATTTACTATATCGTGTCCTCGTACATTAGACGCGGGTTTCTTATTTCAAATCTATTTGCGATTGACGAACGCTAAATTTTAGCACGTGTTTACGTCCCTCTTTTGATGTTTTTTTTTTTCTTCAATTCAAGCCAATACTCCGATGCGCGTGCCCATATCTTGCGCAGTACCTGCGTACACGACGGCGGCGATTACGGTGCGATACAAACGACCTTGGTTTAGCCAATTAAAATTAAAGAAAAACATAATATTTCGTTTCATGCGCTCGTTAATTATGCACGTAAATAATTACAAAACGCATCCAGTGTAATGTATATCCACTATAATATACTTGTACTGAATACGATCTTTATTCATCCATAAAAACGATAATTTTACGCAATTAAACCTGTAATACAATTTACCTACGGTATGATATTCCAATATGGATTTTAATTTTTTTCACAACCGCATATTTTGTTGCACTCTAAAGGGGGTACGAAACAGACGCGCCATAAAGATTTAATTTCCAAACTTAAAAAAATACGTTTTATTGATATTTGTGTGTCAAGTCGATCGAGTATACCGACACGCCGACGCGTATATTTTTATCGCAGTGCTGAAATCGGTGTTACGTCGATTTATATGGCAGAAAAAAAATAAAAAAAAAATAATGGCAAATTTTCATTGGTTTTTTTATATAGTATCTGCTACGTTTCCGGTGCTCGACAATTATTATTATTTGGACCGTATACGAAACAACTCGCGCCGAGTCGTCGTCGTCGTCGTCGTTGTGCAATAACCACCCGAAATAAAACGTACCTGATCTATTTTTAGACCTATTCACTTCCGTAATTCGCCCATTTACGATCGGTTACGGTGTTATGCAGTGCGATGTGATCGTTTTCCTCGGGCACACACACACGCTCGCGCGTACACCCAGAATCGTCTCGAATGGGCGTAGATATTTCACTATATTCGTTTAAAGTCACTGTATATAAAACGCGCGCACATTATATAAACATACGAACACTCGCGAACGTTTCAGCGTGTGTGTTGCTCGCCGGCAGATTAAGGGTTTGATGACACCGTGTATTATATAGACGTACTTTTTGCATGATTATCTCGTATATACATACACACACGTTCGTAAGTGCGCGTACGAGTTTTCCGACAATGGTGTGTGTGTGTGTGTGTGTGTGTGTGTGTGTGTGTGTGTGTATGTGTATAGGAGGTAAAAAAAAAATTCAAGAATAATAACACAAAGAACCGATTTGTTGTTGTTGTTGTTTTTTTTTTTTTATTCGGTCTCTTTTATCGCGCGTTGCCGCCGCCGCCGCCACCGCCGCCGCTGTGCACAGAGTTATATATTATATATTGTATATATACATATACTTCCAACTATTTTGAATAGGTGTCGGAGGCGAAAAAAGGCACAATGGCGTTAAATCTCCGTGTGCGTATACTATGTATACGTAACTGGGCACCGGTAGCAGTTTTTCCAGTAATGTGCATGTCGAAGTGAAGTGCGGCGGCGGCGCTTTCGTAACGTCAGTCCGACACACCGAAAAACCTAACTATAAATACCTATAAATATATACATATACAAGCACATGACGGTTCTACAACGCCATTGCAGTTGTGTTATGCAACGAAAGAAAAATTGGTACTAATTTCCTCGCGGGGTTAACGCGAGACGCGAGTATATAATATATATGTATATATACCTGTAATATAAATTATACAAAGTGGGCGGAATGTTTGCGGGTGACATTATTATACTCTCGAGTCCACGACAAATTGATGATTATCCGTTTTGTATAATAATGTGGGGAAAAAATTACTACCGATTTACTCGAAAACAAAGAATCGACTATGACTATGACGTTTTTCCGTTAAAAAAACTACCACCCGTTTTTATGAACGTACACGAGATTTTTTTCTCTCGAATTATCGCATTGCAATGATATTTCTATATTACAGAAAAAGTCTCATAACGTTCGTCTCACAGTATAATATTATATCGAGTAAACGAAAGTCTTTTCTCATAACGCATCGGATAGTATAAATATAAAAATATGTGATACATAATATTATAATATATACGTACGACGGTCGTATAATACCTACGCGGTTATTTACAATAATTACATAATTTACAACGACATTATTTTTTTCTGCGAGAAATCAACGCACTGCTATCCTTATACAACATGATATGTGTTACCAGCTCCGATGTATTGGAATAAATTTGACTACAATATTTGTGTAACGAAAAAAATAATTCGACGGGGAGAAAAGTCTGAAATTCGTCGACGGACTGAAACGTAGAGTAGTGAAGAAAAATACTTTTGACGTGAAAAAAAAAAATTCGCTCAATTTTTGATGATCTACTTCCGGCGGAGCGATAAACACATGAAAAAAACAACGCTTTATCCTATTGTTTTTCACGTATTATTTCGAGTACCTCGACCTGTTTGATTAGAATCGTCACGGGGGATTATTGTCTGCGTTTATTTATTTTTTCTGTTTCTTTTCGTACGTATTCGCGCGGCTGCGGGGGCTGCGGCGCAAAATCATCTTTTCGTTTCAATTATCCCTGGACCATCTGTTGTAATCGCCGTATATGTTACTGCGAACTCGGGACCGGTATAATGACGTATAATACGTGCGGGCGGGATTGCCTCCGCCACGCCGGTGGGTAGGTGTCAAATATAGTATACGGTAGCACAAAGGCGTGAACATCCCAGACAGCAGCGACAACAATAATAATAATATCACAGACTACGGCAGCAGACTGCGAAACGGAAAACACTAGACCCCGCGCACGTATAAACATATATATTATTGGTATTTATAAAATACACCGCAGAAGTATATACAAAACCGTCAATCATCGAGCGAGCAGCGAAAAGCCCCCATACGGCGTCCGCGGGGCGCCTCCTCGCTTATATAGCAAAATGCACTTTGCACATGACGCGAATTCGTTATGCAATTATATTATTTTCGTATCGCAGTATACGATGTATAGTACATCTTTTTCTGCGTCGTCTGCCGACAAAAGAACACGTAGTAGAGGGGAAAAAGTCGCGTCCGGAACACACCGTCGCGCGCCAACTGGAAATACCGCGTGCGCGAGGATGACGGCGAGCTGGAAGTGCGGTGGCGATTGAAATACATATATTATTATATTATTTCATATTACGCTAGGCTATTATTTATACATTAACGATACGACGAAACAGAAGCCAAACGGTCACGACGACAACTGTATTTTAATGGAAACAGTTGTCGTCGCGTCTTATTTGCGCGCGCGCGAGCGTATGCGTTTGTGTGCGAGTGTGAGTGTGTGTGTGTGTGTGTCGTCTAATATCGGCCGAGTTTCCGCATTAACGCGCGCAACCCGTTCTTCTACTGCGCCCACACCGCCGCCGCCGTCGGTATAATAGTTGTCCGTACACGGTTTTTCGTGTTTAATCGGCTGCAGCCCTAGACGACGCTAACGAGGTCGATGCGATTCCGACTGCATTATAATATATATGCTGCACTGCGCGCCGTGCAGTGTGCAAGGCATATTATACGTGTATACGTACTGTGTGCACTTTGGTACGAAAAAATAATAATAATATGATATTCCGTTCCGTCTTAATTCCGAGAGACCGCGGAGACGCCATTATATTATTACTACACGTGCGGCGGCGGCGGCACAACGTAAACGCAATTACAACCGCGTACGACTTGCGATTATACTCCGCGATCCATTATATGTACGCACACACGTGTGGTAGTAGTCGTCGTTGTATCAATATAACGTACTACACGGTATGTATTATTTACTATGGTACCGGTATAATATATATGTATTAATAATATTATGTGCGTTGGACTATATATTTTATTTGTCGCGTTCCGCGTATAGTTACGTACATACATACTTACATGACGCGGTGTTCTCTACGCAAATACCTGCAGTTAGTATAATAACTAGGGTTTCGGATTTTTAAAATCTGGATAAAAAAAATCTTTTACGTTAAAAGAAAGTATAATACAATATTCGAATATCGATTCAAAATCCTTACCGTATAATAATATAAAAATAACACCAATACATATTTCGTATGTCAAAGTCATAATTATTATCGTCATAAACTCGTAAGACTATGATGAATTCGTCGTCGTCTCTCGATGCGTACGTCGCGCGTCCCGACTCATTATCATAATACCAATTGCACCGGGTCTCGTCGACGGGAAAACTCATAGTCGTGCTATGGTCGCGATATTAGCAGCCCCGGGGTCTCCTAACGATTCTTCGATTACACCGCGCCCGGGCGTTTGCATCAGCGGACGGAATCGTCGCCGTCCCGCGTAGTCATTACGCCGTTATTATTATTACACACTCGCGCGGTTCTCGCGTACACACACACACACACCCCGGCCCGGTGAAATGTCATTCCGCGGCCGTGGGAACCGTAAACGCTGTTAATAACCCGCGCGCGCAGATGAGGCGTCCAACGACAGACGGACAGAACGACGGAAAAATAAGAAGAAAAAAAGTCGCCGACAATAATAATAATAAAGATCATCATTATAATATTGTTATTGGCCGCCACCTCTGGCGCGGGCAGTTGTGATAATATCCCCGTCGTCGTCGGTCTCCCGTTATCGGCGAACAAGTCGTACGACATTACCGCGCGTAGTAGGTATAGCTGCCGCACGTGTGCTCGTAGCGAATCCTTTTTTTCAATTATTTTCTACTTAAAACCGCCATCTCGGGCGCACTCTTCCGGCGTCGGCGGCGGATTTTTCGAAATTTATTTAATTTTAATTTTTTTTTTCTGGCACAATTTTTGGGCAACTCTAAAGCCTACAAGACTACGTATTTCGTTTTATATCGACTACAACTGTTGTATTGAAAAAAAAAAAACATACACAATTAATAACCTCCTCGGAAAATAGTCTGGACAATAATTCGAGACGGATACGACGACGACGACGACGACGACGAATGATGACTCGAGGCGGTTAATTATAATCCGAATGCGATCTGCGCGCGGTCGCCGCCGGTCTCGCCGCGCATCTCGCGCGCGCGCGCGCACGCCGCTCCGCACACGAGAGATTATTAAAATACGAGGCCCGCGATAAATTAAACGCGTATCGGCCGGTCCGGTCGGACTCTCTCGCGGGGGCCGCACGTCGCGTCGTCGAGAATCGTGTTCGAATGTACCGGTCGATCGTATCTCGGGGCGCGCGCGCGCGCGCGCGAGTGCTCTCGCCGTTTTATGTGTAGCACATATAATATCATAACGACCGCGAGTGTATTTTATATATGCGTACGACCGGTACAATCTCGCACAATGTATATTTATATATTTATAATATACGTGTATAAATATAATAACGCGCCGCACAAATGCGAAACGGGTGAAAGGGCACGGAATTATATTTGTAGTCTGTCTTTTTTTTTTCTTTTCATCTTTTTCTTTTTATTCTCTCTCTCTCACTTCGCGTTTCTCGATAAACGACGATAACGCGAGCGTTATTGTAAATGCGTATACGCGAGGCCGCCGCCGCGCCGCCGCCGCCGCCGCCAGTGCTCGGATTTACAGGACGCGATATTTCCGCCGAAACACCGATCGACGGGGTCTTCTCTCGCCGAACCGACGAAACTATTATATCCGGCGACTTTACTAGACGAAACCGAAAAAATCACATCGTTTCTGGCAATACTTAATTAAATTAGGACAACGTTATTCGCGGCGGCGCGGCGCCGAGTTATCCCTTCGGTTCGACGACGTCGCTCGCGCGTATCGCTGTCGTTATCGCTGCAGTCGAGCAGTCCGAGTGCATTAGTTTAAACGAAACGCTTTTGGGCCAGTGTTGCCGTGGGTTCGTACAGACGGATTTCCCGATGACCCTTACAGCGGCGTAACAGATGGTTCTTCTTTCCGTCAAACGTAATACAAACATACAACGTTCGGTGATTCCAAGCGTCGAAATTATAAAAACTAAAGACCGAACAGTTTGAGATTAAACAGACCGAGGGAAGGGGTCACGAAGCGAGTTCGCAAACGAATCGTCTAAATTCACGTCGCGTACACGTAATATTTGACATAATGGATCCATACTTCATTCTCGATCTTAATGACAGCGCTCAAAATAATATGGGCTGCGTCGATTCCAAATTCGTCGGATCCCGCACAAACCCTATCGCGACGTCACAGCTCTCGCAGCAATAATGTACGTAAAAACATCGCATTTTGTAAGCTCTCGTGTATCGGTGTACGCGTCAGAGTACAATACGCATTAAGAATACCGCGGTGCCAAAAACCGAGATCACGACTCGCGATATGCGCGTTAAATAGGCGCATAATTATTATTAGCGGACGAGCCAACAAATCGTACTATAGTACACCTACCTACACATAAACCTATATACCTCTTACGCGGTCCGGTCGTCGATGCACGAGACCGATTTGCGGTTTTATTACCGCGCGCCAACGATATAATGTACGTGTATACGAATACCGCCGTCCGTCCTCTCTGTCTCTCTCACTCTTTCTCTCGATCGCTAGCTCGCTGTCATATATTTATTATATATATATATATATATATATATATTATATATCACTATCCGATATCCCCGAAGGTGTTGCGTTCATACACACACACACACACATACACATGTACGAAGAAAAAACGCACGACGATAAAAAAATAAAAAATAGTAAAAAAAAATAAAAAATCCAAAACGCTCACGACCTTATAACTCATGCAGATAACAACGGGCGCTGCAAACGGCTAGAGCGGTATATTAAAAACGCATAGTGCCCACATATATATATATATTATACATCGGCTTTCACACCTCGACAGTGGGCCACGCCCGCGCAACGGGCACACGCTGCAACAACAAATTGCCCGGCGTGCAGCCGTTCAGAATAGTACCTACCTACAATATTCTTCGGCCGGTGTGTGTATTATATATATATATATATGTAACAAGTTTATATATATAATACGCGTGTATAGTATATACTCGGTGACGGCCGCGATGGGTCCGAGTATACCACCGCGCGTGTTTACCTTAGAGGTATTATTATTGCGCCGGCCGAGCGATAGGCACCGATATTATATACGTCGGTCGACGACGCACGCTGCACACACACACACACATGTTTAATATACTCGTATATATATGTGTGTGTGTATAACGTACCCCCATGCACGACTTTTCGCGCGCTCGCGGCTCGTCTTATAACGGTGCTGCCCGGACGCGTGTGAGAAATCGGTCGGTCGGTGTCGGTGTATGACGCGACGGACAATAAATCTCGACTCGAGGACCCCGAATCGGAACGTCCTTAAACCGATGTTTAAGCGTAGAATTGGCTCGTTCTTTGCACGCGATTTCGAATTTTCGATTGAAATTAATAACATTACCTCAGTTTTTAGGGGATACGGACGGGTGCGAACGATGATATTTTTAACCACGAAAAAATAATAAAATTTCGATTTTGAGATTTCGTAGCTCTAAACAGCTATACAGACTATGCGGGCGGACTGCCTGCACTATACTTGTTTGCCCTCTTCTCGAAGAAACCCCCGTTTTGTGTCGTCGTGGACGAGAAAACCGTCCTATGCGCGCATTCACCCATTGTCACCGTAGCTAAAAACGCAACTCCCTGTGTCGTCATTAAGTTATTATATAAGTTATTATACAGATATCATACGATTTATATTTTACAGGAATTATTTTGTAACACACATAACGTCGTGTCTACCGTGTGACGTGTGCTTGCCGTATTATTGGTTTTACCTATTTTTCAATATTATTGTTACTGTTATTATTACACTATAACTTTAAGATATTACACTATACGTGCGTCGTTATGCGTATGTTGTTTACACGTCGTAATATACGTATGTCTGCAGTTGTCGGCGCGCGCGAAACTGCGACGAAAGATAAAAAAAAAAAAAAACGCTGACTTTCCGTGTCTAATTTTCTTATTATTTTTACACCACCGCGCGCGTCATTGAAAACAACAATATATATAATAATATATACAGGTACATCGATAGATCGAAAAAATACCAAGATGTAAATAAATAATAATAATAATATATTCATCCGACAAAAGAATTTTGTATTTTAACGCGGAATCGTTGTCGCCGCCGCGACACGTATCATTATTATATCGGTTCGTTTATATCTCGCGTATACGCTTGTGTGTGTATAATATTAATAAAGTATCCCGACGCGAGAGAGGACCAATTAAGGACGCGCGGGTACATTAAGAGTCGTGATTAAGTGTCGCGAAGAAACCTTCAGATTTCTCTCCTGCAGCACATACTATTATACGCGTATTCACGGTATAGGTGAAAAAAAGAGAATTACGCGTAATCGTCCCGCCGCCGCCGCCGTACACGTTGCAGCAAACATATTATGCGTGCATGCATATTATAGGTACACACACACACATGCGCATGCACACGATACAGATACGTTGCACAAAGGAGTAATGAATAATTCCCCGTTAAGGGGATCCCGAACAGATTCGACGATATATATTTTTTTAACACACACACACACACCCAATAATATACGACCGTGGTCGATGACTTAGATCTCACGGATAGGGCGCGAACGACTGCGTTTAGCGGATTTCGAGAGCGCGCTATCTACATATTATTATACTACGGACACGGGTGCCCACTACGATCCGCACTCGGTATCATTACGTGTCTTATGGCCAATCTCGGGGGGGAAAAAGCGTTTTTATTCAAATATTCTCGTCCGACGACGGCGGCGGCGTCCTCGTGTGCATATCGATCGCCATTTTTCTTTCACTCTCATCCGCGAACGGACGTAATTTATCCCGCGCGCACCTTGGCGCACAAACAAGCACATAAGTAGGCTATTGTACGCACGCCGCCGCCGCCGCCGTCGTCGTCGTTTGTAGCCGGCGTAAAAACACCGGCACAAACGACACCATAAATAATTGTTCGTGTGTGCAATACCACAACACGCGGTCTCTCTCTCTCTGGCTTTTTCTGTTTCTCTCTCTGTCTCTGGCCGAGTGAAAGACTGCCAAAGATACGATCGCGCGAACCGAGTTTTCACCAAATCGCCACACACACACACACACACCGTATATACCGTCGCAGCACGCGTTTAGATCGCGCGCGATAACTGCACCGCGTTTGCTTTTAATGATATTATTAAAATATTATACGCGTGCAGAGTGGCGCCACTTTTGAGTTTTTGTTTTTACGCTGGGAGAATGTGCGAACGTCGTCGCTGGTAATAGGAAATTTCGTTCTCTTTCGTTGTATGTATCCGCCGCGCGTTACGATATTTTACGATAAGAACACATTGTAACCGTCGTCGATTTTAAATCGAGAAAATAAAACCACGTTTTCGGTCTATAGTCGATCGTTTTTCGCCCGCCAACCATGTCCATTGCTGTGTTTACAATAATACAAGTATTGCCCGACCGACTGCCGCGGAGGAAAACGTCGTCGCGGGCCGTCGTCGATCCGCGACGTCCTTGCCCCCCGCCCATACTCGTCGCGAGGGTCGTTCCCCGGCGGAGCACAACGAACAACGTCACTTACATAATAACATTTATGCGACGACGGCGGCGCGTCCGATGACGCGTTTTCCGCGAGTGCGTTGGCGCGCCGCGGTCGAAAAATATCATGGACGACCGGCCAAGCGCGTCGTCGCGCGAGCCGCGGCCCGCAAACGTCATCGATCGCCGCTGGTCAGACTGAAAGCGAAATCGCGCGCGCCCAAAAACGCGCGCGCGCGCGCGCGCACAGCTGACCGGCGTTCGTATCGTATGAATGAGTCAAGTCCGCCGCCGCCGCCGCCGCAGCACTCGGGCAAGACGGTTTTTGCTCTTTACTCGTGCGCATCAGAGCGTTCCAGCAGAACATGTAGACCAGACTTGGATATGGGTCAAAGAGCAGCCCGGTGGATCGCGCCGAAACGAAAAGTGTGCGCGCCGCGACGACTCGCCGGTACCGTCACCGGACGGTATTGTTTACACTTTTATGGACGGCCGATCGGCGGCCCCGCCACGGGTCCGGGTCATTACGACTTTGATCCGTGACACCGAAATCCCGTCGATCGCGGGACGCGTCGAAATCCGAGATGGCCGCGCGCGCAAGAGTCGGCGTTTACCGGAACACCTCGCGGGACCAGGATTTAGCGACCGAAAACGCGTCGGACCGCGGTTTTCCACAAAAAAGGCCGCGTCTGCGGCTATACCGATCGATCTCGTGCGAGATATCGTTTCGGAGAGAACCGCAGCCCTCCCGGAACACGTCGTCGACCTCGGCCGCGCCCGCGACGACGTGACAAATAATGCGATGTATTTTTACACGCGATAAGACGGATGCGGCGAACCGTCGTGTATTGGTTTACTCCGGCAGTTAAGTCCGGTCAAAGCGCGTACGATCGGGCAAGGGGCATAAGCGGCTTATCGCGCGTGCGCGCGCCGCGGACGAGCGGTAAAGGATGTGCCGGCGGACCACCACGGCCTGCAGTCGGAGAGAAGTCGGTGCGCGGTTACACAATGAGGTGGTGTTCAAGGCCGTTCCCATGATACTCTGTAGACGTATACGACTATTATTACGATTGAAAATATTATACGCACTATATAATATTATTATCATCGCTATTATCCGTGTGCCGGAAAGGTAACGAAAACGGTACGCGAGCTCGTTCTACTACTACTGTATCACGCCAATATATTGTAATGTACGAGATGAAAACGCGAATCGCAGAAAAGAAATGGAGGGAAAAAACGGTCATAAAGTTTGGTAGAATAAAAAATACAAACGATTTTCCCGACGGGTGGGGAGAAGTGGCCGTCAACGCCGCCGACAGCAAGAGAACTCCCACGCCGCGGCTCGTGTAATACACGCACGCACACGCGCAGTGTAACATCATAATATTGCGTTGTGCACGTGAAACACGTGGAAAAAAAAAAGAAGAGAAGCAAACGGTGAAACACATAACATACGACGAGTATATCGCGTGATGAGCGTCCGCTGCGTACGGCAGCGATTGCTCACATCCTCGTCCGCGCGCATATTATTAAATTACTCTGATATTAGGTAAGCGCCAAACACCGCACGCACGGCCGGCCGCGGCGAATTCGCGGCGACGATTCGGGCTAGAACGCGCGTAACACACGTACGCGGTGTGTGTTGTGAGAACTGTGCTGATGATAAAACTACGACGAACCGCGCGCGTACGTGTAATATGATACGGTTAAATATTATGCCAGAGTCGTACGGTGTATCCGACGGGCACTGATTTTTCTCTTTCGACGGCCGACCGAATCGTTATTAGGTTTCGAACTACGCGAACCGCCTCTGGCTGTTTCGCCGTCGAAACGGAACCACCCGACTATGATTTTTACATAGAACCGGAGATGAAACATCACAGACGATCGAGTGAAGCATTAAAACACAATAGCACTTTTCACGCGAATAGAATCTAATCCTATCGACTTGTGTCAATCTAATCTGCGAACTCGGGTTCGGCCGACTCTCGACGTTCTGTTCGACTTCGGGTCCACGTCGCGCAGCGGTTTTGACCGTTCCGTGTCGTCGTATCACTCGGAGATCCTTTACTTTGCGCTAACAAAATCGAAAATCCTCATCAAAGTCGCCGTCGTTGTTATTACTATATCGCGTCACCCCGCTCAATACACACACACAATAACAACAATCGTCCGGCTAAAAACGCATAAAAATGTCCATAGTTTTCTTTCCCCTTCCTTCCACTTTACACGAAAATGACACGGCCGCCGACAACGATACGTTTTGTCCGTGAGCGCACGTTCCCGTCGTCGATCGTCGTCGTCGTCGTCGGCGGCGGCGACGGCGGCGGCAGCTCTGTGAACCTGCCAGTCAGCATGATCAATGTGGGGCATATCTAATGAACCATGCGGCACGAATTCGTCTACAATGCCTCTATACTGCAGCCGCC
This sequence comes from Drepanosiphum platanoidis, assembly GCA_948098885.1. NCBI lineage: Eukaryota > Metazoa > Arthropoda > Insecta > Hemiptera > Aphididae > Drepanosiphum > Drepanosiphum platanoidis. Next base: position 20,439,801 of record OX402528.1, read on the forward strand.
GCCGCCGCTGCCGAAGCCGCCGTTCATTGAGTTTTATACCGACGTTTAATGTGTCCGAGCAGCCGACGAGACGCGTATCCCCCCGGTGTTTCGTTTGTACACAATATTATATTATTATTATTATGTGCCTGTAAATATTATTATTATTATTATTATAGTTATTGTTATTATTTATGAAAAAAATACCGAAAGGATTACACAAACCTTCGTGGCCTGTACATCGTATACGAATATACGTTTTCGAGAGAATCTTTTACGATTCTCGTTAGCCTTCCTCCCGTATACCGGTATAGCCAAATGAAAAACACTTAAAAAAAAGGTAAAAAATCCGACGGCGAATTCGTTGACGAACCGGTCGCGATGCCTTTGTACAGGGGACCTTTGTTCCCCCCGCACCGAAATTCGCGACTTTTCGGCTAAAATTTAACGCGCGTCGATCTCGTCGTCTTCGCGAATACGCGACGCCGCGCCGCGTGCGATGAAGTCCCCGCGTTGCCGGCGTGCGTTGTTTATAGTGGCCGCGGCACAGTGTTTTAATAAGTTTTCCCACAAGACAGATGGACCATGAACGGTGGCAGACGCTGTGGAGCCAGGAGATCATATTGATCAGCTGACCGAACACTGCGGTGCGCGGGTGATTAGCGACGGTCGGCGGCGGTCACGCATGGTTCCCGGTTCGATCCATTCATACGTTTTTTTTTTCTCTCTCTCCGTCTCTACCTCTCTACCACTCTCTCTCTCTCTCGTTTTCTCTGTCGTCGTCTTCTTCTTATTCTTCTACTCCTGCTTCTTCTCGCTACCAGAAGCTGCTCCCGGTGTTCTGCGCGCCGCGTGCGACGTGTTATATACAAACATCGTCCCATTCATGGGTGTCTGCCGCCGCCGTCGCGCGCGTACGGTGTGAAATAGCTCCGGGCAAGGTCTCAGCCGCGGACCATTAACTGCTACGCACCATACACCTCCCAAACAAAACGACGCACGGTAGTAAATAATACCGGTTCGGTAACTGAACCGTCGTCGTCGTCGTCGTCGTCGTGTGTCTGCGGTTTAGTTTTGGTTTTCCGACGCCCCCAAAACCCGCGTCCTACCCGTCTGGCCACGGAGTTCACGGATACTCGACGACGCGCCGCACCGTTACCGTTTACCAATTCGTTTACGTGCGCTGTAGCGATCGCGGGACAGGGACTACCCGACAAAGTACTCGGACGGTTCGTAATAGTCATTGATTTCATTCGAAGACGACCTTAAAAGCGCTACAGAGACACTCGTTTTCAAATTACCTCTATTGGCGTTTCGTTTTTACTCTTGGCTCGGATTTACTCGAACTCGTCACGTTTAAAGTACGCGTACACTCGACGTTTATCGACCCGATATCGAGAAGCAGTGACGAGCGAGGCCGCGTCAAAAGTCATAGTGCGTGCGAGCCCGTGCCCGTATATCGTAAACATTCGCGTACGACCGTTTTCACCGCTACGCGATGCCGACGTACGCGACACCGTGTATAGCGAGCGACGTATTTTAGCTGCCGCTGACGATTGTTGTCACCGCCGCGCCGCCGACACACGCGGAACATAATGGACGCGAGAGAATATCGTGAAAAAAAATAAAATAATAATAATATGAAAACGGCGACGAACAAAAACCGAAGAGACTCTGTATTATTTGTGGTGACTAGGTATAGTGGCAGATTATAAAACACCGATGACCGACAGCAGTTCATTGTGGAAGGACTCGGCTGGTAACCTTGGATCGACCGGACGCTGTAATGAGCGAGAAGTCGGTGTTAAAAACATTACCAAGTTTCGAAAAATACCACAAAATTTTAGACTGACATCATGAAAAAAATAAAAAAAAAAATAAAAAAATATGAATACATTTATATATACGTGTATAAATATACAGTGAACGGTTGCATCATAACCTTGGTACAATGTGTGTGGTGAAAACAATAGGTTTCCACGTTCTGTAGCAATAAGAGCGTTTCCCATCCGACCCTCTTCGGCTTGCGTACGTATACGAGTGCCTACGCCGTTGCCCTTGACATCAGTCGATTCGAGGTTAAGAGTTATGCGAATTGATATGCGTACGAGTAGTCTCGTGTGAACGCGCGTTCGTTTTTCGAGTCGGTCGCGTCCGTGTGACGAAAAACGCCGGGCCGGTGAGGAAATTCGACGGGACCGAATGCATCGTTCCCGCCGTCCGATCGGGCACAATAGCGCAACCGTTGCGTCTGCCGGCCACGGCTGGGACCGGACGTTTGCCGACTTTTGTGAACACGCGCGTCCGCACGAAGCGCGGACGATCAAACACGAAAATTCACTATCGTTTAGGCGCGCGGCCGAGGCCCGCTGCTACTTTTCCGTCCGTTAAAAACGATAATAATAAATGTTACGCCTTGTATGTGGTCTCGAAAGCGAAATTCGTTTGACCGTGGGACCATGTCAAATGCGCGCCGTACATAAAAAGCGAATAAACAGTCTGCGCGCGAAATCGGAGAGACAAAAGTGGGGGATTCAAATTATGTTAAATGTCTGTGGATTCTAAGCCCGGAAATGACGTCACTAATTAGGGTGGGGTTTCCGATATGCAATCATCTTGTATCCCATTGTTACCTGTTAAAAATGTAACCAGAGTGAATACCTCCCCTCCTCCCCCTTGCTCCTGCTCTTCGTCCTCGGCCTCCCCGCCTCGCCAACCACCCCTTCCCATCGCGTCCGCTTCCACCGCTCGAGCTCTATTCCACATCCACTGGCGATGGCTCTCTACACGCCCTACAGTGTGACGAACCGATTACAGTACGCGGCTTCCTACAAAAAAGATTCGCCGGCGAGATGGACTAGTCGATTAGACAACACGGTGAATATATATACGTGTATATAATATGTACCGCAGACACAAAAGAGTGCTATTTTATCATATACAATACATATATATATATACATATATTATAACGACGTATTTATTGAATGTGTGTGTATCATAATAGTAGTAGAATAATATTAACGTTTTCAATATTATCGATGACGAAACGCGGGACGATGGAACAGTACGGACTCGAGATTTTCCTTTCATCTTTTCGCCGCGATACGATTTAGCAGCGTGCCGGAAAGCACACGCCTCGGCGGATCGCCGAGGGGTGAAACGTCCGTGAAAACGGTTTCGTCGTCGACGACGTGTGTGATTTCGTCGCGTGCACCGGTTCAGTTGAAAAGTCGTTTATTACGATATCGCGGTTGTCGCCTGCTACACCGCGGCGCAGTACGCACGGATATCGTACGAGACGATGTTCACGGGCAATAAACGACGCGTACCTATTATGATGCGCGCTGAAAAAAAGAAAAACACACAACGCGGTGATATACTCGTGCGGCGGCGGCGGCGGCGGTGGATACAGCAGCAGGGCGCGGAATGAAAATAAACCCAAAGAATAAAATAGTCAAAAACCATTAGGCCGGCGCGCGAGTTGATTGATGATCGGTTCATCGGAGGAATGTTCATTGACTGGGTGGGAGAGAACGGAAGTGGCGTGATTAGCGCGTACGTTTCGTCCTGACCGCAGTCCCACATCGGCGCGGCAATTGCTCTGGTAGCGGCCAGGACAAAAAAAATCCTTTTTTTTTTTTTTATTTGTATCACACGCACGCACGCACGAACGCACCAGGCGCGCGCGCACACACACACACAAAAAGAAGATACACCTACCGAGTGAAAAAGTAACAATGAAAATAATGTTTGTTTTGTTTTACATTATTCGATATACGAACTATATATTATAATACACAAGACAGGAAACGAGTATATAGGTATTAAAAAAAAAAGAAAAAAAGAGTAAACTAAAATAAAAATGAAGAAGGAAATGGCACCCGACCACGGAGGTGTTCTTGGAATGTGAAGGTAGTACTTATATATTATAAAATAGAACGTTCTCGGTCACACTTTTCAATAACTTTTTTTATTATGAAACTCGCTTCCACCATGTGATAATGTATAGGGGGAAAAAAAAATCCCGGTTTTCTCACCGACTACATGATATAATAGCATACATTATAATAGGCACAGCGCACTCGCGCACGATTAAAATATTTAAATACGACGAGACTGGTTTTTTTTTTCGGGAGTGGAGGAGCGAGCTGTCGATTTTTCTTTTCTTTAATTGACGATCGATTTTTAACACTCTCCGTATGATTTGTTTCGACGTTTATTCGCTCGTTTACCGATTATTTTAATCACAAAATTATTTCGATTCGACGTTGTTGATAACGCGGCTCGCACACGCGACCATTTGGTCCGGGACAATCGAAGAAACAACAACGCCGTCGACCGCTGCAGAGTTATGCCGCGGAAACGATGAATCGTAAGTGTTTCGACACGGTGCGGCGCGTTAAATGCCCTTTATGGTCCCTAAAATTTGAAGGCCAGCCGAATAATGACGATCGACGTCTACCGTCCCCCGGTTACGGGCCCATATAGTTTTGTCTGGCCGACAGTAAATATACCTAAACTACTGCGCCCGAGCGTATTATTATACAACAGCGATCGGACGTGTGAAATCGTATCGCACACTTCGATCTGTGTGTTATAATCGCGATTTCCACGTCTCCGAATCGGACGCCGATTCCACCGCGCGACGGTTATTTTCGTGTTCGGTACGCACTCTTCTCGGGCGGACGTAAAGAGAAAACCGTACAATATCACACAGACCGTTCGCGCCGCCGCCGGTGCTGCCGCGTCGCAGACGTCAGTCGTGACCGCCGTGTTTTTTTTTTTTTTCACTCGTTTTTTTTTTCTCTCCGTCGGCCCATTACAAAACGATCAGCCGGCGCAATAAAGACCTCACACGAAATAACGAAAAATAAAACGGGGTCCTCCTCCTTCGCCGCCGCCGCCGGTATTTTCATCTCATCTTTTACGGATTACCTGAAAATTGCCCCGCAATCAATTATCATTAACCCGTTTTCGCGGCGACATGACTTTGCGATGAGCGTCACAGAACATACGCCGGCGTGTACCTCATAACGTTTTATTTTATTTTATCATATTGTTATGTTTTCATACGTCTGTATTATCGCGGAACGCGTAATATAACGCGTATATAATATTGTTGTTGTTATTTCGTGATTTGTCGGCGGCGGTCGTTCTTTTTTAATCCTTTCGCGTCGACGCCGCGCCGCCGCCGCTCACGAGAAAACCTTACGCGCGCGCGTTCGAATCAATAGAGCGGTATTGTTACGGCGATCGTTTTCACGAGTTGGCATTTGCGAGGGCCCGTCGTCGTCGGTTTGTAGACGTGCCACATAATGACGACGTTATAATTATTATTATGTTTAATAACAAGTCGTAACGATTTTGAGGCCGAGTCGGCGGGGGTCCCGAAAATAACGTATTTTAAATCCCATGTTTTCGTCTGATACTACACGCCCGTCTTGTTCTCACTTAAATTCACTCAATATTCCGGTTTATACTAATACGCCGATCTAGTCCTTTTTTATCATACAACATCACGAAACATAATGCATACAGTGGTAAATCTCTAAAACGATGATTTTCAAACACAAAATATTCGTTTCACATTTCATACAATTTTTATTTTTCTTATACAATTTTATTTTACATTCTTTAAATTTTTTGTTTTGTTTTTAAGGGAATTTATTCTTTCTCCTTAAAATCGTATTTATTGATTTATAAAAATATCAAGAGAGAATTGTAGTTTTAAATTTGCATAGGGATTCATAGTCATTCTTTCTCACCTTCACCCCCTGTTTACCTCTTTAGGGAAGAATAATTGAACGATCTAAATCATTCTCAAAAAAAAAAAAACGCCCACCCCAAATTAAAGACGTATCTATGCCACGCTATCGCGCTACTTTCGAACACTAACATCAGTAATATATTTTCGATATTCGTATTTGTGTGTAATTGTTGTATTTTATATCACACACACACACACACACTTACGCATAAAAACGATTTGACTCGTCGATTCCTCGTGGTGATATGATTATGAATTAAAATCGTCAATATTTCTCATCGGAATTTTCCGTCTCTCACAATACCACGTGACTGTCATTACGTTTTCGTCGCCGTGTAGAAAATCATTGTTCTTAGTGAACTGCCGCCGTCAGTTTCCCGGCGGGCGGCCCTTCGTTTTTCCAAAACAGCGATATTAATCAATTTCCGACGCAAACGAGTCACGTAGTAACAACGGAATGTAGGTACAAACTATATATATATATATAGCGGCCACGGCGGTGGCGGCGGAAGAATAATAACAATAATATAATACCTATACATAGAAAAAAATAAAAAATAATAATAAAAATAAATTCACCCGGCAGATAGGGAGAAGGAGAGGGAGTGAAAAAAAAAAACAGAAAAAAAACATCGAAAACCGATCGATGTTTTCGTTATTATTATAATATGAAGGTATATATATATACGTATATATATAGATATAATTTATTATATATTGTTTTGAAACTGAAATTGTCGTTTTTCTCGAAAGACCACGGGTAACGTTCCGTGACACCTGCCGCAGCGTAGTGGGTTCAATCCACCTAGTGTGGGAGTTGTAAATTATCGAAAATTTATCACAATTATTGATTGTCTCTAGTCGGGCCGATTGGTCACACTGGGCCGCGCGTATAGAGGGTAAAGTGTAATGGTGATTGATCTTAACGCGCGTTCTTCAGACGGATTGGCGGAGGAGGGCCGTCGATCAAAATGGGGCCGTAATAACTCTTACGGTTGTACATTATAATAATATATTAATATCTATACAGTAATGACGATATAACATATTACACGAGTATAATATAATATTATATACATGTACACGGTCCGCTAGACACTTCTCGCAGCGGCACTCTAACGACAATATTATCATTATTGTTATTATCGTTTTACAAAACAGCTCCTAACATTCACTTATTATTATTACGTCACGACGACGACGACGGGAAGAACCTTTTTTTTTTTTCTCTCTCTCCGTTTTTATTCTCGTAACGCCACGGAGAGAGCGAAATGTACGCGAGTTTTTTCTTCTTTTTTACTTTTCGTTCGCCAGTTATGTAGAGTAAGAGTCTCTCTGAATTTATTAAAAAAAAAAAAATGTATAAGATTAGAGAGAAGAAAAAAAATGCATCTTTCGCCGTTTCCCGCAAATCGATTTGTAACCATCTCGAAGCTTTTCCACTTTGGCAAATTACACCGGGGGAGCGAAAATATACTCGTATATATATTATATATATATATATATATATATGTATAATACATGTATACATTATATATATAAGAATAAAAGAGAAAAAGCGACGGGGAAAAAAGAAAGAGAGAAGGAAAAAGAAAAGAAGAAGAAGAAAAAAAAAGGTGCGTGCGTTATGTCTTTAGGCCATAACAAAAGCTCCGAGGAAAAATAAGTCGGGAGAAAACGAACTTTCCGTAATGGCGCAATAAATATCTAAAAGTAGTGTATGAGAAGGGGTGCGTAAATACATTTGAGGCGGAGCGCGCGCGGTGAACTACGACCTGCAGCGACGAGGGCGCCCGCGGAAAATCGTTGATTTTTCGATGTTTTTTTTTTTTCTCTTTCCTCTCCCGTTTTTCGTGCGCTCGAAACCGCGGGCGAAAACGTTCGAAATATCGTCGGTGTTGGTAAAAAAACACGATGATATTATTATCGTCTCGACGCGTCGTTTTTCGAACACAACCAGTTTCGCCTCCGCGAACGCCGCGCGTTTACTACACCGACAGGGACGACGTATTTTTGTATTCCGAAACCGATCGGGCGCTGACGTGTGTTTCGTCAGTAGTGTTGGTTTTCCGTGCGGTCTCGTATGACGCTAATAAAATTAATACCAACGTAATTCGAGAGTGAAATTAAAAAACGAAAAAACTCGCCGGAACGAATTAAAATGAAGAAGAAAAAAACAACACCGCGTTCGACGCCAACTCAAAAGTATCGTCGGTTTTAAATATTATATTATAGTACTTGTAACTAATTATTTGTTTACGACATTTCCCCTGCGCCTATACTCGTAAGAATATAGTTGAAATCAGTAATAACACGCGTTTATCCGTTGAAAATAATCAGAGTAGTGGAGTTAAATTTCAATCGAAAAAACAGCCCCGTCTCTTCGCGAGCGCAGTCGGTTCGATCACATTCAAGATGATATCAGAAAACGAACAAAACGTATACCTCCCAACTGTTTTATCGCGATGCATTAGGTAGTATTATTATTATTCATCGTTCGTGTTGTTCTTATCGATCGTTCGTTGTGATGATGTCAATTATTTTTAACCGTCGCCGTCGTCAAAATCATTTCATTTACGTCCGTCGTCGTCGTCGTCGTAAAATGTTTGTTACGAATCGATTCGATTATTATTATTACAACGAATATAAACGACGAACGTGCAAATATAGACAATTGTAACATTATGATTATCATTGGGGACATCGTGGCCTTATGATAATATTTTCACAAATGTCCGGATTAATGAACGCTTTTCAGAGGATAAAATTGAATACCCGTCGGCCGTACAATCCTTACGATCGATTATTGTTGATCGCAAAGAATTATACGAAACTATCCGCGTTTATTTATCCAACGGTTCGGGGTGGAAAATTCGGAAATAAAATATTACGACCGAGGAAAAATGAAAAAGGTATAGTGTCATTACGTAATATAATATACAGTTTTTCGCAGCAGACGTTAAATAAATTATATTAATCTCGGTTCGCATACATTATTTCGCCGGGACAATTTGGATAAAATATTTATCCCGTTGGTATAGTTTTTTTTTTTTTTTTTTTGTTTCACATTTTCGGGCACGTCATATTATTTTGAAAATGATAAATTCAACAGCAGTGCTCTCCGCGTTGTTCGTTTCTCTCTCGCTCGTGACCCGCAAATGTGCACGCAACTGTGAAATATGACCGTGTACCCCCGCCCGACAACCCCGTACTTTCGATCCGGTTTTCTACTACCGCCACAGTAGCTACTACAACAGAGGTATTATATTTTCCGTTTTTTTTTCCCTTTCTTTTTTTTTTTTAATTTCGCGGACCGTCGACTACCCCTAACCCGGGGGTCGTGATTGATTGCGCGCCGGTCTCGCGAATTATATTCAAATTTGACCTAGCGCACGGCGAGGACGGCGTCTGCGACGACGACGACGATGACGACGACAGTTTCATTAGAAAGCCCCGGCGGAGTCGAATCCAACTTACAACGCGTAATAATAACAGTAATAATAATAATAATAATAATCAAAGGTTACGGCGGCGGCGGCCGCTGTGGCACGGTGACAGTGATGAATCGCGACGAACGCCGCCGTAATCATAAAATAAAGACGTCCGAAGGGAAAACGACGGGAAAATTTACACGTCCGTTCGACCGTAAAACTTTCGGAGTAGAAAAATTCACCGGAAATCTCGAAGGATCTAGTCGCGTCCGATTAGAATTCTCCTAGTTGCGGCGTCTTTTTTTTTTTCCAAATAACTTTTGCGCGAAATAAAAAGGAACCGCCGAGTTTTCCGAATGCGCGGGCACTACACGCTTATATTGTATACGTATATACACTACACGTTGGTGTGTACATGTATACCAGATTATATTTGCGAGGAAACCACCGTTACGTTGAATATTTCAAAAGCCAACGCCTGTATGTGTGTGCGTGCGCGATTCGCTCGTGTTGCGGCGGCGGCGGTGGTACCGGTGAAGTTTTAAAGTGTTGCTACCATAATCCGAAAACGGCATTGCGGGCTCGTACGATCCTTGATCCTCGGACCGTGAACGGCCCTCCGCGGTATTATTTATTTCTGCGGTCGTTTTCCGAGGGATAATCCAATCTTGAGAAAACCGGGTGTATAATAAACAATGCGGGGAGCTTTTTAAGTGCTTTCCGCCCACAACAGCCTTTATCTTTCCGTCCACCCTTTCCCGCCCCCGCCGCCGCCGCCGCCGGCTGCGTGTGCATCTCCGCCTGGTGTTTACCGTTTCTTTCTCCGTCTCTTTGACGACGGTATCATAAAACGGTAATGGCAAAAATACAAGCTGATGATCCCACTCTGCCCGCCCGCCGTTTCCACTCGGGCTCCGTACCACAACACACACACACACACAAGCGTCCCCGCTTATTTGATGTATATCAACAGTTTATTTATAAACACACACACACACACACACAAGTAGATTATATTATGTACGCGTATACTATATAATATATACGTATATATGTGTGAGTGTAAAAAACTTAACAAACCAGGCCAGACGAGCCCCACTTTTGAATGTATATGTATATAATACCTTCCCGCCACTGTCTCCTCGGTCAAAGCAGAAAACGCGTTTTCACAAACCCGGGATTTAATTTTTCCTTAACGACGAACATCCACCCGCGCCTCCTTCTGCAGCTCTATATATTATGTGTCTTTAATGGAAACCCGTAAAAGGCTTGTTTTGCACTTTTGTATGTACACCCGACCGAATGAATATCATTATAAAACATTTTAAACGAGAAGCGAGAAATTTATTTGTGTTTCCAAACACATTCATAACGTTTCGAGAACAATATTGTACTATGATAATAATATAACGATGGATGTGATGCGCGCCGCATACATTTATTGTCGAATACTGTAAGGTATTAAAATATAAGGCCGTTCACCGATAGATTTCGTTTTTTTATTATAACTGTAAGTGAGAAAAAAAAAATCGTCCTTCGGTGTTTAAATATTCAATTCGATTGTATTTATGAACGATTTTCGTGGCAAAACTTTCTTTTTCGCAGGTTAAAAAGTGGATTAAAAAATAACTCGTTCGCCGTATTAATATTGTTTCTGACATTGCGCAAAAAGTGATAATTTCGTTTTTGTTTCTTTTTCCCCGATAATCGCGTAAATAACTAAAATGTAGAACAGAGCTAGAATCGTAATCGGTTAAGTACGTTTCAAAACGAAAAATTACCAAATAAAAACTACGAAATTGCAGTGCTGTTATAAATATTTGTCTTGACGTTTACTGGTACGTTGAACACATTTTTAATTTTTTTATGCGTACATCACGTCTAGGTTATAATCTAATAATCCGATAACTCGAGTGGTCTCATGAGTGGCGAGCTAAAACACTTTATCGTCTTGTCGTATAGAGAGAAACCATTAGAAATTTTCACCAACGCCCGCGATTGTATTAGTTCCACTTTTCATTATTATATGTTCGTCGCGAGCGCGTGCGCTCTTAAAGTATCCGTTTCGAGCTGCCGTCCCAATATTATTACGTCTGAAAAAAAAAAAAAGTTTTCGCCGTAAAAATAAAAATAAAATAAAAAACATAAAATATTCAAAAAAAACGTCACACAGCCGCTCTCGGTTTATGTATCACACGCGTAACCGCTACTCGTGGCGGGGGGTCTCGTCTCTTATGGCTTCGCCGTTTGACTCTTCGGACGTACGCTATCGGTACGCGGGCGCGTGTAAGTTCAACAATCGAAGGGGAAGTTGAAGATATTCCGACGAAAACTCGGGCGTATCGTGAGAAATTCCCACCGGAGCCTAGCATCTCTTGTTTGTACAATTGGAGTAAGTACGAATGCGATGAGCTGAGGAAATACGAACGGCTACGAGAACCGGACCATTGTGGTCGGCGACCGGCGTAATCGATACCCGACTGGCCATATTCAATTGCACTCGTGTGACAAGAGCACTGTGAGATATTCGTGATTCCCGGACACACCCGAAGGCACAAGCTACTCTGAAATCGAAACTAGGATCAACCTTCGTCGGCGAGTTGTTAACGTTATACAACAACTAAATACGACGCCGCGCGTGTAATAATAATAATAATAGCAAAAGTAATAATACGACGTTCTTTGATTTCCTCCACACGGACGGTCTCCGGGGGGATCGCGTCGCGTATCATTATTATTATTATTATTGTTATTCGGTAGGCGAAGAGACGAAAAGCAGCGCGATATGATGATTTTTAACAATGTTTTTATGTACGACGCGCGTATAAACATTACACGCAGACGCGTATGAGTTGAACAAAGACAATTTCTCGCTTCGACGTAATATATTATTATAATATACCCCGCGCGGTCGAAACGAGTTTCGGCAAACTAGTTTGTTTGTTTATAGCGTGTCGTGCGCCGAACGTAGACGACGCGGAATACGGTTTTTTTTTTTTGTCCACCAGGGATCAATGATAATCGTTCGGTAAACATCGTCCGACGAGTAGCTCTCATAACACGTATAATATTTGTATATATATTTATACTATATAATACGCGTAAATACTTATAATATATACATTACAACGCTGCGCGCCCATGTGCGTTCGTCGTCGCACCGATCCCTCTTTTTTCGGTAGCCGCCGTCAGCTGTGCTATTATATTATATTATATTACCTGCATCGGAAACACACCTTTTATGATCAAGTGTCCCCCCTGCCCGACGCCGCTGGATCGCCCGCTCGTCGAAATCCCGTCGTCCTCGCTCTTTCGGTCCCTCTCCCATTCTGGAGCTCGAGTAAATGAACCTGGCGTTTAATCGATATGGGGATATACGCGACGGCCCCTGTACCACCGTCACACGTATTATACACGCGCACACACGCGCACGCAGCCGCCGCCGCTCGGGGTAGCCGTGACAATCCCGAATTTATTAACTCCGCATTGTACGCGCGCCGGGCAAGGGGACGACGCGTACAATATAATAATAATAATAATAGTGTTACGCTGACTTGTGCGTCGTCTGAAACTGCGAGGGACGACGTTGACGACCGCGACAATGTAAAGAATTTTTGTATTTTCTCTTTTGAATAACATTTTCGAGTATTTTTTTTCATTTTGTTTTTTTCTTTTTTATGACTTTCCGACAACAATCGCCTCTCGTGGCCGCGCGTACGGTATATACCGCGGCGGCAGTACTAACCGACGTACATTATTCGGAGGACCGAGAGTGCGCAATAATAACAACGACAATAATATACGCCGCGTATATTATAATAGCTTTTAAATATCAGCCGAAAAAACCACCACCGTCGTCGTCATAGTCGTCGAGAACCGTTCCGGCAAATCGATCACGCGAGAAAACACTCCGTGCCGCACACACACACCGTCCGTCCATTCAAAGGTGTTGTCGGTTAATAAATTTCGGTCATAATATTTTCGACGAGCGATTTTTTTATTTTTTCATCTTCTTCTTCTTCTGCTTCTACTCCGGCGGCGATACCATTCATTACGTCGTTTAACCGCCACCGCCGCCGTCTCTGTGCACGGGTCGCGTCGTCTCCGCGTGTACGCCCCGGCGAATTTGTCATCGAATCGGCCACCCACATGGACATCGCAGCGGCAACACACGTCATTCTGCATCATTAACCGCGGTCTCGTACCGCACACGCGCGCGCGCGCGTCTCATCAGCGACCGTGTGTGTTAACTAGCGTTTTTCACGTGTCGTCGTCGTCGTCGTGTGACAATCGTCACGAGCGTGCGACAAATTCGCGTCGGGATCAGCCGTGTGAGACCGGGCGGAGGCGTGCGTGCGTGCGGCCGAAATGAAATAAATAAATAAATAAGAGGAAAAAAAAAAAATGTATAGGGGGAAAAATGCGTAAACGTCACACGTCGTTTAACGGGTCTTTGATGAGCGGCGACGACGGCGACGGCCAAAAAGGCCGCCGCCGCCGCCGCCACACGCAAATCGCGCACGCCGATAAACGATCGACGTCGCCGCGGGTCGGTTTGACGTCACGCGCGATCGAGTGGCTCGGCCTCGGGCGGGCGGCAGCAGCAGTCGCGTCGGACGAGACGTCGGAAAACGTATCGTACGCATTCAAAGCGTCCGAAAACGGCGTGACGTTTAAAAAGTTGACGGTTTTCAGCTGTTATACATTCCGCTCCGTCGCGAAACGTTCTAGCAAAAACCAGACGGTATCGCGCAAACAAAACGAATAAATGTGCACGCGTTTTAAAGAACCGCCGCCGGTCAGGGCGCTCGTAGTACATCATCGCGTATACGTAGGTGTGTATACTAAAGATACGTATATATTTACGAATACATCGCTACTATACATCAAACCTGGATCAAAAATAAAAAAAAATAAAACCGGTGTTTCTTTTTATATTCCTATATAAACGAACACTGTGTTTTATTTTTTCTGCCTTATGTGTGGCATTTCGATTGGCATTCCCCAAAGGAACCATTACGCGGCACAAAGGAAGCGCGGGGTGGAAACAAACGTTTTGTAACCCGTATAAAGCTTTTGCGGGCGCGGTTTAATAACACAAAAAGCTCTGTGTTGGCTTTTTCGACTTTTGGCGCTTATTAAATATTTACGGCCCCCCCCCCCACTTCACCCGGTCGCGCGCATACAAGCCCGGTATATATTATATACAATATATACAATATGTGTGTGAGTGTGTGTAAGTATATGCGGGCGCGCGTACGGGGAGAGACGGTCGCGGCCGAGGGTAGGGAGAGGGCGACGAGCAGCGAGAAGGGTGAAAAAAGCGTACGTAAAGCGTTTTCGGGTTTCCGGTCCGCCCATTGGCCAATGGCAAAGGGTTCTACAGGAACCTCCGCTCGGCACATGCGTCATCCGCCGCCGCCGCCGCCGCCGCCGCCGTCGCCCCGACGTCGCTCACACGGCACTCTCACTCCCTCTCTCACACTCGTCACGACGACGACTGAGGCGGAGAAGATTTTTGACGGGGGCCCCCCGAAATGAAAGAAGAAAGAAGGAAAAACAAATCAAACGCTTAATACGTCGCGCTCGCAGGGGGGGGGGCTCTTTTCGCGCGTTTCCCGGTGTTTACGCGAAATTTCAGATTTTCGTGACGCAACGCGACCGTCGTGGATCACGCTCAGATATCGTTGAGAAAACGTCCGAGAGTAAAACCGGCGCCGGCGATAGTAGTCGAAAAAAATAAAATAAATACCGTTCTCGAATTCGACGAAAAACTAAAGAAACCGACTTTGTTATTTTTCCGCGCTTCTCTCTCTCAATTTCTGTCTCTCCTTCGCCGGAGGAAAAAGAACGTGGTCGTGCGGAGAAAATAGAATACGACGAGAGGGGAGCAAAAAAAAAAAAAAAAAAGAGACGAAAAATCAGACTCGGCGCGCACATTACACGGACGGTGGTGCCGCGGCGGCGGCTGACAGAGAGGGGCGTCCCCACCGCGCGAATCCCTTTGTCCCGCCCACCGGTCCGCGGCGGCACGGGCACCACCACCGCGTCGACGACGACGCCGCCGCCGCCGCCGACGACGACGACGACGACGACACGGCCGCCGCCGCCGCCGTCGCACATAAGCCACCCCGGCCGGCCGGCGGCGGATACACACACATATTGTGCACGTCGTCGCGCGCGCTCACACGCACACCGCCCGCGATCTCGTCCCGTCGCATCGCCGCCGCCGTCGCATCCCGCTCGCGATCCCGATCCGACCGCCGCCGTCCGCGTCCGCCGCGCGTCGTGTTATGTGCCGCCGGCATGGTGCTCGGCGCCGATTGTTCCGTAGTCGGTGAACTCGGCGCGGCCGCCACCAAGCTGGACCCGTCCTGCAACATCGGACTGTTCTCCGCGCTCAGGCCGGCCATGGACCTGTCCACGGCCGCGTACCGGTACAACCAGAACATGATGGAGTACTACACGTGTGAGTAGAGCGCCGCCGCCGCCGCCGCCGCCGGTTTCGTCTTTATTGCGTACGCGGGATAATAATAATATTGTTTCGATATTATCTCGACGATCGTTATGATAATGATAATATTTGTCGTCGTATAAGGGTAGACGAGGTTATATTTTTTTTTTTGGAAAATCGCGATAGAAACGACGACTCGACTAAACGAAATGCGAAATTTCACAACCGACTACGCATAGAGCAGTTGTTACGATAACGCGTGAAATTTGAAAACGACTAAATGTAAAAAAACTTATCGAATAATTCGGTGGTGCTCGGGAGGAGAAACTCACAGAGACAAAAAAATTCTGCGAAGACCGTGTCGTATCTATATGAAGCGGACTCGCGGTGTTTCGGGCAAAACGATCTGAGGACTGATATTTTGATTTTATCGACTGTCATACACTTTCGTGAAAAAAAAACAGTACATTTCACAAATTATGAGCCCGGAAGAAAACCAGTTATGTCACATACATTTGTGAAAAATTCCAAATTTTTGACTCTGCGCGTATTTTTCCCGGGCACCGTCGATAAGCGCTCGTATACAAACATTTCGCAGCGTGTCGACTATAAAACTCTGCGCGTCCACTCGACCACCGTCTTAAACCGCTACGAGAACGAAATGTCTCTTCTTAAATCCCTATCATTAATTAGTAAAATTAAATCGAGGTAGATGTCGTCTTCTTATGACGCTTTGCCACCGATGTCATTATAATAATAATTAAATAGTGTCATATCCGTCGTTTTAACCGCACGACCGTTGGTCGTCTGAAATTTCCACGAGCATGTACACATGATATGCGCAAGCACTGTCTACGGCCTCGATAGTCTCAGCAAAGTGACGTATAATTCAAACGTATTTAGTAAGTGCCCGTGAATGAACCTCGTTGGTACGTCTTTAGTATGTATTTCAATTTGAACACGAAATGTGGTGTACCAAACTATAAAAACGCTAACTAAATTATATTATACCAAAGATTGTTTTGATTGTGAAAAAATAATACGCCGTTTAATAATGCACATCGGCCCGCATAGTGTGCTGTCTCGCGCTACACGCCTATGATTGTTAGCACGCGACACGGAAACGAATCGTTTTCGAGTTCGAAAAGGTTTTCTCATCCTGTAGACCGCAAATAATTCGCAAATCGCGTCTACGTATGACGCGGTGCTATCCACTATCCAGTGTCGTTATTCCGCGGGATTTTGCTCCGCCCGACGAAGAATTAGATTCATGAAAGTATTAGAAGGGCTTCGAATTTGACTAAAACCCAGGCGAATGAGACCAAAATAGAAGAATATAGTTTATTAGAAATTTGAAAAATAATTGTACCAAAATCGTTGCAATATTCAAATATTTCACATGAATTGTAAACATCACTTATTACATAACTATTCATAACAAATGATATTACACATAATATCGAAATAGTCGACCGTGGAATTATTCTGAGGGAAGAGGGTTTGAAAACTGATTGAGTAAGCCCTTCGTCTATATGCAGTTCGAACAATCAGTAGATCCGCGAAGTACACGATGATATAATTTCATGGTAAATAGGTGTTTAGCTCGCGTTTTCGTCACTGCATTTCGTCATTTCCGCGGTTTGGCGTTTTTCCGAATCGATAGTTAAATCGATCCCAATACCGCGAACGAATAATTTGTACAGTCCGGATTCTTTTCCGACCCGAGCCCATGTAAAACAGTTAAAAGAAATTACATTTTCTAAAGCTCATCGCTTCGATAATAAGTTTTGCTCGAAGACTCTTCCAATTTCGAGAAGAAAAAAACTGTAGAAAATCTGTGATAAACAACATTATCGATATAAATTAGTTTTTAAAAAGTCAGTTGTATGGAAGAGGTTTCGTGTAATTTTTGTTTGCCAGTTTTTATAAACAACTTATCGAATCTTTTCTACCGATCTCTGTAAGTCGTACCACACGAAAACCAAATCGTTTAATTATTTTTATTAAAATAAAAGTATTATTTTATTATTTAGAAATTTAAAAATTGTTAGTTATTAAAAACTAAAAAACCGACTGAATCGTTACGACTTAAAGTTTACGTTAGATTTAAAATTCGTTTTCGTTCGTCGTCGAGTCCGTTCGACGGTTGTACAAGACTCACTTTGCGCCGGTCCCAAAGGTGACTATTACACGTGGCGTCTACCGCAATACGTACACAAGTAGCTGATAAGCCAACACGCGCGTCCGATTCTAATATTATTATTATTATTATTATTACTATCATCATCGATATTGTTTGATGTATACACGTTTATGTTATATTATTATTATTATTTCTGTTGGCTTACTCGAGCGCATCAGCTCGAACAAACACTCGGCCGTCACGGCGATTGTGCGACTAAATCGATTTGTCGTTTGCTATTACGCGCGCACGTCCCGGGGTAGGTTACCTCGGGCTCGCTCGCTCGTGTGTGTATTATGGCTGGGCGGTTAATGTGTGTGTGTGTGTGTGTGCGCGTAGGCGCAGGGACACGTCGAGCTTTTCGGCGATCGTTTGTCAATCGGGACGGAGACAATTCCGCGGATTTATACGTGCGCGAGCAGCGTCTTATATAGTCGAACGCCGTCGTCGTCGGCGGCGGCGTTTTTATTTTATTTTTTATTTATTTTCTTTCTTTTTTTTTTTCATTTTTTTTTTTTTTATCTTTTGATTTCGTTTCCCCGTATACGCGAGCGAACACCAATTAGCCGGAAAAGAAAAATGCGCTCCTACTTGATTGGCACAACAGCGCGCGACTCGTATTATGCCGTGCTGGCACGGGCGTCTGGTACCGTCCAATTAAGATTTCTTCGCGGCCCATTCGAGTAGACGACAACGGCCCTTGATTGTCTTATAGACCGGACAAATATTCACTTTTGTGTCCCAAAAATAAAAGATTTAATTAACCACAAATCACCGACACCTCCGCCGCGCGACGATCGCGGGCAGCAGCATACGCGCGCGCGACAGATGCTATTTCCGTCGTCAATCGCGTATTTTCGTGTACCTACGCGCGCAAACGTCATGCCGCGGTGCATTGTCGTAGTGTTTTTTATGCAGCGATACGTGCGAAAAACGGCCGGCCCGGATCGTTCGGGTGCGCGAGCGGCGGCCGCGCGGAAAAACGGCCTTTGCTTGCCCGGTTAAAAAATAAAACTACGTATTATTATAATACGAGTACACCCGCGCGACGCGTCCCGTACAGCGCAACGTCCGCGGCGGCGTACGCTCTTCTCGCATTCCGAGCGTATCGCGGCCGCACGGAATCGTCCTTGAGGACTGCGGGCGGTCTAGAGGCCCAGGCCCTGGGTCTCGTGTTCTTTAAATGGATTCAGCGCCCGATCGAAAAAAAGAAAACGTCTGAAAACATTATGATTTTTTAAAAATTTTTCCCTTTGTTTATAAGTATTTGTATATGCAAATGTATAAACACATCGAACGTTTTACGCAACGAATAGAACAACACGAATAGCTTTGGAACAAACACGTTCGGAATTTCGATCGATCAATCTGGACGGTGAAAAATGAGTAATTGCTGCACGACATTCGAATAAGCAGATAGAGATTATAACACTTATAAAGGCGTGTGGCTTCAGGAAAATTTGATTGTAGTCGAAGATCTGAATACGATACGAACAATAAAAACCAAGTACCTAATGCCCTCTAGCCATTAAGGTGCGTTTGATAATTTTCTGGAATTTGTAAGCGAAAAAAATTGGAAATTTCAAAACGCATTGTTTTCCATTGAACGATATCGTGTTTTTAATAATTTTCGGTTTTCACCGGATACCGCGGGTACGGGCTCGCGGAACACGACTACGACGCCGTTTAAAGCGATTCGAAACGTTCGGGCCGTCGGCATAACGACTGGCTCCGATGAGCCGTATAGACGTCGCCGCGCGTTCGCGTTTTTAATAATCCCCCGCGGTAATTCACTGTAATAATATCGCGATAGTATATGTAGTGTTGCGCAGACACGGGGGCGTCCGATACATTAAACACACCGCGCCCGAGTGGTGTGTTCGAGCGTGCGCTCGCGCGCGCGCGCGCGCGCGTGGCCCTTTAATCGACACTCGATTCATCTGCGGGGTAGATTCATTAAAAGCAACAAGGGCGAGTACGCGGTCCCGAAGGGCCTGCAAACACTCTTAACAGGGATAAAACTGCAATCTCCGTGTAGGAAAAGTCGCCGCACTGATTGTTTTCGCAACAAAAACCAATCCAATGCGGGGGCCCAGTTTATCTTTAAACGCACACTACACCGTTTTTTCTTTTTTTTTTATGTTTTTTTTTTTATTACGTTCGTGTGGACCAAAGTGCATTGGTTTATACTACAACGTTTACTTTTAAATTGAACCACGCGCGATGTACACGTCATAATAACATAGCGGCTCGAACGATCGTCACAACTGTGTATTAGAATAAAATATAACGATAATAATATTGTTATGTTTTTCAAATGATTTTCATAATCGTTTGTATTATAAATAAAGTTACGAACATAATATTTGTAGCGTACTCGTATATAAAATAAAATACGTTTGTAATCATTCGCGACCTCCCCGACTACCCGAGTTTGTGTGGACGAGAAATGAGAGGCGATGTCGTATTTCGTCGTCGGTACGTTGTGTAATAATACTATATAGTCATATAATAATTTTACATGCGATTGTTTTCGATCGACACAAATAATACATTTTGTTTTTCGTGTCTCGTGTTTTTTTTTTTTTTTTTTCAATACATTATATATCGCGTTACCAAGGCCGCGACGGTCTTTCGTCGAGTAGAGGTACATTACACACGTACGTACGTGTGTTATACACACGTATATGTATATAACGCCGCGGCGGTATATAAATTAGCAGAGGTTTATTGTTTTCGCGGCGGCGCGGAAGGCTCGAGAGCCACAACATGTCGACCCTTAATAGCCTCGCCGCCCTCTTATAACCCTGTCGGCGGCGGCGGCGGCGTGCTCCTGCAGGATAATCTGCTTAATTCGCCGGACGACCCCCGCAAAGCCCCAAACGAGATAATCTCGTTAGACCATCTGATACTTACGCACACACTCGCGGGCTGCGGGTAGTTTGTATATAACATACACGCGCGCGCGCGCTCGTTATTATTGTTTGCGCCACACCCACAAACACATAATAAACACGAGCGAGACTCTCAGCACGATAGATTTTTCCGACGATATTGTCTATCGGCCGATCGCGGCACCCTTTCCCGTTTTTCGCGCGCCGTCCGGCGGCGGCGGTCAGTACCGGTCATCATCATTACAATATCGTTATGTTATAAATGTTGTTGTGAGTCGCGCAGCCGGACGCGGAAACGATATTATATTTGTATGAATATCGTACTAAACCGCGGCACGCGCCCTCTGTCCTCTTCGCTTTCCTCGTCGAACAGATGCTGTTTCGATTGCAGAAACGACGGCGGTTAAAATAGGTGTCTGCTGTAGTAAACGTATATTGTTCGCGAAATTGTACGTTATCGTATGGTACGGTTTGGATTTGTTTCGCGCGAGAAAAATGCCGAAATCGGTCGTTTTTAAACGATTAAATACTCGTACCATATGCATGCGTGTAAACGAAGACGGTATCGCGCGATCGTTTAAACAGTCGTATACGTTTTATCGCCGTAAAATATAACCGCCTACGTTCGGGAGTGCTGTTTTGACGATGGACAACATTGCGACACGTCCTATATTATTTTAGCGACGTAGATCGGCGACGATACGTGATTGCGGTGAGAGCGACGAGCTTTTTTGCGGCGGCGGCGGCGGTTGCGCGCGATATCGTAATCATAATAATAATAACGATATAAAAATAAATACTAAAGATTATCGGTTTTCGGGTGCGGATGAATTTTGCGGTGTGCGTGCAATGATTGCAGCCGATATAACAGCGCCTACATACGCGTCGTGCAGTATGATAGTACAAACGTATATATGTATACGACGCGTGCATCGCGAAGACGACACGAAGAGAATTAACGCGGCGATCGGATCGTACACGTGACGTTTATATACGTATAATATACATACGTGTAATGTCCACGATAATGATAATAATATAATATATACGCGCGCGTTATATGAAATCGATCCTTTTGTTTTGTACGGGTACCTGCAGCACCACCGTCAAGGCTGTGTGCTCGGCTCGCATATTATCCTGCGTATTATAATATTGTGTATAATATACGATAATATATTATCAGCTCTAACAGATTATTATTTATTGTCGTTTGCAGGTCACGGCGGTGTAAATCAACTGGGCGGAGTGTTCGTAAACGGCCGACCGTTACCGGACCTGGTCAGGCAAAGGATAGTCGAACTGGCTCACAACGGGACCCGACCGTGCGACATATCCAGACAGCTAAGAGTTTCTCACGGATGCGTTTCGAAAATCTTGTCCAGGTAATAACAACAACAACAACAACAATAATAATAATCGCGAAGAGATCTACCGGCGGCGATCGTCGGTCGATTTCATGTTATAATATAAATTATTATTATTATCATCTAATTAGTGACCCTTGTAAATCGTAACAGCGCATACGTCGTATATTATATCCGCGACGTACGAGGCACGTTCTCCGCCGACTCGGCGGCATCCGACGCACGCGGTTAGCGAATCCGAGGATGAGTCGTTATGATTTTATACAACAATAACAATTATATTCTCTGCGTTTAGAAAAACTAATAATATGATGTACGCGTCTTCTATATTATATCGTTTTCGATAGCGGCCCGACCTAGGTTAGTTATGGCTATAACAGGATTTAAAAACCTTTTAAAATAAACGACCGCCGAGTTTTTTTATGACGCCGAGGACGATTTCCTTTATTTTCTGGTGTATATAAACGCGCGTGCGTCGTGCATGTATATATTTTTTTAGCAACGTCCAATTCAATATGAAACAATTACCATAGCATACCGGAACCAAGATAATGGATCTACTCTTTCGAGCCTCGACCGCAACCGATGTCCACGGGCTCTTCCCCCGCTTCCGGTTCTTCCCGGGACAATATCGTCCCCGCATTTCAGTATATACGTATTTATTTTGTTTTTTTTTTTTTTTTTTTACAAACGTACCCTAATAAAATAGAGGAGGTCGTAAAAACCATGTCGCCGCTATTAATTTTTATGTTACTCTCCGGTTCTCTCTCGCCCGTACGCTTTCTATATATACGCGAATCTTTTTGCCATTTATTTTTTTTTGTTCGCGGAAACGGGTTACGCGTGCTACCAGTATTACATGCATTATGCATTAAGGCGCAAGAGTGGACCTACCGAAAAAATAATAACAATATCAAGTATTACGCGAACTTCTATGCGGTGCCTATAACACAAAGCGCGTATATATTTTGCAATATATATATAAATATATATTATATTGTACACGGAATCGCCCGATTTTCGATTTAAAAATAAATTTATACATCGCTCTATATGATAATAATACACTGCGGAATCGAACACGTCGCGGGCTACGCGTTGTATTTCGATATCATTGTAATCGCACCCGTCAAAATTATAATATAATATAACATAATGTACATCGCGGTCGGGAACCCGTACGAAAATCGCCGGCATCCCTCCGCTTCCCACCGCACACGTCGTGGACTCTGGAGGTAAAATACGAACGGAAATCGGCGACAATAAACGCATTATGACACGCAAAGTCTGTACCGATCACGATAACGATACGCGAGATAAAATCTTTGGCAATTGGTATTTTTATGAAACTTTCGAGTCCGTCTTTTTACCCGTCTCCAAACCCAACAATAATCTCGCGCGCGCGCATTATTTTATTAAAATATCAGCTCTCGTTCGGTTCGTTCCATATCCGCCCCCGCAGTTCACACGTCCCTCTCGCCCGTTTCCGCCCGGCCGGCGAGTTTTAATAACATTAACCGCGCCCGTCAGCATATATATATATACGAGTATATATATACGTATATATATATATATGTGTATATAATATATATATATATATTTATAATATAATATCCGCGTGGCTTCTGGGAAATGTCACTGTCTGCGGCGAGCGCGTGCCCGGGGCTAAGTGCAAAATTGAGTTAGCTATGCGTGCGGCAGTTTTATACAGTCGGCGGGCCGCGGAGACGATATGCGCGGCGAAATTATATATAATAGTATACGTCGCGTATATAATATTATATACATTTTGGGGTCGACGGCAGACCGTCGCGGCGGCGGCGGCGGCGACAAAAACAACCGTGAAAAATTGTTGTACGCCCCGCGAACAATGCGCGAGTCGATTATGATTTCTAACCCAGAAGGGTTACGATACGCCGGCAGGGACCGTGTATAATATTGCGGATAAACTCACAGACGTAACGCGTTGCGTACGTCGGGCGATCGAAAATCCGTGCTGCAGAAAAACG
This sequence comes from Drepanosiphum platanoidis, assembly GCA_948098885.1. NCBI lineage: Eukaryota > Metazoa > Arthropoda > Insecta > Hemiptera > Aphididae > Drepanosiphum > Drepanosiphum platanoidis. Next base: position 20,463,884 of record OX402528.1, read on the forward strand.
ACGCGATAATAATTACACGAGAACCCCATCGGACGCGGCGTGGTGCGACTTTCGATCACCCCGTGTATATTTAAACGTACATATATTACACGTCTGCCGGCGATTGCGTGCGAGCGAACGGTTTTTATTCGCGCGTAGAATAATATCGTAATAATGTACTCGATTGTGTTACACTACGATCGTCGAGTGTCGTCGCGACGATCCATAACATCGGCGCGTACACATTACGATTTACGCGCGTTTCCATCGAAAAATTACGAATATCGTGTAGGTGTCGTATAAAAACGAAAACATATTATTACATTGGCAAATCATTTTCCGTTTATCGCGTTACATTCTACGCGCCGTACGATTCGATATACATATTACTACCGCGATGTTTGACGGGCGGGTATTATAGGTACTCTACACGCCCCGTTTCGATTTGTTCGCAATGTCTATCTACAAAAACACTCGGGATTCGAATAGCTCCATAACAATTGTGTAAACAGCGCGGTCCAGTTTAAAGTGCGATGTAAAATTATTATTGTTTTTCATTTATGATCGCGCTTCCGTTTACGATATAACCGTGCGCAATACGTTTTTACGATGTCCGAGAGACTCGAGAATTTCAGCGTTCGTCATTTCTCGATGTCATCATATACGCGGACTATAAACCATACAGTCGATTATCGCGTATTTTATTATACTCGCGGGTATCTTAAAATCTAGAAACGTAGGCTCTTAATAATATCGTCGTGTCGTCAAGTATGAGGTCAAGTTGACGGGTCGAGGACGAGACGGGAATGCGTGGCGCGCACACCTGGCCCGAAAGGGTCCTCGAGGAAAGCGCGGCGTTTCGGTATCGCACATCGATAATATAACAAATAAACACGCGTATAGAACGGAGTGGGCGGGCGAGAAGCGAACGAGAACAAAACGAAAGGCGTTAATTTTCTCGCGCAAAACAATACATATCGCGGCCGAGCGGTCTCGGAGACGGTACGCATTTCGTTTTCGACGATTATTATCCGTCGTAAAAGCCGCGCGTTATCGTCGCTTCAACCGGATCGCATAAATCATAATAATATATGAATATAATACAATATAATAGATGCCCGCGTCGTATACATGGGTTCTGCGGTTACGCTCTCGCCGCGACGACGACGAGGTACACACGCGGACGATAATTATTATTGTAATGTATTCGCCAGAGTTATGATTGTGTGTGCATACGGCGAACCCGTTGTGATGATAATGTATGCGCGCGTACGGACGGCGGCGGCGACGACGGCGCACACTTTATTCAATAAAAAATGATAACAATAATAAAATCGTGCCGCGGGATTAGCGCGCGAGAGAGGCATGTGCACACGAACACGTCATGACAATATACTATACGTTATAGTGCATTATTATCCGGTGTATAATAATATGTAAAAATACCTATGCGCGTTTCTATATACGACTGTATACGTCGCCGTCGCCGCCGTGCGAGACGCGATGCTGCGGCGGCGGTGGCGGGGGCGCGAGGGGAAGTATAATATTATAAACTGCTACTAATTCTCTCCGCGACGACCGCGTCCAAGAATATAATATAATAATACGATTATTTCGAGTACCTACGCGTGGCGAGTTGCGGCGGCGGCTGCTGCGGCGACGGCGACTATGGCGGCGGCGGCGGCGCGTATTTTTTCGGATAAAAAAAACAAACGAAAAATTAAATAAAAAAAAAAAAAACAAATCTAAACACTTTGTGAGATCCGTGCGTGCTCGCCGTTATGTATTATGCGTCGGCCGCGCCGGATCGTATTTTCGACCCGAGTCGTGATTTTGGCTCAGGTGTAGACGTTGACAAACTGCCGTGTACTATAAATATACCGCTTTGGATACGGAGATTTTTTTTTGGGGTCGAAAAAAACCATCGCGCCGCTTTCGAAACACAGCAGTTCTAATTTAACGACTCGTTTGTTCCAATTAAGCTACTCTAAACTTTGCGTTTTTAATGCGTCGCGACAACATTGTCAACGCGCGATCGCGACGGCGGCGTGTTAATTGAACCGTTTTGAACGCGCGTTAATTTCGTTTTCTATTATTTCGTTTCGTACCGTCGTCGTCTTCTCGTTTTTACTTTCCCCTTCCCCTCGCCGCCAACTCGCGTCTTTCGATACTCGGATTCAAACGCCGTCAGCGGCGCGGTAATATTAACTACGTTTCGCCGCGTTCCACGCCCCGCATGCAAATACTTTTCAGCGCAGTCGTTTTTTAAAAGCACCGGAAACAATGGTCGGACCTACATGAATAGACTAAAATCTGCATTATTTTCTGTACTGCGGAACGTGGAAAGGACGAAACTAAAAAAAAAAACACACACACACATATATATATAAATAAATAAAAAATTACAATCTTCCAAACACAATGATAATAATATATAATGTTATGTGTGTATAATATTATTACTATAATAAATAATCACAAGCTCCTTTGTTTTGAACGGGATCGTGTCCCGGAAGTAGGGCATCTTCATATGCATATAATGACCAACGGTCATTTCCCATATCCCGGTGATGACCGCCGTCGCGGGGACAAGGCCTTTCATATGGTAAAAAGGACATTGTTTTTGTTGCGCTCTGCGGAGGTGTGCCTTTTACAGAAAACCAAATGATCATCACGAACTCGAAATAGGCGCGCGCGCGCGCAACTGTACTGTTGTTAAATGCTAAAATAACGCAATGTTTGATGGTTTTTGTTTTTACCGTTCGTTTGTTTTTGTCTTTTTTTTTTAGATATTACGAAACCGGGAGCTTCAAAGCCGGAGTGATCGGAGGCAGCAAACCCAAAGTGGCCACCGCGCCCGTAGTGGACTCGATTGCGAATTACAAGCGAGAGAACCCGACCATGTTTGCTTGGGAAATCCGAGACAGACTGTTGGCGGAAGGCGTCTGCACTCAAGACAACGTACCCAGCGTGTCGTCAATCAACCGGTAAGCGTCGTTGGACGTTTATTATTATAATCATTACCAATCGCTTTGTACGTCGATACCGCCTGATCGTAAAATATAATATACCTACTCGATAATAATTATTATCTATAAAACGCGACGTTTCAAAGGTTTTTTTTAAACGTTTCCATCGAATACGACATTACGAACGCTATGATATCGTAAGAGGAGCGCATATGTCATCGGGAAGCCGTATATTTTAAATTCAACAACTTGTTTGATTAAGATAAAGACCACTGAGTTATTACAGTAACTTGATCGAGTAGGGGCCATTAGAGATTACATGATTAGATGGTGATAGAAAGCAATAACAATAAAAAGGGTGTAACGCCCGGGGACTTGAACACGAACAAGGGGGCTGGCGCTGTGTATGTTTTCATTAATCGCAAAGTAGTAGCAGGACCGACTGCACCCGTGGGATTCGTAGGCGTTTTAATAAAACTCCTTGCTCAAGTATACACTCGCGTACGCGGCTGTTGTACTACGGATGTACCGCCGCACTTTATACGTACACGCGAAACGCGTTCGTATACCGCCGAGCATCAAACGGAACTTTTGACTTTTGATGTCGACATGGTTCCGCGATTTGTCGCAGAGCAGGTTAATTGCCGTCCGATTTGCAACGCAAATACCGCGCGCAGTGCTACGTATATCACGGCGGGGTTATAGGTGCGGCAGGTGCGAACAAATCAAACACGGATTCTTGAAATTCGTCACGGAGTAATGAGAAAGACTTTGAGAGAAAACGACGACGGGAAATTACGTAATAATTTTCTCGACGTTGAGAAATATCTGATTCAAATTACTGATAATGTATAAAAATATATATTATATTACCTGCGAAACATATAACATATAATACGCCATCATTAACTGTGATATATATATATATATATATATATACGTATATATATAACGGAAAAATAATTTTCATTAAATCACACCTGAAAAATCGCGTTTGAATGTTAAAAACTTTTCAACCAGTGTCGCTGTAATGTACGTTATTAAGAATACGAGTATAAAAATCTAATTTTATTGTTTGTACAGTACGAAATTATTTCTACATTAGTTTGTTTGGAACATTTGTTTCAAAAAAATTGAAACAGTTGTTATTCATAAACGATTTGAATATTTAGGAGAGTCGATTTTTTTTTTTTTTTGTGAAACCAAATGGAATATTCTCCAGTTCTTATCGCCCGTCTCATATGAATTTAACACACATTAACTATAATAATTACATTATAAGTAACAACTTATTATAATACTTTAATACATTTTCAATAATGTTCCGGGATTCAATAAATTTCAAAAACTGGTTTCTTTCGAAAAAACAATTATTAAAAGTTAAAGATTATATCCAAAATACACGCAATTTATTCACCTTTTTTCGTTTCATTTAAACGTAGTCATCAATCGTTTATAAGTACTTTAATAAATGCAAAAAATCTACTTTGTTTGTTTTTGAGAAATCAGTGTAAAGACGTAGTGTTATATTAAGTGCAAAAAAAATACTAATCACTTGATTTGATACCAACGAATACGTATATTATCATATCGAATTTATGTTAAATCGCGTAAATTTGTTTTTTTTTTGTGTCGTGATACATTTGAGAAACACGCTTTCAATGTCAAAACCGGTGCAATGAATCACGTGGGTCTAAAAATATACGTGTAAAACGCGTGTAAACATTATAGTTTAGTGCGGAAAAATAAAACACTACCCACGTCGTAATAATTCATAAAACGTTTTTCGAGAGCTACCTTTATTAATATTATCATACGTTAATTTACTAATGGTGTGCGCGCCCAATCAAGTATAAAACTACACGTGAAAACACCCCATGTAACGCGATACGCGATAAATGTTCAACGACGATGATGTCTCTGTTTAAAATATTCATCGTTGAAAAAAAAAATAATAATAATAATAAAACCCCCGCGACTAGACCCTCGAACGTCAAATAACACACTACACATTTACAATGTTTAAGCTTCACTAAACTCGCATTGTTATCGATCATCGTCGACGTTTTATATATATGTATTTTATTGTCGTCCCGGTCGTACTGGTCCTCGTCGCGGTCGTCGTAGTCGTCGTCCTCGTTGTCGTCACTCGCCGTAGTCGTTGCACTCGGAGGCTGTTAATCATCGACGGGCCACGACTGCAGCGGCGGCGGCGGCGGCGCACATCTGTTGTGCTGTGAAAATCATCGGGTCGTGTTATTATTATTAATATCATTATCTTGATAAAGTCTAGCGCGGAAACGCGCAACCTGTTGTGTGCGTTTTTCACACCCTCGCCGAGAGAGTGGTCTTTTTATTCGTCGCGCACTCGCGTCGTATAACACGCACGGCCATTTATCATTTCCGTGCGATTGATTCGAAAAAAGGCTAATCCGAAAACGATAACACTCGGCGCGCGCGGGTGACTCGATGACTCAATGACCCGCACCGGTCGACGTCCCTCGATGCGTTTCCGACGCATTTAACAGCGAGCCGTCCGAAAATCGCGTTTCACAGTGGCCGGTTTCGACGCGCGCGGTCGGTGCCACCGCGTGTTCAAGTCGAGCGCAAACGTTCCAGTCAAAACACGCGCGCGAACCCGTCTAATTTCTCACGTCGTCGCGATAATAAAACAATACGTCTCGTGCGATAAATATAGTACGCAGACGCTCGTATCGAGAACGTGTTTTCGGAACGCGTGGGATTACTTTTTTGCGCGCCGAGGGCCTTTCTCGGTCGGTTCTCGCCGAGATTCGCCAAGTCCCCCCTCGTTTTCGAAAACGATTTCGCGTGCGGGCTGCGTTTCCGATGGTATTTCGTACGGAAAAATTACACAGCGTCGCGCGTCCGTCGTCCAGTCGGCATATAATAAAAGAGTGTTAACAATGACTGTAGTCTTCGAGACGTTCGCGCGAACGAAATCGAGAACGGCGCGAACGATATTGTACCACGTGATGCAGAAAAAATACTACTATATATCGTTTTGAGAAAAACGAAAAACATTTTAGTCGAACGTCGTCGTCGTAGGTATACGTGTACGTATATGCGCGTACGCCGGGCGCGGAACCGCCGAAAAAAAAAAAAAAACGAAGAAAAAAAGACGTGCGCTGGATTCTTTTCGATATCGATCTCTCCCTTCTTCTTTTCTCTTTCTCTCTCCTTCTCGACCCTTTGAGCAGCCACGCACACACACACCGCGCGCCTCGGAGCGCCCCCGTAGTCATCTCCACCGACCGAGTCACTTTCCTTCCTCGGCGTCCTCTCCGCTATACGTACACGCGCGCGCCCGCGCACGCGTTCATACACACACGCCGCCGCCGCGTGTATACGATAATACACTCTGCGCCAGCACCGCCGCCGATCCCTTTCCGACCGGAAGAACCGTGGAAAACGTATATTACCCCTTCGGGGTTTTTCGCGTTTGTCGCCGTCGCCGAAGGATCAGCCGTCTCCACGCGCGCGCGTGCGCGCGCTGCTAGTAGTGCTGTTGCCGAACTGCAACCTGCCGTCTTGGCGCTCTGAACTCCGACGCAGTGTTCCCGGAGGCGCGACCAGAGGATGTCAAACTGACATTAGCACCCCGAAATTCAAAAAACCGACCGCCCTCGAAATATATACGAATCTCGATCGTAGATTTTTGAATGTACATTTCAATCTCGAACGTCAGCTGTCGTGCTCGCTCATTCGTTGTACACGCGCGCACATAACAGATTCGGCCCGTTTTCCTTTACGTATACGGCCATGTCCATAACACGACGGTAGCGTATTATTGTGAATAAAGAACATCACGTCATTCCATTTGAAGCTTATAACTACGTGACGATGGCTACACCGGTTCGTTTGTAATTGTTCGTCCGAAGTTTTAGCGCCCCCGAAAGTGCCGGGGTCAGGCGTTTCTCCGCTTACCACCCGATAAGCTGGTCTAAATGACGGCCTAGACGGATATAATATATACGTGTACTTATTGTACTCATTGCGGTCGAGATCGCAATCTACCCTCGAGGAGTTCGCCCTAGGCGCGCGCGGGATCGCCGCTGCAGTACACGAAGGCGGTGCACCGACGACCGTCGGTTAATTGAATGTGACAAATAGCGAGACCGAGGGGAGGGCTATTGGATGAGTAGCTTTAGCAGTGCAGCGCGATCCGAAGATCGTTATCTACGTGCCATATGCTGGGTTCGCGTTATTGCCGTCGCCGTGGCCCGGGTTAGCGTATCCGATGACAGAGTAACGCGGAAATTTAATTTTCTCGTACATTATTGTAATGCGTTTTATTTTCGCGCGCGTATAAATAATCGATAACGCCGCCGCCGCCGCCGCCGTGCGAAATAACGTATCTCGATTTCGCTACAGTTAGTATACGACGGCGGTATCTGCGCGAAAACCTGCCGCTGCTTCAGCGTCCGTTTTGTTTTTCTGCTCTCTCCCCTTCCGGTACGCGTTTCACGCGCGCACGCGAAAACTGGCCGCGGGATCGGCGGCGGTACGGGCAGTGAATAAAACACACGTAGGCACAATGGCGTTCTCCAATCCTTCCCCTCTCGCGTCCGCAGGAAAACCGCAGATTTGCCACGGTAAACTGAACCCGCGTCATGCTAAACACTTAACAACGCTGTATAACCGCAAACGTCACACCGCAAAATGTGTCCTATAGTGTCGCAATAATATGGCTGAACGAGTATGTGTTCGAGTATTAAATCCGGTACATTTCATTCCAGTGTTGTGTACGAATGTAGATCGTGCTGGTAGACAATTTTCGGATGTATTCCAACAAAAATCTAACCCGTCGACAAACGTAAACACTGGAAAACCTTAATTGAAAAAAAAAATCAGTATAGTAAAACCACACCGCGGTATATCAGTGATGACGCACGCAAATCAGCCGTTCGGAATCATTACGTTTTGTGTTTATTTTACGTTTTCAGTTTGCGACGAACAAACGTATTTGGAAATGGGTATTTTGGCAACTCTCGTTTTACCGTCTTTATAAACACACATTATAATAACACTCGTCGCGTGCAGATTAAATGATTTTCGCGCTCTCGTTATTTTCAATGATAACTACGGCCGATTTGATAATATTTAATTGGTAAAAATATCAATCTATAACAATGTCGATAAATAAATAAAAAAACACGTTGAAAACTCAATATAATACCAATAAAAACAATGTTTCGTAACGCCCGTTTCGAATAGATGATATTTCAGTACATATTACGTATTATAGTAATCGTTTTCGAATGTTCCCATTTCTAAGATCCAATAAATATGAAGAAACGCACAGTCGATTATTTACTACTCCGAGAAAGAGGGAGAAAAAGAAACGTGATTTATTTATTTTTTTAACGAGCCAAGAAAAGCACTATTGCCGTATTACGGATCGACGCGAAACACGGCGGCGGCGCGAACAACTAGGGGGTAGGTACCCTGCATAAATGCAATTTCTCGACTTGTATATACACGGCGAGTACATAATAATAATATATATATTATAATCCGAGTGCTAGAACGGTGTGTAATACGGGTCTGTCTCTGGTGGCTTATAGTGGTGGAATAACGACGACGGCGAGGGGTCGCTCGCGCACCCCTTACGACATAATCATAATATAACGGCAATAATTCCACCCTGACGCCGCGTATCCGGCCAATCGGACGTGGCAAATACCATTAAAACGCGACCAATCGCGACTCGCGTATATTCTACACGGTTCTACTTCGCGCAACGGCAATATTATTATTATTATTATTATTACTGTTACTGTTACGTCGTGTTATTGTTGTTAAAACGCGATCTAGAGAGAGAGAAAAAAAATCCCTGCTCGAGTTGTTCTGCTCACACGTCGTCGTCCGAAAAAGCGAGCTATCGAGAAACGAGCGGAATCGTGGACGAGATGGTGTTTTTTTTTTCTTTCCAAAGAGCGATAACAAACGCGTGAGACGACACTATTGTCAAGTAATACTGCAGCGCACGTGTACACGTGTGTGAATTAATGTGGTCGTGACGTTTACTGCGCGTGTACCTGCCAGTACAGTGTCGCGAAGTTATTCAGACCGATTGCAACGGTAATCGATCCGCAACCGACAAACCGAGGAACAAGACGAGTGGGGGAAAAAAAAAAGCGCGTCGTAAACGAATGTTTTTTTTCGATACATATTATAATGACGTTATATACACTCTTCGCGGATAATCGCTTAACCGAAAAACCAATATTAACCCAGATTACCAGTTCGCGTCCTAATAATCCAATAATTATTGTCAATCGACTGCGCTGCAAACCAAATCGCCAAGATATTTGTACGGGGCGGAGTTTGAAATGTATTCGTACGTACGGAGTAGTGATCAGTTCGAAATAATATGCCGTGTAAAGTGTTTGGTGTGTCGTAAACGATTTCATGTCGTATCAACCGGTATACGCGACAGACGCCGCCGTAGATCGAATAAGTTGTTTTTTTTTCGCGCCCGCGCTCGAATCTAGGACACGTTTTGTCACGTGCGCGCGTACGAAACGATCGAATACTAATCGCCGCGCGCCGATATAATAATGATCGGATAGAATTTTTTTGTCTCGATAATAATACGGTATAATAATTAGTCGGTAAAACAGTGCTCGTGTACGATTTCGTCAAAGGTACATTACAATATACGTACGGCCGGTGATTATAATACTATGGCTCTTGTATTTCGAAATATTTTCACCGATCATGACGAGCAACGAACTCATTACCGCGGGATTAAATAAAACGGCAGCCCGCAATTAAAACGATTTCAATATCGCCGCGGCGCGGCGGCGGGGCTGTATTATTTGCGCGTCGGTCTTGCTTTCTACCCGTGCACGCGCAACGTTTCGAAACGCGCCGAAGAAAGTCCTAAATCGAAATCGCAGTTTATCGCGCCATGTACGAGGTGTACACGACGGTCGTACGAGATATGCGCGATAACGATCTAAAAGCTTTTCGACGTGATCCGTTCGGGGTCGTCTCGATTGTTTTTACTCTAAAAAACACGCGCGTTTCTCGAGTCGCGTCCGTATTTGATATCGAACTCGGATATTTCGTTTGGACAATGATCGCGGCCGGTGGAATTTTCAATATTATAACATAGTTTATCGATCACTCGCGTCGCACTATCCGCGTTCTCGATCCAGCCCGCGTCCCACCTGCGCGATCGTTCGTTCTCGGAAATCTCTCCGGCCCGAGATAAATTATTCGTCGCGGCGACGAACTCGTCAACAACAATCGCATCGGCTATAGATTTCGGATCGTCGATCCGTTTTTACGTCATCACGTTCTATTCGTTAATCCGACGATAGTCGTCGTTGGAGTAAACGACGACGACGACGGGGTGACACGCGAAACGAGCCGAAAACATATACGTCGGCGACCCCCTACTACCCTCTACTACTCTGGCCCCGACGACGAGCCGTTGTGCGTGTTAGCTCGTGCGTTTCGAGAGGCTTTTCTCGGGCGAAACGTGCCGGCTTTCCGGCTACAAGTGAAACGTTTTACCGCGGTCTGCGCGCGCGGCCCCGTACACGATATATACCGCGCCCCGTGTACATAATATATTATATTTATATATATATTATTATTTATATACGTGAATATTACATAGGAAACACGGTCGGTGATCACTGCACAACGTCTTTGGATAATAACGCATATTATTATGCACATAAATGTGTATATATATATATATATATATACTAAATCTCTGTGTGAGCAGTCCTCGTGCAGCGAAATACGCCTGCGTTGTAAAAATACAAAAACGATCGTAACGCGCTCGAGGAGTGCATCTGCCAAAAGGGACACCCCGCTGCTGCGGATCATTGTGTGCTCGACTCCGGCAAAGTCAGTCGGTTTGACTTATGCGTTTTGCGCGCGGACGACGACGACGACGACGGCGACGCCGCCGCGGCTGACGGCAACCGGCTTCACTCCATCAATGCGCCATTTGCACAATATAACATTATACACGCCGCGCGCACGGTTCATACAATAACCATAAAAGGGACGTGCGTGTGCCCCCCTCTCGCACGCGGACGGACCCTAACGCTGCCGCTGCAGCAGTTTATTATACTGTTGTTGTTGTTGCTGTTATTATTATTGTTATTATAATACACTCTCGACACAGGACTTCGCCCCGCGAGAAAACCTCGTTCGCAAAAATCCATCGACATAGCCGTGTACCGGCTGTATAACAAAACACTATCGTAATATTATATGAAAAATACTATACGTTTGTAATGTATACGGTGTTCGGGCGTACTATTTTTTCGTTGTTTTTCGGGTCAGAACACTTTTTTTCGTCCCGATGTGCTATAATTACACACCCCCGAGGGTTCAATGTTAACAACGTGCTCAGTGCCCAAGAGTCTAGTTGCATACTAGTTTTTGAAAATCAAACTACAAAACAATACTCAGGTCATGGGCGTAACGAAAACATTTTTCTGGGGGCTAGGGGTATGCCGAGCTCCGTTCTTTACACATTATACAATATGCGTTCCGCCGGCTCGGAACAATATAATCGGCGGTGGCATTGGAGGCGAGGCAGCAATAGAGAGGCGGTGTTTCACTTGAGTTTTCAGAGTATCAATAAATAATACTCCGTAAGTGTTCTGTCTAGCTCATTGACGGGGTCGGGACCCAAATTTTTGAATAATATTTTACCTGCTCGTCAGCGATATAACGAAATAGATAGGTAATTACAAAGTTCAAATAAACTGACGAAATGAATCCGGTTGTTGTTGTCATATCAAAATCAATTTGGAAATCGTTAACTTTTATTTATCGATTAATCAATCTGTTGTTCGAATAGTTCGAAATATTTGGTTAATTTAAACGCCGTTGCTTTTTGCCGTATATCTTTTGTTTTAATTTAACTAAACCGATTGATTTTATTTATTCGAATACGTTAAAAATTCAAATTAAATTTTCTCGTGATAGTGAGAAACGTCACAATTGTGTTGTTACGATTACGTGTGTACGCTTGTACACAAACAGTGGTCAAACATTTTTCTAGGCATATGATATTATTATAAAAATATTTAAAATTAATTGAATATTTATTATCTATTAAGCAAAAAATAAATGGCCATGATACTATTGTAATAATATTAATAATCGAAGAAATCTACTCCATATTCGACGATTATTCAATTTTTCGATTGAATTCATTTCATTCGGAATATAACGATAACAATAAAAACGTCACGTCGTCGTAGGTACTAAAATATTATCGGCTTTCGAATAATATTCGCATTGCAGTATTATATTACTCAACGATGTCGTAACTCGTTTAAAATAATGTAACCATTAATATTTTAATAATGATATTATGAAATATTACCGCGATAATAAACTATAACGGGATAATTTGAATTTTTAAACAGTCCATATTATCTGATTCACCGCGAACAAATACAAACACGGAATTTAATGTTTACTATTAATTCATTAGCAGCGCGAACCATTAAATGTTCACCGTGGGGTGATTTTGTGTTATTGTTTTTTTTTTTTTTTTTTTCTAACCTTACCTGTTGACACGTCCGGTCACGCGTTCTTTTCTGTCAATAAACAAACACAGCGAGAAGTTACTCCGTTTAATTCCGACCCGTTTTGTTTACCAGCCCGTGACAATTTTCGGGGAAAATGCGAACGCAGTTGAATAATGTATGATTGTCAAAAAACAAAAGTCAAAACTGGCCATTGTTTACCGCATTGGACACAAAACTCACACACACACAGTAAACGGCTGTACGAAATCATAACAATAATGATAATGATGGTAATGATGATAATAATAGCTAGTAGCGAAATCCCGCGGTCGAATAGTTTTTCAATGCAAAAGCAATATAGGATGCTATAGGCGAATTGTTGTTACGTTATTGCGTTCATAATTGCCGCAAAATGTAAAGGATATTTTTGACATTCGTACAACAATGGGGGGTGCACAGTATATATATATATATATATATGCGCGCATTAAATTCGCTGTCAATCGGAATGTATATGAGAAAAATTGTGGCTTTTGTCTCAACGGCGCGGCGGTGGCGGCGGGACGCGACGAGGGTCGTCGCCGCCACAACCGCCGCCGCCCAAAGACCGTAATAAATTTGCGGGACGATGATTAATGCGAATCGTTACAGTATTAAAAACTAGTTTGGGAAAAATAACTCGCTGGAAGAGAGGGCACGTGCCCGTCACCCGGACGGGCACGTGCGTCGAGCTTCCTGGACTTATGACAATTACCATAACTGTTATTGCGTTAAGTTATTAATCTACTCGATGGGCTCTACTCGCACCCCTCTCGATTTGCTTTTATTTTTTTATTTTTTTCAAATTCGTAAGTCACCGGGACGCGTTCGGTATATATTTTATGCAGTCCTTCCCCTCTCTCTCTCTCTCTCTCTCTCGCTCCTTTATCGCCGCCTCTCCCTCCGGCGCATAAACTCGAAACGATACGGCGCGGAACATCGTCTAATCAAATGCGGGCGCGTAACCGCGCCGCGCCGGTATTATTATTACACTGCGACGGTATAATTATTATTATTATTATTGCCAGTGGCTTTGCGGCACGCGCGCGCGCGCTATACTTTTCGTTTCGTCGTCGGCCGTTTCATACGTGTGGGGAGCGGGCGGGGAGAGAAACGCAATTCCGCACTTGGAAAACTTTTGCGCGCCCGCGGAAGGAGTTGTGCCGCGCGTCAAAAGGTACGCATTGTACTGGCGTGGTACACAAGTAGTATACGTTGTTTCTGCCGGGCCCTCGGACAAACGGACCGCGAAGCTTTTAATATGGTTATGTTGCGAGCATTGTGCCCGCGCGCATAACTTTCGGCCAAAGTTTAAAAGTTGCGCCGCCGTCGGTCCCTCGGGGCACAATATACAATATATACACGTATATATTGTAGCTTCGTTCCACCGCCACTTTTTATATACGTGCTTGTACATACACACACGCACACATATATATATATATATAAGTAGATGTGTGTGAATGTATACGCACTGCAGACGGCGGCCGCGGCGAGTAGGTATATTATTATTATTGCGTCGTAGCGCGGGATAAGTTTCGCGGTGCTCGCGCGCGCCCGAACGGCGACATCGCGACGTTTTCCGAACCGTTAAATATATAATACAATATGCCCGCGTCGGCCGGTTAATTACACCGCAGTGCGAGGAGTGTACGTATACATATGTATATCGCAATGAAATATCCGAACGGGCAAGGCAAAAGCTAAATCCGCCGGGCCGCCCCGCGCTCGGCGAAGAAAACCGAAACGAATACCACTTACCGTTGTAACACACGCCAACGGTAAATCATACAGACTCGTTGGGGAGGTACGGGGTCGCTTCCGATTCCTCCCGAATCGCTTTTCTCACTATACGTTTTCAAATAAATTATAAATTCAAGTTCTGAAACGACGAAAATAAAATAAAACGTTGACAATAATTGTAATAATAGTATACGATTAAGCGTTAACAGATTAAAATCAACACAGCTCAAGGTTTTTCCACGCACGTTTATCAATAAATCATTACCAAATCACCTACTTATAGGATATAATATCTTTCAATATACGAATGGACTGGGTCTTTCAATTTAAATAAACGAGCGGGTAAAAAAATAAAAATAAAACGACTTTTGAATTTATCTGCAACGCGATTGAAGGTGTGCGCCCAGATAACTCTTCGATAATTCCCTACGTGCGATCATAACTGATTGAATTCTCGTTTTCAGGATCGTCCGAAACAAGGCGGCCGAGAAGGCGAAACACGTGCACAACCAGCAGCAGAACCAACACCACCAGCAGAACAGCAACAGCAACGGCAGCACGGGCCCGCCGAGCCAACAGCACCATCAGCAGCAACAGCAACAACAGCAGCAGCAACAGCAACAGCAGCAGCAGCAACAGCAAGGTGCCGGGCCCGTGTCTGTGATCGCCCACGCTCCTGCCCCGCAACAGTCGGCCGTCGTCGGCGGCGGAGGCGGTCACCTGCACGACCGGTATAGCATAAACGGCATACTCGGTATACCGCAGCACGATCCCAACGGTAACGTGACCACGGCCAAACGAAAACGCGACTTAGACCATCACCACCATCACCAGCAACACCAGAACCACCATCACACGGGTAAGGAGACGTTTTGTCACGTAGTGATGATAATAATTAGGGTTTTAATAATCGCAATTTTATATTTTTGTCGAGTGTGGTGGGCGACGATTATAGAGCATATTTTATAATCAGCGCGCGTTTATAAAAATTACATGTCGTCGTCGTCGTAATTCAACCGCCGTAATACGCGTCGTAGTCGCGTTTCCCGGAGTAGTCGTCGTCGTCGTTCGGGGGAGCCATGTGTGTTTTCTCCGGACGAGTTTTTAACGGAAAGAAATATCAGCGGTATCGTAGCGAAGACGGGGTAAGAGGAGAACGATGACGATGACGACGACGACGACGACGACGACGACGAGGGGGATACCGAAAAGTTCTTACAAGCTATATTGTTACCTAGCAACGCTCCATTACACCGCCATAGTTGTCCGGCCCGCGCCGTCCTTTCGGGCGAGGGCGACATCCTTCGAAAGCTTTTACTTCACTCTCCTCCTCGTTCTCCTTTCCCCGCCGTCTTCCTTTTATATGTATATATGTATATGCTCGTGAGCGCGTTTTCCGATAAGTTTATACCGTCGCCGCCGCCGCTGCCACCACTACCACGCCACTGTTTCCACTGCCGCCGCCCGGTCGACCGTTACGAACACACACATTATTATATACATACATATATATACAAGTTCCTTTCCGCCGCCTCATAGAAGACGGTGGTAGCAGAAAACTACTTTCCGCCCAAGTGCGTTGCCGCCGCGTCGGAAAAGTCTTCGGCGCGTTATTATTATTATTACTATTATTATTATTACTACTACTACTACTACTACTACTACCGTGCCGCACCGCCGCCACTAAATACGAGTCTCTCCCTCGAGCCGCCGAGAGGACGAAAAGGAGTAGAGACGTCTAAACTGCACATCGCCGCCACCTTGCCCACTTAAAAGCACCGCCGCCGCATATACAACTCCCCGGGTTTCTTCTGCTCCTCCGCCGCCGTCACGGCGTACATATTATAGCGAGTTTTCCGGGAGTTATTTTTTATTTTTTTTTAATTTCCACAGGACGTATTATTGCCGCACCGTTTATCCAATAATCAGTTTTTCTCCTCCGCAGAACGCGAACGAGGGGAAAAAATAACCGTATACCATCTCTCTCCCCTCCCATCATTTATCCAAAGTATTCTCTTACGTCACACTTATTCCAACGCAAAATAATTAAAACAACAAATTGCCTTTGGTTTTGCCCGGCACTTTTGACAGCTACCGCAGTAGATGTTTTAATTCAGATTAACGATTTCTAAAATACAATTAAAAATAAATAAGGTACCTGAATAGATTACGGTTTCGTAATTTATTTATATTTACCGATTTCGTTATTTCTCTGGTGTTTCCCCTATATGGGTTTCACAATAATTTACATACAGGCGTAACCGAATATATCAATTATGAATACCTAATTTTTACAAAAGAAAAAGTGCAATTGAAATATTAATTTTATCGTCGATAAGATATTTAAAATTTAAAATTAATTCGCACGTATTTTGTTTTCACAAGTCATATATTTATTTCTATAATATAAGTTAAATAATTGTATATTTTTATTTATTTGGTAAAAATTAAAAACTAAATAAATAAAACGCTTTCCTATAAATCAAAGGAACCACCACGGATGAACGGCACGTTAAATTTTAAATAATCGTTAAAACGCCGAATGTCGATGACCTGAATTATCCTTGAATTTTAACACCCGAATAAATTACCGTGAAATTTCAAACACAAATTATACGTGCGCCATTGAAAACCAAACCGCTAACCACATATTAGTTAATAAATCCTATACACTTATCAACTTATTATCGAATAAATACCTGCTTTGAAGCGGAGTTAGATGATTGTAGAAAGGAAAATCGCACCTCGCGACAACAATATATTGTATTTGTTTCAACCCACTTAGATTTGTGAAACAATTTTAGGGTATAAAACGTGCGTCGAATATTATTGTCAAATGGTGCCCCGGGCGTCTAGAATTATTTTCCCTTAGAAGATACGTGTAGGAAAACTGCAAATTGAATAGCTGAATGAAAAGCCTTTCACCCTGTCTGGGTATCCGTGTAAAGGGTTTTCTCTTTCGTATCATTCCTTTCCTTTCGACGCATTAGGCTCACTTTGTACGGCGATACGCCATCGATATTGAAAAGGTCCTTTTATACACTTATACACCCTCACACTTTCCAGAAACTTTGACAAACTTAAAATGCCTTTTGTCTTCGTCAACCCTTTCACGGTCTGTGTATATCAGCGCGCAGTCTTTTGTCTGTATTTTATTGTTATTAACAGTATAATACATAAATATATACACCAAGTAAGAGTATACGACGGATGCGAAAATAAATAAATAAATAAATAAATAGGTTTATATTGTATCTCGAAAAAAGATGTTTTCATAAACGAATTAAAATCGATACGCCCATGTCCGAGCTTGGGCGCGAACCACTTTTTTCTATAGTAATAAATATCCTACGGAGTTTCACCGCGGTTTTTCAGGGAGAGAAACCACAATTTTTGTCACTCGGGGTCGGTCAGTTAACGTTGTAAATGGTCTTACCTATTAATATAACATACGCCGCGTAAAACCGTATGGGCCGAGCACACTATACGCATGTCGTTTAATTTCAATTATTGTGAAGTGGAATTTCGCAAGGAATTCAAAAATCCAACACAACGCCGTGCGTCGTGCGTACTGTAAAATGTCATAGCACAGTAAGCGATTTCGAACTGCTCTCCGGGCCGAACTGAAACAATATATCTGACGCATATGCGGACGTGTTTCGTCGTGCCAACGATAATTCGGTGAAATTCATTTTCCCGCAGCGTTCTGCATATTCTCGTGCTCGCAGTCGTTTCGAGCGAATCGCGTAACGTGATTAACGGCCGTCTTTTTTTCGCGGGGGGTAAGGGGACATTTCCCACTCTGGTTGGAAAAATGTAAAAAAAAAAAAATAAAAATAAAAAAAAAAAACACGACGTGCACCTACGCCGCCGCCCGACTTGACGAATTTAAAAGCTGCAGTCAATAGAAATCGATCATTATTCCTCGGGAACCCATTACCGTCGAGCGCAAAGCGAGAGCAATCAGATTTATGCTGAATTGACAACATTAGGCGCGCGTGTGTTTTCGGAAGCTCCGGGCGACAGGGTTGGGGAAACGCTGGCGTAATTCAATATATTAGTTTGACATTTAAAGCTTTGAATGCGCGTATTCCCAACGGGAACGGGGTAATAAGCAGCGAAACACAATCTGCTCTTTGACCCCGAGGGAATATTTGTATAGCCGGTGTTTTTATTTTCCGAAAGGGTCAGGACCCGAGTATGCGCGCGCTCGCGCGCGCGCTCGCGCTCGGGCGTGTGTGTGTGTGTATTTTTATATTTATTTTATTTTTTTATTTATTTATTTTTTTTTTTTTTGTAATCGCGAGCAGAACTTTAACGAGACATTTTTGTGTCGGAGCCCCGGTGTGACAACGCGCGGTCCCAAAACGCGGGGCGCGGTTTGTTTAAAAAACCTACGTGCATATTTTATACGTGTACATTATGTCGCGTGTTTTTGTTTTTTTTTTTTACATTTCGTTTCATTTTTTATTTTTTATCTCGTTTCAGACGAAAACCGAGACCTGAACAGTCATTCGGACAACCTGCAAATCAAGAGAGAGCGATCTCAACTGCACTACAACGGCGACGCCTCGTTGTATTCAAATGTATCTGTAAGCATCACCGATCACTATCCACATAATAATATATTCATAATACACGTGTAATAATATCGGGCACGGTGTATTGGATTCTTATCGTGTCGGCGCGCCTCGAAGAGTAAACCGTCTCGAAACGCCAGTCCTGTATTGAGTATCGACCTTTGAACGAGCCAAGTTATTCATTCAGTTTTCCGATGCGAATAATTTTTTTTAATTAATTTAAATCGCCCTACGTTTTTCGATTACCGTGATCATTAAACTTTCAACGTGCTTAAATGTGTTGTACTCGTATTAAAGTTAGTTCTTAAATAATAATTTTCAATTATGAACCGATCTCGTCTGAATGAAGAATAAAATACGAGAAAAACATAGATTTCAGTGTTTGTAGATATTCCGAACGGAGCGAGGGAGCTGGCGGTTTTTTCTTTTTTTTTTTTAATTTTCCGGCGATCCGGTCGACATTTTTCACTATTCCGATCGGGTCGACCTATATAAGTCGAGAAACGCGCGCTCGACGGCGCAACGTCGTAGCGATTTGACAGAGGCGTGTATCCTTCCTCGGACCCGGTCCATACATAATCGCCCTCGACACGAAGAGAATCAAAAAAAAAAAAAAATAAATAATTATTTCGCCTCTTCGGACGACGCGAAAGCCTCGCGACTTACCTAAACAATCGCGTGTTATCTAATCGGAGCGTTTCGTTTCAGCTTTGGCCCGGCAAGTGGTGTTTGAAAGACGAGCACAAACTGTTCTCGGAGCTGAACGCGGGCGTGACGTCCGGCGGCGGCGGCGGCGGCGGCGGTGGCGGCAACACGTCGCCGTTCTACGACGCCAACCAGACGGCGTTCTCCGCGACTCCGCTGTCGGCCGACCTGTACGAGAGCATGGCCCAGCCGCAGCAACAGGCTCAAAACTCGACGCCGGTCTACACGCCGCCCGTGCCCACCACTCTCGGTAAGTCGTCACAACAGTGACAACCATTTTTGCGTACACCTTTAGCGTATAGCGTAGTCGCCGCATGTCGTATTGATATGATATCGAGTAGACAGACGTAGACGTTTGGATGGAAAAAAAAAAAAAAACCGTAGTTAGAGCGTATCCGTGTTGTTTTTCCAGTAGGCGGAGTCACTCCCCTGGCCCCGTTGACGATGCAAGAGATCCAAAAGATGAGTCCCAGTTCCGTTTTAGACCATTCTCATTTGTCGCCCGTACAATACCACACAGGTGAGTGTCCGCCGCGCGGCGTTTTGTTTTCACGTATTTCAACGTACATAATAATAATATTGTCTCCGCGTTTCGCCGTAGTTTATAATATAATATAATATTAAATCGCATCGTATATGTTGAAGAATAGTATTGTCGTTGATTGCCGTAGCGTACGTTGAATAGAACCGTTGTATTGTTTATGGTTGTCATTTTTTCTTTTTCTCGCGTTGGCGTTGCCGCAGCAGCGAGTGATCTATCGCCAAGCACAGCGTTTATATACGCGATCCGCTCGGACAGAACTTACGGGAGCGATTAGCGATTTTTTTTGTCTGTCGATTTGTAGGTGAACATTTCATAAACAAAAAAAATAACTTTAATAACCGATATACATACCGTAGTATATCTGCAATACGTTAGAAGGTACTCAAGGCTCGACTTTTATTTTAATACAAAAACGACTAAGCTGCGACCAGATTTTTTATAAATAGTTCTAACCGATTCCATCGCGTGGTAGCCTGAAACCGTTTCAGACGACTCGACACATCGTAGTTTATCAGAATAATAATTAGATCACGCGCACTGCGAATCAACGTCAAGCGCGCTTAGACGCTCTGCGACGAGGCTTTTTTTGTTTTTATACATTTTATCGTTTTACTTCCCGTATTCGGCCGCCAACGGTTTCCGTCGCACCCGCGGTACGACGTTTATTTTCGTTTTTTTTTTTTTCGTTCGTTTTATTTTTATGTTTATTTTGTTTATTTTGTTTTTACTTTTACGCTTTGTGTGTTGGTTTGTCTCGCGTAGATAGCGGCACCCCTGGCGGGTTTAGTAATGACGGCGTCGTCGGCGGCGGCGGAGGCGGCGCCGGACCGCAGCAGTCCGGCGGCGTCTCGCTGTCGCTGTCGGCCGCGGACGTCACGCCCGCCGGATCGCCCGACCCGTCGAGCCTGACCGTCTTGCAACCGGCCAACAACAACCAAAACACCGGTACTGTTTACGCGGCCTCGGCGCCAACCATGTTACCGGGTTTCACGACGCACTACGCTACCACAGGTGAGTCGGCGACAGACGCGCGTGCGCTTTTCGCAAACGGGACGCTTTGACAACGCTCAAAAAGTCTTGTGCGGGAAAAATCGCAACACGATGTCATTTCGTTTACGATAACTCGTGTGAATTCGCTCGATTTACATTTCATCGCTTTTATGACAAAACGTACTCATACTACATACGATATGGACACCGGACGCGACGAAACGGACGGCCGGGATCCCGAATCCTAATAAACCCGAAACAATGACTAAGACCCCGACGTCCGAAAAATAAACGAAATTATGAGATAAAACCCGAGAATCGATCATATCTTTTCGATACATTATAGTTCGTTTACAGTGTTTTTCTAACTTTTAACCGAAACACACTTATTAATTTTACAACCCTTTTGACGCCCAGTAAATTGATACAAACACAGCATTTTAATTTTTTATTTTATTTCTATTTTTTGTTCACGTTATTATATATTTAATAGTTTTTGATAAATTTGTTTATATATCTAACAATAATTCGTTATTATTACGATGAGTATTAACCATAGATATTATTTTTTTTTGTTTTATATTCTTTATAAATAATAAACGATTAGTAAGCAAAAACGATAACTCGCATAAAACCGGAATCGTATTGGACTATTATGGTCAGTATTTATACAAAATATTAAAAATTTAATAAGTACCCGGGAATGCAGAAATTACATTTAATAAAACCCAAAACCAAATACCCGCGTAATCAATAAATATTTCGGACTCAAAGCCTTGTTCTAATGTTCAATGTTGGACGAAATACATTATTATATTTCCAATGCGTACTCTATTCTCAGCCGTCAATCGTTATTACATATTATATAATATTATGATTGTTGTTCTAATATTGTATTGTTTTTTGTTCCAGGCGCCGGCACCGATTACGCGTCGTATACGAGTTCACCTTACAACCAGTACACGTCATCTCCGTACGCAGGCTACAGCTACAGCACCACTGGCACGAGCGGTCTTCTCAGTAGGTATTTCGAAAGTATATTTTTGGGCTTGCGCGGGGAATTTCGAAGTCACTCGAGTCACGTACCGACCGAAGTGATTACATTTTTTATCGGCAGGGGTAGTTTAAATGTCTCGTCACTCGAAAACGATGCGAAAAATCCAATGTCTATCAGATTAAAACGTATACGTATACAACGTTACCTATGTATTTTAATCTAAAAGTTCGTTTGGATGGTTTTTATTTTTACGGCCATCGCAGTTACGAGAGACGGGTCCCGGAGAGGATAGTTAAGTATAATGCGCGATCGTGCTGTTATACCGGTAGTACGTTTATCCTCGAGCCGGAGACGCGAATCGTATACCTCGGCTATACGATTCGCATAAAAAGAGATTGACTAAATACATTCTAGTCTGTTGCCTACTAAAACGGACGATCGTAAACGCGCGGCAATATACGATAGGATTCGATTTTGAAACGTCGTCGACGCGCGATCGTCTAATAATATGTATTATGCCGTGTTGAATAAATCGGGGAATGGAACGACAAACAATAGTAAAGAGCTGAAATTCTCCTATTGCAGCAGGCCGGTCGGAATCGAATCAAACGAGTGCTACCGCAAACCCTCCCGTCCCTCAAATGGCGCTGCCACGTAAAATCCTCGGTCTCGGTTTCGTTTCTCCTCGCGCGGCCCGCCGTCGCACATTGTCATAACTAGGATCCGGATTTCAATGCAAAGTGCATATTTTTTTGGTTGATCATACACAATGCTTTCTAAATACATAATTCGTTTCATGTAACGAGGGTTTGAAAACTACAAATTTTATTTTGCATTTTTTTGCATATTTCGACGTTTTTACATTTTTAGGTCATTTTTAGCATTATTGGGTCATTTTGTTGGTTTTTAATGCATATTTGTTCAATATAGATATAAAACTTGAACTATTCAAAAAATTATCTTAAGATAAATTATTTTCTTAATATTTAAGAAGGTTTATCAGGTTTTTCCATACACATTGTCAATTTTTTTTTTCGATTTAGTTTTTATCTTATCTTAATTTATTATTGACTGTAGATCGTCACCCATTTAATTATTATGTCTCATTTATAAATTATAATTTGTATAAAAAAAAAATATATGGCATTTTTAAAGTCATATTTGTGGTAAATTGTATTTTTTAAGGGCATTTTTAAGGTCATTTTTGTGGTAAAATGCATTTTTTAAAGGCATTTTTGGCTATTTTCTTGAGCATATCTGTATGGTTTTAAGTGCATTTAAATCCGGGCCCTAGTCATAACACTATTACCTATATTATAATCGATCGTTGTTCGTACGTCGTATTGAAATATTGTGCTTTCTCCACAGATCACCGTTACTATTACAACAACAACAACAACAACAACAACGGCCACAATAGCAACGCGCACGAGATCTGCGGCAACGAGTCGGGCAGCAGCGCCAGCATGGCCGCCAGGTCTCCGGTGGCGGCCACGAGGGCGAACTCGGCGGCGTGCGCCAGCGCCTCGTCGCCGCTGGGCAGCGCGTCGTCGCCGTGCCAGGCGAACAATCCGGTCGGCGTCACGTCGCCGTACATCGGGATAAGTTAGACGTCGAAGCCGCGCCGCCATCGTCGAAATCAATACGATAACCAAGATTATTCACGCACGCGAATATCACGTCCATAGACAGTTCGTTCGTCGTCGTGACGCTGTCATACAATGATTATAGAAGAGTTCGAGACGAAAACGGTTTTTTTTCTTAAGAAGTATCAATAACCGACGGCGAGTGTAAAAATTATATTATAGATATAACGCGTGTAAATCATCAAAACTATCGATAATTATTAACGAATACCGTTTTGTTTTGTTTTTTTTTTTTTTTCTCTCTTTTTTTTTTTTACATATTGTATAATAATATAATGTATTATATTTTGATCGAAACGCGCGTGTTCTCCGTTATCGCGTTGTACAGTATTTTGTCGCGATCGAATCAAACAACGCGTCGTTTATCGCGAGTCCGTTACTATAACAATATTATCATCCGGTAAACGATTCGCAATGCGAGCACGCGACACGTCGTTTACCTGCCCGATTTTCTACATCTCTCTCTCTCTCTCTATTTTTTTTTTTTTTTTATGAATAGTAAACCAAAGATATATTTATAGTGTTGTTATTTGTAAAGTATCCAAAATTTAAATGTATATTTCTATAGGGGATGAAAATAAACGAAAAACATATTATATGATAATAGTAATGTATCGATCAAAGGAATTCCGTTTTTTTGTTTTTTTTTCTGTTTTTTACTAAGAGTTTCATATAAATAAATATTTCATGTACATACAACTATTATAGAAACGTAACTGTTTTATGTAATTACACTTTTTCTGAACGTCTTTTCGCGAGATAGCCAATAGTCGAGAAAATATTATAACTAATTCCTTTAAATTACATAATATAAAATACGTATTTTGGATTCGTATCCACAGCAGTCGGTCCCCTGTTGTTTACTTAATTGTTTTTTTTTTTTGTTTTTTTTTTTTATATATATTATACAAGTACACTACTTTTATTTTAGTCGGAACAAAAATAACGAAACAAAAGCTCATTTAACGCTCTCTCTCTCTCTCTCTCAAAACTTTTTTTTTTTTGTTTTTGATCAAATTCTAGTCTATAATTTTTATTTTATACGAATAATACGTTATATAATTGTTTACAAAAAAAAAAAAAAAAATACAAATGAGAAATTTATAATTTTAAACATAAGGTAATCATTTGTTCAAGTGCAACTTTTTATCTACGAAAGCCCAAACAAAATTTACTCGTCTTCGAGACGAAATATGTGCAATGTCTGTAATGAATTTGTATTTATATTATAATTATTATTTTTTTTTTTATATATTTACATATAGAAATGTAATATTATGTATCCTATTTGAGTACTATTTTTTAAACTTAAATCGAACACACCCTAGTCAATAAGTGATGCTTCAACGCACTAATCAATGCACTTAAGTGATTTTGTACTTACATTTTTCAATTTTTAAATCTTAAAATCTATTTTCTATTTATTAAAAATGTTTACAAACACATACGTATGTTAGACATTATCTTTATTATATACATTTATTTGTTATTTTTGTATTATTTTTCTTATTTCAATTTAAATGTACTATAATTCTCATATTATTATTGTGTAGGCATTTCATGACTTCAAACGATTGTATTAATTATTTATTTATTTTGTGTTATAGAAACCCGACCAGTTATTATATATTATTAAATACTTATAATACTTACCAAAGAAAACTTTTAGAAGACCTTGAAATTCGTTTAATAAAAATATGATATATGTATTACTATTATAATATTATCTAGTGTGGATAAAACTGTAAATGCATACCTAATTAAGATGTATCAGTGGTCTCTTGAGTATGACCGAAATTGTACTTAATGAATATAAATTGTAAAAACAAATTATTATACTTATAAGATAATAAAGAAGTCTGTTCATGAATATTGTTTCTGCTTGAAAACGTTCCACGATCAAGGAATTATATAATACCCGAGAATATGTAGCAAATGTGTAACCCACCCCCTTTCTCCCATCAAATAAAAAAAAACCACGAAATAATTTCTAAAATATCGTTTTTTTACAGTTTTACCACGACGCGTCAGTAAACGATTCGCACATTTCAGTTGCGATTATTCCGTTGACACGAGCACACGTATGTTTTTGTTTCGCTCGTTTATCAAGTAATCGTAATATAAATAATACACATAATATTGTCAGTTGTACTGATCGACTGAGATTGTACGTCATTACTCTCATTAGTGTTATTATAATTAGTAAATAATAATGAACTGTAGAAAGTATCGAGATAAGCTAATCAAGGAAGACGAAAATAATACGCTCAGATTGCAAAACGGGTTCGCATTAGGTACTATACTGACAAGGTATGAACGGGTTTGGTAAAATGTCAAAAAATATACGAAAAGCAAATGGGTTTGTAGTGATTGCAAGACGGAATGGGAAATTAAAAAAGGAAATCGGATCGATCATGAAAAATGTGGTAATATCCAACAATTAACGAACTGAGTTCGATGGGTGTATGAGTGAAAAATTCGACCAATTCAATATTAATAAAAAATACTTAATGAAATTAAAAAACTTGGAGAACAAAACAATCAATTGTTTGAAAATAATGAAAACCTTCCATACTGAGGTACAACAATTGAAAGCTACAGTTGACGAGTTAGACCAGAAGTTGTTGGAAAATGTAATTGAAATTGTAGGTGTACCTGTAATGTGAAAAGATTGCAAGTCTATAGTCGAAGAAACATCTAACTGAAAAATTTAAAATAAAATGTGATATATAGTGAAAGCATATAGAATATCAACTAAACCAATATGAAAATAATGTATTGCTTGGCTGTCTAATAATAATGATAGAAACCGGTTTGTCACAGAAGCAACAAATAAATAAATGGGTAGTTAATCACTGATTAATAATCAGTATCGAGACGACTGTCTAACCTCTAACATCAAAAATTATAATTTTTTCAACCTTTAAACTCCCCAGGGATTGAATTTCCGAAAAACATCTGCCGAAACTATTGACCAAATTTAATACTCAAAGCTCCAGTGGTTTCGGCAAGTCGATTTTTTTCCATTTTTACCCCTTTTAACCCTTGGATTAATTTTCTTAATAATTTTTCTTTCAGTAAGAAACCTTCTATAAAGTATTAGAAAACTAATCATTAATAGTTTGTAATTTACTCCCTACTCTCACTACAAGCTATTGATTTTAGGGGAAAAGTATCATCTCAAAGAGTTATAGATGTATAAATACGTAAATATTTGTTACCAAGTCGAAATAAATAAATAAATTTAAAAAAAATTTCGAAAACGTATAATCGTCATCACTCATCACCATTAAAATATCCCTCGTAAACGCGCATTATCCCGGTTGGTTTTGTACCGTTGGTCACACTGTAAAATACCGTTATCAGAGACATTTATCATTGATTATCGGATTCGTCAGATAATAACAATTTGTAATTATCCCGGTTTTTTCATTTAAAATGTTTTAATTGTATTTCGCTTTAAACCGCTATTGTAATTTGATCCGAACGTGATTACTGGACATGGGAGAACGCGCAGTAGTAAATGACTATTCGGATGTCTGCCGTTTGTGTCTCGGCTCCTCAAACGTCACGGTGCCCATCGCCGGAAAGGAAGAAGACAAATCGACATCGATTATTGAAAAAATTCAATACTGCACTTCACTAGTAGTACGTACACATTTTAGTCGTTTTTCATCATTGAGATGGTTTTTGGTTTTTGTCTGTCCAGTAATTAATTCGTTGTTTAACAGATGAAAAAGACTGATATTTTCCCCAACTTTTTGTCGCTCCCAATAACTATGAGTTTCGTAGAACCTGTATTGTCTACATTGTCTTTACTAATCATTTATTTATTGCGTTGTGATTAGTTTTAATACCAAGTGGGCAATAGTGGTGCAACTTACATTCGGATAGTCAATATTTATATAAGGATAAGGTGTTGATAAATAAAGTTATGTACTTTTTGCTAATAAATTTCACATATCAACGTAATAAGTATATTTGATTAAGTACATTATTATTGGTTCAATAACTGTGAATTTAATTAAATTAGTTTATTTCTGTTCGAATATTTCACAAGTATTAAAATAATTTCTATCATTTATACAAAGTTGTAGTATCACATACTCTCCTTTATTAGGAGAAAACGGCTAGAATGGTTCGGACATGCATGGAGAGCTGATGGGCACCGAATTAAAAATGTGATAGTCAATAATATAAATAAAACAAGACTCCTAGGACTACCCAAAACCTGATGGATTGACATAGTTGCTAAAGGTTTACTAATAATAGAACGCAACCTTAGAGACAGCATATCAGTGAGATAAATGGAAAGAGATTTAGATGGCAACGGTGGTCCTGAATGGACCATTAAGTTGATGAAAAAGAAGATCATAATACATACTTAATTCTTTTTAAATGCTTGTATTTATAAATCTGAGTCAAAATATTATAATAGATATGATTTTTTTTTTAGGTGAAATTATGCGACGATTACCCTCAGAAACTTTGTATAACTTGCGCAGAAAATTTGGATTTTGCCTACAATTTCAAAATTAAAGCAATAGCTTGTGATCTAGAATTATCTAAAAATGTACAGAGGGATGAGAATTTTACCTATATTCAAATATCGGACGATCCATTAAATGTAAGTGTTACAATACTTTATAAACATTTTTCGTTGAACTTTACCAATTTTTTAGATGACATACAAACTAGACTTAAATGAACAAGATTCTTCGACTAGTGTTGATGCTAGTTGTGTGTACAACATAGTCGATGGTGATGAGATACAAATCCAACCAGTTAAGTTACATAATAATTCAAATCAAATTACATCAACAGAGTCTGTTAATGACCAAGAAAGTACATTGACAGTATCTATAAATTATGAAATTAATAGTTCGGAGATTATTATAAATAAATTGAATGACTGTCAAGATACTGATGATGAAAGCGTAAGTATAGAAATATTTAAAAATTATAGACTTTAGTTTTTCTTAATCTCACATGTTTGTTATAGGAAAAGAAAAATGCAGTGGTTGATGTGAAACGAAATTCTAGTACGGCTTTACTAGACAATGAAAAAAGTAGGTCAAAAAAGATCAAAAATCAAAATGATATAGACAATGAAAAACCACTACTTATTGTGAAAAATGGTAAAGTCGTATATATTTGCGGAGCGTGCAATTTTGAAGCAGAATCTATGACACTTCTACTTAGCCATCGAGCTCGTTTTCATACTGAAAACATAGGTAGTTTTAAGTGTTCAGAGTGCCCCACTCACTACAAAACTCCGGGCTTACTTAAGCGACACATTTCAATGCAACATAACGTTACTCATATCTGTAAATATTGTGACAAAAAATTTTCAAACAAAGCAAGTCTTGACCGTCACATCAATAATCATCATAATAATACTCCGTTAGAGTTTCAATGTGTTAAATGCAACGCTTATTTCGATACAATGGACAAAATGGAAGATCATTTGATAGTACACTATACGAGTCCCTCGAGTGTATTTAGCTGTAATCATTGTGATCGTTCATTCACGACATATGCAGCAAAGAACAAACACATTGATCTTGAGCACATGATTGAAATTGAATGTAATATTTGCCATGTAGTTTTACCTACTAAAGAGGCGATGGATAAGC
The DNA here is from genome assembly GCA_948098885.1 of Drepanosiphum platanoidis. NCBI lineage: Eukaryota > Metazoa > Arthropoda > Insecta > Hemiptera > Aphididae > Drepanosiphum > Drepanosiphum platanoidis. The sequence continues at coordinate 20,493,245 of OX402528.1, forward strand.
ATAATAATTCTGTACATCAACCTAAAAAAAGAGGAAACAAAATGTACGCGTGTACCAAGTGTGGAAAATATTTTTCTGGTATCAAAGAAATTTTGAATCACAGGGAGACTCATTTATCTACTGAAGTATAAAGTTTTAATAATTCATCGAGGTAGCTATTACAGCTATATTTTTATAAGATTCCATGACTGATTTTAAAGTTATATATTTTTGTTATTATCAAACAAATAATATTATATACGTAATGGAATTTAAATAACTTTTAGTACTGACTTTGTTAGTCTACAATTTCCATGTAATCGAAAACAATTATTAAATTATATTTATCATAGATTTTTTGCTTTTTAAGACATTATTCACTAAAAATAAACTTATTTTATAACTTTAAGTTTAATAGTTGTAACTTATTTTTAAGGCTACGTTTTACAACAATAATTCTTCCTTATCTCTAAAATATTTATTTTTTGTTTAATTTTGTAATAGACCTTTTCTTTTTGTATTCAACCCGAGACCACTTTTTAAGTTTTACTATATCGACTGTTGGATAAATGGAGGTTGTATAAAAATGGGTGCCTCTTAATATAAAAATCTTAGTAATATTTCGTTTATATAGAAATTTTATATTTGTTGTTAAAATGTTATGAAAAGTAGCACCCGTGACTTAGGTTTGGATTTCATTGTGTCAGTATATATATTTGTTGAATGCTTATGATCTTTTCATAGTTATACATTTAATTCAAATAAACACATTTCTGTTGGCTAGTGTTTGACAACTTTCAAACAAATTTCAAACGATCCTGTTTTAAATATTTAAATAGTTTTATTTCTACATCACTATATTATCAATACTATTTTTGTCTATCGAAAATATTTTTGCAATTTAAACATTTCAACAATTATTGAAAATCTTACTGTTTGTCAACTTTTAATGATACGTATACATATCAATTATGTTTTGAAAATGTTCCGCCTGAGTTGTGTGGTTTTATTTTATTTGACTTTAATATTTGTGTATTTCATGGTTTTTAGGCGTTAAAATCCAAGCTTAAAATCAACTGCACGTTTGTTAAAATAATTAAAATCAGAAATTCTAAGAACTTTGTTAAAAACTCATTTATTGATATATATATATAAATATATTATTTCTTAATATTCTTTTGTGAATGTAAATAGTTTAATACCTTGCATATCTGCTATGAATACTTAATAATTTGAGATTATAAAATTTAAAAAAAAAAAACTACTAAAATATAATTTAAGTTCTATAATTAAAGCATAACCTCAAAATTCAAACAACAGATAATTTTTATGATTATAACATCTATAATTTAATATTTTTATAGTAAAAAATAGTATTTTAAGATAAACGATGTAATTTATAACTTTATCGTTAAAACAATCAAACAAAGCTGAATCAGCTTTACTAATGTCAGATACTTTAGACTTTACAGTATTATTAAATATTACCAAGTAGATATAATGTAAATTAAAATAAAAAATAACATATGTCTTTATAAACAACTAAGTATGAAATAGTAAAACTATCAATTTAAATACACTTTTTTATGATGGTTTCGACAATAACTAAATCCAACACTACTTTTACTCAAATAAATCATAGTTTTTTTTTATTTTAAACTATTTAAAATATATCCTCAACCCGAGAATGTTTCTGAATTATTATGTTTAATTGATTAGTTAAATATTAGATGTATATTTATTAGATTATTATAGATTTAATGTCATATTGATTATATTTCTATTGGTAATTGCATTCCTTGTTTAATTTTTATTTAACTTCAAATTTTTTTAATTTTTTATAAAGATGTAATTTTGATTAATATGGTTTCAAACGTTTGTATAACTATTTATTATTCTATGAAACAGTGATGATATTTAATTATATTGGTATATTTTAATATTAGAAAACTGAATATTATTTGTACTTGTTAAATAATAGTAGTACAATATAATTGTACTTGTTTAATATTTGGTCCAGTTTGACCATACAAAACATTCACCATTGTTTATTTTATTGTAATCTTAATACTTTTTTTAAGAATTAATCTGTAAATTATAATCAAGTGTTTTTCAAATGTATTATGAATTTTCAAAAATAAACTTAAATTATGAAATCTTTTTTTTCAATTTAGTTTGTGCAATTTTTTATGAACTTTTACTAAGTATAACAAGTACTTTTTGCCCCTGTAAATTAATTAATTAATAACTTAATTTGTTTCATAATTTTGTAAAATAAAATAGGTTATGTGTTTCTTGACTAGTTTACAATTTCCAAAGTTATTTCACCAGTTTTGAAAAATGCAGAAATGTAACATTAATTTTTATATAAAAAAAAACCAAGTACGTTATGTTATTGATTTACTTAGAATTTTATAATAATATATGTAACTTTATTTGATGGAATTAGCTACACAAATTTTGGTACTAAGCGAATTAAGATGGAAGTCTGCAATCATCTAGTCAGATACTCATTTTGTATAATATACTACTTTTTTTCTTACTAGTATTACAGAAATGTTTAAGAATTTGCTAAAACTTCTGTCATTATACTCAAAAAAATTGTATGAAAATTTATTATCTATTACCCAATACATTTTTTCATTACCTATTTCTTTTGGCCTACCATAAATTCCTTTCTAATTTACAATTTTGTCCTCAAAATTCCTTTCACCTACGCATTCATTCTTCAGTTTTCCGACATTCTAATCCATTTTTAACCTTTTTTTCCTTTCTAAAGGTTTTTTTTTTTATAATAATACTATAATTTCAAACCATAGGTGTACTTAGATATAGTTTTCAGATGGTGCATTATTGTTTCTCAATCATTTATTAATTTTTCTATTTTAAATAATTTTTTTATCAAGTCTTCAAGGTAAATAAAAGTTGAAATCATTTGAAGAAACTTGCATATTATTTATATTATTAATACATTTTTTAATTCCAATATTTTTTTGTCTGAGACGAATGAAATTGTGAAACCGATACGATTAAAATGAATGAGGGTTTCAAATTTTTAATCAATCATGCAAATAAATTTCAATGTTAATAATATTTTCTAAAATAGATATTTTCGTACTAAGAGAATATAAAATGTTTAAATGTATGCAATAATCCAGCAAGATAATGGGTATTATAAGAAAACTATTTTATTTTATTTGTGTCACTATAGGTTCAATTACAATATTATTTAAGTGGGCTGATTAAATATATTGTTTATTTCAGATGTGACAAATGCAATATCTAGATACCTATTGTACTCTCCGGGCACGTTTTCGCTTGTCCGTCTTGTGCGGGTCACAGGAAATAATAAAATATTATACTGCATAGATAGAAAGTTTGTTGATAGTAGCTGCAGTGGTGTGTGACTATATTGTTGTATTGAACAACTGAACTACTTAGATTTCGGTTCGTCTATTGGTTTTATAATAGACTGCAATTATAAAATCAATAGTTAGTCGTTAGTTGAGCGGGCTATATATTATATCTACACTAATTTTTTTCAACAATTTTGTCTTTTCGTAGTCCAGTTTTATCACTTTAGAACGACAGTTGATGCAGATACAGTACAAAGGCTCGGCGAGTGGAGTCGAAACCGATCAGAAAATCGTCACAGATATTAGTTTGATCCAAAAGAATAAGCGCCACATCAGGCTGGTTCATATCTGGCAGCTCATAGACCATTGACCGACGATTTTTATTCTCCGGTGGTTTGTACTCTGACAATCGAGAAAACAGATCGAAAAAATAATCATCATCAAAAAAAATTTGACTAAACAACCATCTATGGTATAGAAGAGTAGGTTGTTAAGGGTGGTACCTACATTATATATATATTCGACACTGGCAACGACAGATCAGAACCGAGGCACACGAAGACTTAAAACAATCGAAATAACCTTTTCTGCGCATGACTGCTGAGTGCAGAAACTCGATCGGTTGCAAACACAGGAACCTATACTTATTTGGCACTCACTTGCAGTGCACTCGTTCGAACGGCGTTGGATGATTATGGAGCGATTATTGTACGAGTCCGAATCGACTGGTGATTAAATTAAGACGGGGTGTACCGCCAATACGGCGTCGGGAACACAGAATACACAGGTACGAGTAATAATAATAATCGTATAAAATATATTTATTTCGACACATAATATAATATTCTAAGACGTACTGCTGCAGTTGTGTGGGTACAAAATGGTCAATTATTACTGTTTCGCAGCAGAAGTAGTAGTACCTAACAATAGTAGTAGTAAATTTTATAAATAAATAAATTATAATATAACCTAAATTCGACCGCGTACCTGTGATACGCGATTTCGTCAAGTATATTATAACAATATAGAAACGCGCGTAGGCACATGCGCTTACGAACGGATGAGCGTATAAAATAATAATATTATAAATACTCGAGTATTTATACGTATATAATATGTAATAGTACCGCGCGCGGTCATTATGATTTGAGCAATCGTTAGCGTAGGTAGGTACATTGTAAGTCTGAGACACACGGATAATAAATTAAAACAACATGAAAATAAAAATAAAAAAACATATAAATAAAATACCTATTTCCATAATATTATTATGATAATCGATACGAGGGACTCGTCGCACATACATGCATATATATATATGGACACGACGAGTCGCGGCGTGCGTATCGCATAATAATATCATGTCGCGAGAGCGGTATACGAGAGAAAATAAATAATAGATTCGAGACGATTTGAAATTAAAAAAAAAAAAAACGAACTCGCCCCATGCGACTAGGGGGAGGGGAAAACGGGGCGCGTTGGGGCAAGATTTCAGTTGGCCGCGAACGCGTTGATCTTGGCCGCGTTGTACGGGAACTGGCTGGGCGCGTGCCCGTTGACGGACTCGTCGGCCGCGGACTCGCTGCCCTCCATCAGCTCGCCGTCGCCGCCCTCGTCCGCGTACTCCTGATTGGTGCGCCTGGACGACGTGTACGAGCCCTCGTACAACGGCACAGACTGTTGGATCTGCACGGTGGTGTGCAGTTGGGCCGAAGAGGACTGGTCGGCCGCGGGCTTCGCGTCTTCAGCCGCCGCCACCACAGCCGCGGGCGCGGTCGGCGAACCCGTCTCGTCCGCGCGGTTCGGCTCGTCCGCCGCCGCCACGTCGCCGTTGTCGATGGCCCCCGCCGACTGCGCGATCTGGGCCAGCACGCCGGCCGTCTGCTCGTTGGGCACCGCCGAGTAGTACTGCTCACGCAGGCTCTCGAACCTGCTCGGGTCCTGCACCTCCTCTTCCGCCGCAGCCGTCGCCGCCGGTCCCTTCTGCTCTTGCTCCTGCTGCGCGCGTTCCGCTTCCTTTTCCCGGTTCCTCGGCTCGTAGTCCTCTAGTCCCTGTTGCTGGTACTGCGCGTCGTTGTCCTGTTGTTGTTGTTGTTGTTGCTGCTGCTGCTGCTGCTGCTGATGTTCCTGCAGTTGCTGCTGTTGCTGCTGTTGCAGTTGTTGCTGCTGCTGCTGCTGCTGCTGTCCGTACAACGCCGATCCGTCGGCCGTCGGCTGCGGTTGGTACTGTACGGCTGGCTGATACTGCACGGCCTGCGGCTGGTACTGCTGCTGCACGGCTTGCGGCTGATACTGCACGGCCTGCGGCTGGTACTGCACGGCCTGCGGCTGCAAGTACTGCAGTTCGGCGACCGGTTGCTGCGCGCCGTATTGCAGTTGCACGCCGCCCTGCGGCTGGTACTGCAGCTGGTGGCCGACTTGCAGGTCCAACGATTGCGGCTGCGGCACGGCGTACATGACCGTCTGCGGTACCATGTACGCGGTCTGCGGCACCACCGCCTGGTTGCCGTTCAACAGCGAGTACAGCTCCTGCGGCGTGAGCGCGTCCGTCGCCTGAGACCCAGCGTGTTCGCCGGCCAAATGTTGGTGCTGCTTGTCCAGGTGCTGTTGCAGGGCCACGTCCAGCGGCACGCCCGTGGACGGCACCGAGTTCGAGTCGATGGTGGCCGGCACCTTTGGCGTGGGTCCGACGTCCAGGTCCGGGGCGAAGTACGACGGCTGGCTGCTGAACGGCTTGTAAGCGCTCGGGTCCTCGGTCACCTGTAAATTGTGATTATGATAACGTGTTATGGCGGCGGGTCGCGCGCTTGTAAATTTGTTCGTTTTGTCGTCGATTTTCAGATTCCGCAGATCGAAACGAGAAAATATATATTATTGCTTATCGGTTTCGCTCGTTCGAGTGCGTGTGTTTGCTTTGCCTACGTTTTTGTTCTGCTGTTCGCAAAACCGCGAGAGATTACGATAAACCACCAACATTTACCGACTAACGGATTTGTCAAAATCAATTTTTTTTTTAAGATTCGAATTTTTTATACTATTTATTGATATTAGAAATTTTCGACTTTTCATCATTGATTTTTTTTTATGTTTATGAAATGCCGAAATAATATATTTAGTTAAAACGTGTGTCTTAAAAACTTAATATGAAATTCCTCATTTGACCCGTGTAGAAAAATGTTCGAAAATTAAATTTTAATGAAATCGGGATGACAACAATTCATTCTAACGATTGACCTACTAAAGAAGTCTGTAATTTAACCTAACTAGAAGCTGATCAACTCATCCTCTTTTACTTAGAGTCGTATGCTTAACGCGACGGAGTACATTGGTTTCAAATTCAAAAGATCAAATTTTTCAATATCAATCACCCGTGACCTGTATCTCATCCGTTTATTAATATTATTATTCTCATTGGACGAAGATTATTTCCCTTGGACCCACTTCTTAATGCTCCCCGTGGAGTGGCTATAATCTCACGACTACTTTCTTGGATTAAAATATGTGAAACGCGTCGACTTGATCGTTTCGATGAAAAACAATTAGACGAATGCATTTTTATGCGATCAATAGATGATCACTATTTTATTGATGATATTCTTTTGTCGTCACGATCGTCAAGACCGCAATAAAAATAAAAAAAGGAAAATCAAAATCAAAATATATCCTCCGAACGTACACGATCTGCGGTTTTCTAATTCGAATTCTCTGGTAATGACTAAGATTATTTCGATTCGCAATTTTCTCGGTTTATGTTTGGATTCATGAATTATTAATCATAAATTCAGTTACCTACATTGAATTCAATGTCATTAAATATAACCAGTTTTTAATTCGAAATGTGGAAACATAAATCTTTTCTGAAAACGCTGATAGAAATGGTATGTAACTTTTACACGGTGACTATAGTTTCTAAATTTTATAATAATTAAAAATATATCCTTTAGGCGTCTAAGATGAAATTAATTAATATTATTCTGCGATAAAGGACAAACATTTAATTTATATCCATAACATATACTACGGAAATACAACGGTCATCATTATATTTATTTGGTACATTCCAATTCTACAGAGTTCTCGAGTGTAACATTTTCTAATTTTTTTTTTTATGTTTACGTCACACGCGTCTTTGAACTTCTTTTTAACGTGGTTTGAGACTAAATTTTCCTACAACTGTCAATGAGTCATATAGCCGATAAATAAAAAATACATACTACACGGTATTTACGTATGTCTACCAATTGTATTACTCGTATTATTCAAAATTATAGAGCCATTTCTCTGATTTTATGTCATTTTATTATAATATCGAAACTGACATAATGACTTTGTATTTTACCATTGTACCTATGTGTGAGGCGTAAATTTAAATTTTGATTTTCCGCTATTATTTCGTCATAATAATTTTCTACATTGTAATCCAATGCGGGAGAAAGTAATAACAGTTTGATTATTTTCTACGAATGATGTGTATCCGCTCGAAAGAAACCTACGACCCGTTCGCAAACGGCAAACGGCAAACCAATAACCATAGTCATTTATCTTCGCGATATTATTACTATTGTTTGCCGATTTTTGAGTGCTCTACGGAGGGAGAGCGAGGGTATAATATTATACCGATGGCTTTAATTATTATTGATTTTGTGTATGAACAAATTCACCAAGATTCGAGGGAAATCCTTGCATAGTGAATTTTCAAGTTTCATAAAATTGAGAATCGAACGATTGAATTTATTAGTTTATACTCAAGCGTATAGGTACCTACTTAGATTTGTTTATCTATTAACTCAAATATGAAAACATTTTTGAAAATAATGGCATCGCCATTTTCTCGTTGAAAAGTGTAAGACATTACCTCGAAAACGTAAACAAATATTAGAAGCCAAAGTTTATTACTATACCTATATAAGATTTCAGTCGGTACCTCAAACTCCAATGTTCAGTATTTGAATCGTATATTAGATATTTCCTATATTATAATATCACAGCAACGATTGCGCAGCGGCCCGATTTTCTATTGTTCTACTTGACTTTTTATATATTATGTATAGGGTTTATATAAGGTTTAATCCGGGGGCGCCTAGCTGAATCCTAAACGCCGCTCTGCCTAGGCGACGGAAACGTCGTCGCGTGTAGCGTTTTAACCGCGCGTATCGAATTCAATCATAGCCAAACCCGTCGTAGGGATACGTTACCTGGTAGGACAGCTTGTCGTCGGTTATCGAATTGTCGTGCAACGGCTGCACGTACGACTGTTGGTGTTGCGCGCGGTACAGTTGTTCCTCGAAGTCGGCCGGCTTGTCGGCCGGGTTCAGGTTCGGCGCCGGTATGGTCTTGATGGGACCCCTCTCGTCGTCGCTGTTGATTATGTACGGCGAGCGGATCTTTTCCGGCAACGGGGCCGGGGTGGCCACCGGGATCGGTGCCGAAGCTGCCGTGGCGCCCACCAGGGCCGCGGGGAAACGGTTCTGGAAGTCCTGCGGGCCCGACAGTTTCGGTCCCGTCCACACGTTGGTGATCTTGGGAGTGGGCCTCGACGGGGCCTGTACCCGTTGCTCCTGGACCGCGCCTCCCAAGCCGCCGTGCTGCGGTTGAGGCGGAGCGCCGTTGGCGTTCAAATGGGGTTTCGACTGGAACTGCGGTCCGAGCGGTCTAAAGTTCGGCGAACCGTGGGGCTTTTGTTGTTGTTGTTGTTGTTGTTGGTATTTTTGAAGTTGCTGTTGTAATTGTTGTTGCAGCTGATGGTGCTGTTGCTGCTGCTGTTGTTGTTGTTGTTGGTGTTGTTGGTGTTGTTGGTGTTGTTGGTGTTGTTGATGTTGTTGCTGATGGTGTTTGTTCGGCGGCGGAGGAAACTTGCCGAAAGGCGGCGGCGACTGCGGTTGCGGTCCGCGGAAGCCGGGCGGCAGCGAGTGCGGATTGTACTTGGAGTAGAATTCGTTCTTGCCGAAAGGACCGCCGGGGAATGGCGGATACTTGGCCGGGATGGGCGCTCCGTTCGGAGACCTGTACTTTTGCGGAGACGGCAATGGTTGCGGTGGACCGTATCCCGGTCCGCCGAGTGCTAGCTCAGCGGTAGCCACGAGCACCAATACGGTCACGGCTACCTTCATCTGAAAAACCAAACGGTGTTTTAGACGTCGTGCGAGCACATTTCAACCCTAAACTCGTATACCGATACGCAATACTCGGGTATCCCGAATCATACTGGGGCGAGCGACCCTCTGTTCAAAAAATTCTATATAATATAATGATATCAATATTGTAACAGCTATGGCTCGAATAGACGGTAATAACTACTATTGAAGTGTTAAAGAACGTTTTCAAATTCAGATAACTATCAATTTTAATATTTTATTTTTTCGACATTATATAGATTTTAAATTTAAATAATATCCAGTCTAATACTAATAGTGTATGTCGTTTCGATTGTAATTTTCACGTGAATAAAATAGAATAAAATAACGCGACTTCGACGTTCACTGCCTTGAGTTCGTGGCGTATCATACTAATATCGATTGAATATTTTTCTGTAAATAAAATAGACTCGCAAGACTAGAGGCTAGAATAATTGTTGGTTTTTTACTCAAACATTAATATTTGACAAAACAAATAAATACATAGGTACTTGTATTCTACAGTCAAGTGAGTCATGCGTGAAAATCAATTTGATTATATTCATCAACTCGACGGATATCATGATTTATAAATCTTTGTGGGATGCCCCGTAAGTATATAATATGTATTATTATTATTATAATACCGTCGCCAATAATTATGACTTATAACATTAAATTAAATTAAATAGGGTACGTTGAATTAAAAGTATTTTATGTAAATCCAAGCTTTTTCAAATCTTTAATTGAAAAAAAAAACCATTTAAATTAATACAATTAATGACCGTTAATATTATAATTATTGGTCGTGATCTTCCGATGACTCACAAACAAACAAAAGAAAAGAGAAAGCGGTCCGCGCACGCTACTACCGGTTAAAAGTCGACACGGGCGAATGCACGAAGGGACGAATTAGTACGTTCGCAACAGCGAAACTGTGAACATCAAACCTACGATCCAAAACCTACGTCCAAAAAAATGAAATTTTACAATATTATAATATCAGCATCGGGCGCAATATTGAAAATTATTTGGGCGTTTAATTAAAACAATTCGGCGCATCGTTATCGACTTTAAACGAAATATTCAAATCTACAAGAAATTAAATTTACTTCAAAAATAATAAGCTCATCTACGTGACAACCAGATACATCCGAGATAGTATTGTATTACAATCATAGACGTGTGCAAAACTTAAAAGTAAGTAAGGCTTACGAGTTGTTTTGGGCTTCTTATATTGAGTTTTAAATATATTTTATACAGATTAAGTAGAGTCACGAGTTTGGGTGATATATGAAATAACACTTTTTCAATGAAATAAAAATTTTAATTCTCTAGATGCCTCTTAAGAAAAATACATCAAGGTAATTTTTATATTGAAATGAAAAAGTGCATTAATATATTATTTGAATTGTATAAAGTCTGATGTTAACTTTCGTATATAATACTGTTTGATGTCCAATTAATCGACTCTCGTTTTTAATATTTCCTAAAAAAAAACGTGAAATTTATTAAAGACTGTTTAGTCAAATTGAAATCGACAATTTTTTTTTATTATTACTTATACAATAAGTAAATATTAGGTAGCTAATTAATAATGTAATAAATAGCAAGTAATAAGTATAATATATTACGTTACTTTTTAAATATTTTAAAATTATGACACACTAAATTCTCTTCAAAGCAAAAAAAACTACGGTCGCGATGGAGTATTTCGATCGGACGGCAAGCGAACGATGACGTAGGCAATAATAGAGATATAAAATATCATGGGTTCGACGTATTATTTTTATTGACCCCGTCTTGTCGGTTTCGTGAGAAGTAAATTTGACCGGTCGCCGGCAGATTATTATACAACGACTCGGTGGGCGTCCGCGTTGACATTTCGAAATGTGCCCCATGCGATCTTAGTCGTGACGCGTCGGATCACCCCGTCAATCCCGCGGATTACGCGCGTTCGCTTTCGTCGTGCGCGGCCAGTATACGAGAGTACGGTCGGATAATAATATAAATTGATAGATGAGTTGTTGTTATATATATATAGAGTTTCGTTTCGGTTTTGTCGGCTAGTGAAAGCCCCGATCTCGAAATCGCATACTATCGTAGCTACGATGTGTTTGATTGACGAACGGACAACTCGATCGGAAAGGCATAGATCTGCCGCAGTGGTTTGACCGGACCGCGGCGATGATGACGACGACGACGACGACGGCGAAGACGACGACGTTTTACGCAGTGAAACTGTATATTATACGCGAATATGTATAGAACTACATATCTCTGTGTATATACACACGTAGTTGCGAGTCTATATATATTTCGGGTGCGACCGGAAAGAAAGTGGTTTAATATAATTACCGCGCGAGACATCGTTCAGTTAGAGACTTATATATATTTAATACATTATCCGGTTTATCTCGACGACACACGCGCGCAGGAAAGTCTATAGACTGCTTTCGCTTACTAATCAGAACCACTGGAGCATAATATATAATATAGAAAAACACGTAAGTCCTGTGTGTGTGTGTGTGTGTGTGTACACTGAATTCCGTTTACGTGCGACCGCGGCGATGATCCTTTTGTACGATTAACACAGTTGTTTCGAATAGTTTTGGCAAGCGGTGACGCCTGCGCGGCGAGCAAAGTAGTTATTAATTATTATTGATCGCAGTAGTATTTTATTCGATTTAACGCCGTCCTAAATACCGCGGGAACGCACGACACGCTATTTCATGCCCGCACGGATCCGTTTAACTAATGCTCGAAAGAAGAGAAGAAGAAGAAAAAGAAGAAGACTGAGAAGAGAAAAAACAGTCATCGGTGCGTGTACGCGACCGTTCAAACGTGTCTCTTTTGGTCTCTCGTCCCCGGCCCACCCGGGTCCGTCTCGTGTAGTTTTATTTTTAATCGGACGCGATATGAAATTCTATACAATCATCGGCTAATGCTGGAATAATAAATAAAAAAAAACAACGATCGAGCTCACTATAATTTCACATTCGGAATAGCCGACGATTTCACGTGCTCGATAAATATTTACAAGCGCGTAAAGGTACTATGATATATCATTATCGGTTTGAATGTGTGATTATCAATACGCCGTATATACTTAACGTATTACCGACACTAAAATACTAATGCGTCTTATACTTCTAACATGTTGATAAACGGTTGAAAATTCGCCGCGTCGAATTTAGTACGTACTAAGTCGCCGCGATCCGGATACTGAGCGGATCACTGCCGTCGTCGTCGGCCAGGACAAAATTATAACATCGATGATGAACCAATGTCGCGGACCACTGCACGCAATTGGATCGGTCTAATTTATTCGAATGCGTTTTTTTTTTTAAACTCCCCGCGATTTGTAATAATATTGTTATTTCGAAAACACGATCCAGTCGCGTTAAATTTCATTATGACTAACGACGGTCGCCACTCGCCCGATGACGTCGTGCACATCATGATTATGGTAATACAATGACGACGGCTAGACAGTGATAATCGACGGCCGTCCGACGTGCGTACAGCGTAATTTATTCATCGATTGTATTTTCATCGTAATAGTAATATTACAAACGGCGTAAAACTCGTTCGACACCGAGAGTCGGCCACATCGTTTGAGAGCTATGTATAACGTGAACATACATTATTATTATATACGTAGGTATATTATGTTATAACACGCGGATATCGTACGCGTGTCTATGCCGTACTCGTAACGCAAAAACGTAATAGTGCGTGGTCACGACGGACGTTTAAAAACGATCGGTAGGTAATGTTCTGTACGCCCACGTCGTCCGTATTTCGAGTGGGAGTTCGGAAGGGTTGGAAAGCACTCGAAGTTCCCCTCAACTTTAATCATACAGTCAATTCGATATCATATTATAGTTTAATGTAATGTAATTAAACGCAATTAATCGTGTTAATGGTCCACTAAACACATGAAAAATGTATGAATGATTACACGAGTCTCGTAGGAATCTGCTTATTACGTTCGATGGTAATCTCTATGTCAGGACGATTGAATTTATCAGCTAATTTTATAGAACGCGCGGATTGTTTTACGAAAAAAATACGATTAGGACAGGGTGACTAGATGCTCGCTCGTCGAATCGGTCGGTATAACGGTTTGCGCGTTCGCGGCGGAAAGACAAATTATTATATTAGTATTCGTCGCTCGTCGCTCGCGTGTATTCTTCGATTCGGAACACTTTGCGCGCGCGCGAGACGTATTTCGCGGGCACCTATATAATGGCACTGCGGACTTTTCAAATGTGTGCTTTATTTTAAAAATTAGAAAGTGGCAACGAACCGTATAATTTCGTTCACTTATAATAATATTTAATATGATACGTATCGACCGGGCCGACAGTAGCACAAAGTCACTACACCCGCAGGGTATTGTCGTATTGTTGTTCTTATTGCGACGTGCGTATGCGTGTGTAAAAGCGAGAGCGCGTGCCAGGACGATCGTGAATTGTTTACAGCCTATTAAGCACATTCGGATGCGGTACGGTCGTTTAGCCGATAACTTGTTAATATGGCAAAGTTTTAACGGTATTTAACGACGAGACGAACGACGTTGTGCGCAGGAGACCGTTTTCTATTTCATACCGTTCGCGTACACTTGTTGCACGGGCACAAACGATAAATTAGGTACTCGGTAAAATTGTGGTTTGGCACGTCACAGTCGCAACGAGTGTCGCTAAATTAAAAACTCACGCGGTGTGCTGCAATGGCATACATATCATACACACACACACACACATACCTATTGATAATTGGTTGTTTTCGCAAACTCAATTGTTACCTACACGTGAGTTCGGATATTATTAAGCCACGATTTACAATCGATATTGTGCGGACGACGAACTCTGTGTCAAGCCTAGATACGATTTTTACATTTTATTCAGTTTCATTACGACGCTTATAAGTGGCCGACTTATATACACAAGCTCGTGGTCAGAATCTTACTTTAAACGGGTTCGAAAATTGATTTTTTCTCCCCACCCCTAGTTATAACCATTTACTGTAATGTAATGAATAATTTTTAATTTATTTTTTTCGAAATTCATTTCATTACATGATAAACAATGACAAATGAAAAAATATTAAATTATGTTCTAACGTTTGGTGGTTCATTTTTATACCAACTATACGACAATTTCGTATTACTTAACGCGTCGAACAACACTAACACGTATTTGACTACAGTTTATTTAATTTTTATTTCATTATTAACGATTGCGTTTTTATTGACGGGAACTTCAACATTTCGGAAGTGGTCCCCCGGATATGTGCCTGTACTTGTTGTTTTTTCACAAATTTAATGTCTATACTCGTTTCGATAAATTTTATTTCTTTATTTTAGCGTTATTCGATGAAATCACTAACTGAAAACGAATTAAAACAGTAAAAATAAGAACTGAAAAGTATACCAACTGAGCTACACATATAAATATATATTTTAAAACCGTCAGATTTTAATTTACGAGTACGTAATATCGGTATAGAAAACGAACGTCGTCGGTTACGACGTAACGTTATTGTAAAAAATAATATACGTATATGCGATGCACTTACTTTGAATAATTGGATATTGATCGCGCTACGTGAATCCCTGCAGCAACCGACGATCTGATATCGTTCAGCATTCGGCCATGACCGACGACAGACAAAACGCGTGCTGTTGAACTTAAACTTCGCGCGACAAACGAGTCTGCAGGCAGGTGCGGTGTGTACGTTTCGACTATAGATTACTACTACAGGCCACAATCAAGAAGATGGCATGCCCGGCACACGCACACGACCAAGGTCACGACGGATAGATACGAATGATATTTGGGTCACTGGCCGACCAATATTTATAAGTTCCTGTCCATACACTCTCTTTACCCCTCCAAGATCACGGACATGACGGTACCACTCTCTCTCTCTCTCGCTCCTTCTTTCTTTCTCACTCTCTTTCCTCGACGTCCTCCCGAGACCGAAGCCGGAGAATACGAAATCATCGAAATGCATATTATCGTATGACTGCCTACCTACCGGCGAGTATCGATAGTTGCAGCCGCCGCCACCGTAGCGTTCAACTTTCGTACGCCGCCAGCTTTCCCGCCAAGGACACTGCAACGATATAATTATCGCAATTTTTACGACGGGTCGCGTTTTCAGGTTCGCCGTAATCTCGTTGACATATGTATCGGAGAAATTTTTTTTCACCACCGTGAAAGTGAATCGGATTCCGATCTCCTAGCGGATTTCCCAGTGTAACCTTACGCCGCCGCCGCCGCCGAACCGTCGAATATTATTTCAATATTTTTCAAATATCGTCGCAGGAATTTTTAACACATTATCATCATTGTTGTGACGGGCAAGAGGGGACGAACGGCGTAGCGAGAATAATGCGTATACATATTTTATCCATCACACGTTTTCTTTACACGCTTCTCGTCGACGCGCGCAGAGTTCAAGAAACTAGTCGAAAACGAGTATGTAAGGCATAAGTGTATTTGGCGTTTTGTGAAAGCCGAGTTACCGGTAGAAAATTATTCTGATTTTGTACCTTCGTAAAAAGGTCAATTGAATCTTTCTTGGTATGCTTCCAAACGATGAGTGTCGTGGTTTGGCATTTGTTTCGGTATCTTTTGAAAACAAAACCACCATAAGTCTTTTGTCTGACCGAAGTATAGGTGATTCATACTGTTGTTCGTTTCATTCGACTTTTGTCATGCAAATACTGAGAACACGTGTTCATGTAAATCTCTACAATAACACGTGTTTATAACTTATCCATTTCCGTTTTTAAACTGCGAACGACGTACAAGTAAAAAGCGAGAAAGTATTAAACTTACTTGATGTCACATAAACCCATTCCATGTTTATTTGATTTAATTTCTCTAGGTAATTTTCCGATATTAAACCCGACGACTCAGACATGACCATGAAATTAAATCCAAAATTATTTATCTAAAATCTACATGCTAGTAAGACTGCAAGAGCATAGTCCACACTGTTTTATAGAGCAATATTTGAATATAAACTAGTCCGTTATGATAATCATGGTAATTACAATCCACTTAATTCTTTTAAGTTTAAGCAAAAAATAATTTTTCGATATCATTTATGTTCTTGCTCCAAAATACAAAGACTAAAAAGGATTTGCATCCAATTATTGTTTTCTGATCATTATTATTTTTTTTTTTTAATTAGAGAAAAATGAAATTAACGAATTACACGCTTGCGTGAACTTTTTATACACTTTGGACTATAGTTGTAATTTGGACAATATTATTTGGAAACTTACCAAAGTAATCAAAATAAATCGAAACATCTGAATTGAATTGTAATAATATTATTATTTATTATTGTTTAGAATTCAGGTAAATTAGGCTGAATTTCAATCCTACCCGTTGTCTTCAAAAACACACACCACGAAATAACGATAATACGATTTTATTGCGTACACTTATAACATATTCTATAAGTGTAATAGCTTATGAATAAAATTTAAAACATAATTTCACGTACGGCTCGCGTATTTTACATGGAATTTTTTTGACCACTGTTATACTTAAAGTAGATACTTAGATAGATAATTATACTATAAATTAAGCCATGTTGAAAATTTCAAATTAGATGAAACGCGTTGGATTTTAGCACATTTTTTTTAAAGTATACCATATTATATTTACGTTCGATTCACTCCAACACATACCATCGATACTGGAAAGTGTGACTACTCAGATGTGAATTTATAGTCGATTACAGTTTAACGATCTGTAAAATATTATAATATTAAGCTAGGAGTTTGTTTTTTTTTTCATACCGACGTACCTATTATTTCCACTATTTTATTTTTTTAAATATTTTTCAAGCTCATCATCGAGCGTTCTAAATTTTATTATATAGACGGGACACCGCCAATATTATCAATGAATTCATAAAATAACCGTTTTCTTTTTAATTAAATCACAGACCGTACGAGACTTGAACTATGCACGTGTTATTACAGTAAAGATACACGCGTGTCCGTATTTGAACGTGTGGGTCAAATTATCGCTGTTAAATACAATCCATTTATAAAAAATACTCTCAAACAAATTCAGACCATTAGTAGATCTTTTCATTTTTTCGACTAATTATTTGTACAGCTATATTAGGAAATCTATATTTATACTTCGTGACCGAACTCATTAAATACAGGTACCAAATCGTTTTTCGTTTAATTAACATTCCGGCTTAATAGTAGTCCCAAACTTAGCGCACCACATATTCTACACTTTCTTATCATTTGCTGTCAATAACTGGACTCGCACGTTATCATTTCTCATTGTATACTCGTAAATCATAGTTTTATATTTGATCTCAATCATTTCCACTGACGTTAGAAAATATCAAATTGACTGAAATCTCAAAAGCTTAAGGTTACTTACTTAAGTTGAATAATAAATTTTATTAATTTTATAACATCTAAAGTAATAGAGACAGTGTAATAATACGAGATGTAGCCAATAAACTTTTTCTCTTTCAATATAACTGTTAAGAACAATTATTATTACTGACGGCAGCTATTTAACACTGAAATTACAATATTTTCCTCTGTAGTTTAATCAATTTGGTAATTTTTACATTAAAAATAAGTGCCATAGGTACTTGTAATTAATGTAGTCTTTCACTAAAAACTATTTTGTAGTTAACGTGTTATAAAAAAAGAAAAGCACGATTTATAGGTAGTTATCACATATACAGCTACGATTTTCAATACTAAAATATAATTAATATATTTGTATTTCTATTGACAATTATTTTATTTTTCAAACGATACTCTACGAATAATATATCGTAACATATTAAATTATAGCTATTTATTTATTATCGAACCGGTGAGGTATTTATAAAACAATATAGGTGATGCGTAATCGTGCCTTTTTTACAATTATAAAAATTAATTTTATAGTCAGGTACGCGGACGCCAAACAGTAATAAGGTTTCGGGAAAAAATTCATAGAAAGCCATAGAAGAATAATAGTTTTTAGTTAGATCTAGTCATATTACATTTCCAGAGTTGAAAACAAAACCACTAAATCCATGACACACTATTATTGTTATTATGATTAAAATGTTATTACATTATTATCGTACACGCGTTTTTTATAATATAATGAATAATAATTTAAAATAGAAATCTTTATTAAAATGATTGGATTTAAATTGGATACTAAATTAAGTAGGTAGGAGGAACGTTTATGTGTTTTTATATTTTTATGAAGCTTAAATAAATTACTTTCTTTCGTTGTTCCGATTTAGTTAATCAATACGCAAAACAAGGATATGCGTTTAGTTTAGTAGGGCGTGGGATATCCGTTTTTCTCAAATACCGAGTAAACACTTGTGTGAACAGAGTAAATAATATCATTCAAGTCCACTATTTGGTAGCGTTTTCTCATTTGACAAAATAGGTCTTTATTATGTGAGCGTCCAGTAGACTATTAATATCCTGTTAGACAAATCGTACGAATAGTATCAAATAAAATATTCATAATAATTTAACTTGTTGTGGTTGAAATCGTTTATAAAACACTAATCTTTAAATAAAGATAACCACCGATGCATAAAAGTACGAGTGTACAATTTAAAGAAAACACAAAAGGAAAAAAATGTTAAGGCGGGCGCGTTAAAAGTCGACAGGATTTATAAATCGAAGTTGGAATTGAAATTAAAAATACTAATATTGGAACCGGGACTTTTTGAAAATCTTGGAACCAATGGAACCTGGACCGGACCGAAGACTTCATTAAATTTTCTCAGCAACTCCAAATAGAAACCGTGATTGATATTTTAACGATCAGTTTTTTTTTGTTTTTTAAATTCTTTTCAAGCTTTTTTGATTATTAATACTTCTAACAGAAACTAGCGCTATTTAAAATATTTCGTCCTATTTATTGATCAACACTATTTTTAAATTTTTATCAGAAGAACAAAAAACGAATCTTTAAGTACGTTTACCAAGTATTTTCATTCATCAAATGAAATTTCAATATTAATGGTATTTTGATATTATTTCAGATTTCACATTTTTTAGTAAATAAGTTAAACATTTTAAATTTCGATTCAAAAAAAAAAAACAAGAACGATTTGATTTTCAGTAAACTTATACGATTTGAAACATTTAAGGAACCAATTTGATCGTTTTCGAATTTGAAGATTTCGAAAAATGATATACGAGTATGCATAAAAACACAACACTAACTTTTACTAACGTGAGCGAAGCGAAATTGTTCCGCCGCAACTATACGGGAATACCATCGGTCCATGTATCTTCAAATAAATCTAGTTGACGTCGTAGGAACCATTTTTTTGTCATTTCTTTTAATTTATTCGTCTTGTTTTGTTTTTAACACGCGGGAGTGACTATAAATTCATTAAGCTTTCACAAAAAAAAAAAAAAAAGAATAAAAAAAAAGCAGCAATAATAATAATAATAACTAATAAATTCTACGCATCCATAAAGAAAAAAAAATTGCGAATTCTCCTTCATAGAAGAATAGCTTTCTCTGATGAAATTTATTGTGAACAACACTCGCTGACCACAATCGTCTCATCAAACCTACTTAACCTTTTTTTTTTTTATTTTAAATTGCTTAGCATTGTAATAATCCGGCGTGTAGACCTATACGCCGACCGTTCTCGAATAGAATTCAATATTGTTTCGCGCAATACCTATAATATTATTTACGAGCGATTGCCTACTCGTTATCCGTTGGAAACGTTTTGGAACACTCGGAGTGCGAAACTCGCGCGGATCTCGGTTATAATAAAAATTTCTTAATAGTGTGTTTGGTCGGCTGTTAAAAAAAAAAAAAAAACTGGTTTTATGGTCATTTTTGAGATCACGTGTGTGTTTATGTTCGGTCGGAAAAAACTCGTTATACGTTTAGGCACAAGAGTTTATGTTGTTTTTTTTTTCCCAACCAAGACGTTCTGCGCTTGAAATGTAACGACGAACGTGGTTTGAAAAAAGTAAAAACAAACGTCGCTATATTAATCTCTTTTAAAGTTTCCAAACGCCGTTATTGTACCGTATACGTCTTCGCAGTGTGTACTCTTGCTCGTGGCTGCTTAACGAATTATGCGGAATTAGTCGAGAAGAAACCTCTTTCATAGTGTACGACTTAAATAAATTACTCTGATGTCGTTGGTTTTCACGGAAACCACGACACGCTCTGTGCGCATCGAAGATACAAACGTGTCGCGATATACGAGTAATTCATCGACAACGTGATAATAATGATCGTTTAATGGTCAGTGTATAATTTCAAATATATATGTAAATATTTCACTGATTTATGTCATATTTTAATAAATATTACTAGCAACAAAGACAAAAATACAAATTGTATCCGTGTGCATCGTGTCCTGTGTTATCTAAATCAAAAATGATGAAATTTATGTTGGAAACATGATTACAAATTACCTGGATAAAACGAAACTCAATATAAATTATCATCAATATGAAAAAAAAAACTTAAAAACAAATATTATGTGAGAATGTTGTTCGCCTAACGGGTTTTTTTTTTAATTTAAATTTATCTGTTATAACGACACCAAGCTTTGTGAATTAAATCATCAGATGACGACCAAATAACGGATGTTTTTAGCGAATAGGCTCACGATTTGGTGTAGAATTTCAAGTCCAGTGATAATCGTAACATATTAAATTTACTGAAAAATGTGTCGAGCATTTCGATTGAAAATCAATAAATAAAAAAATAATGGGTTGATTTTTTTTTTCGAGTTATCAAATTGTCGTCTCGAAAAACCTCGAGAAATATGACAATTTCAAATATTTATTTTTCTCGTTGTTGTGTAGAATATTTTTCATTTCACGTCTAGTTTCAATCCAAACGTATAAGACTATAAGTTAAAAGATTTTTATTGATAAATATGCTTTGACTTTAAAAAATCTTTAAGTTTTTCTTCGCTCAAACTACACAAATATCAACTAAAAAATATTGAATAAAAAGAATAATTCGTCGCTGTCGAATGACAATCGCGAAAGTTGCGAGAACTCCTATCAATATACTAGGCTACAGAATTTGAATACGAGTAGAAGAATATATGAGTAGATTTTTTTATTTTATTTTTAGTAAATATTTTAAATTCGTGAAATCCCGAGAGTTGCTGATCTCCCGTGTGAAATTAAATACAATACAATACAATATCGTGACCAGAAAAGAATCACAGTGTTGTCCTTTGAAATGTTCTCCAATTATTCAATTAAATATTATTAAAACGTGACCTAATTTTCTTTAAAAAAAAAAAAAAAACGGTGAAATATTGTTGTTGTTTTTTAATTGAAAAGGTAATCTTAGATTTTTTTCAGGTATATATAATTATTATTTTTCCACACACGATGAATATCAACATTAACTTATAATTTAAACTTCAATTAGAATTATTTTTAGATCTTGATTGGCTCAAATGTTCATTTCCTCCCATCAACAGCAGTAACTCACCCGCAATTTATATGGATTTTTTTTCTGTTTGTAAAATTAAATAATTTATTGAGATATCAAAATAATAATCAACGTCGCTATTAATTTATTTTATAGTACTCGGGACCTAACCTACCTACCTACATAAGTCAGATCGTTTTACGTAGATAACGTAGAAACGTGTTCGCGTCGGATAAGTTTTTTTTCAAACATTATTAAACGTAAAACTAATTAAATTCACATTAATGCATACGTGTTAATGTGTAGTTTACAAATGTCAGACTGTTTATCCACTTGATATAAGATACGTCCGCTACCTACTTGATTGGCATATTAATGTTTTAATGTCACGTGTATGTGTGTGACCTATAACTACTACCTATTCCTAAAATAAAAACAAAAAATTCTAATTTAATAACATCGACACCACGAGTGATTTAAATACTCAAAAGATATTATTTCATCAAAGAAAATGATATATTTTTTTCGATGGTTAATTTTCTAAGCTTGTTTGGATAACATAGAGAAGCAAAAATTAAACACTACATTTTATCATCTATTATATTATCATAGTCAGTAATTGATTCAGATAAAGGCGTTCAATTATGAACTTGTTTTGTTTTTTGTTTATTTTGAATGATGTCCAAGCAAGTTTAGCTCGTTCACAAACCCAATAGAAACACATTAAATTATTTTTATTTCGTTTATTTAATTTTTCATCATTTGGTGTTTTAATTTTTTTTTTTCAGATATCTGCTATTCGGTAAAGCAAAATTAGAAAACAAAATTACCACTTTATCACGCACTTTAAAATCTTTCCACGCTGCTTATTCAGAAATCCATCTCTGAGTGAAAATGTTTATTTTATTTATTTGTTTAAAAATAGGCAACTCAACTTGCAACAAAATTTACTAGATAAGTATGAAAATTATGTATACATTACATTCGTATAGTATCCGTACATTATATTTATATTTAATCATATTAATTTTTATATATTATTTTTGAAGAAAGAACTTTTAGAAGTTTTTGAATATTCTAAGAAAGGTAAAAAATGACGTGATTCATTAAAAGAAATAATTATTACTAATCTTGCATAATTTTTTTGCATTCGTCACAGTGAATCATCTGTGTGTTACGTGCAAAATAATTTATTTTTCGCTTTAATATTTGATGAGCGATTTTTAAATTCTGTCAAATATTTTTAAAATCAATATACATTTGTAGTGTTTATTATACTTAGATTGACCGTTACATTTTCAAAATAGTAGTCTATGAATTTAGAATAATTTTCAAAAAATTTGAAAACAATAATATTCAAACGATCACGGTCGTTTTTAATTAAGTTTTGTACTCTTTTTTAACTTATACAGTTCATTTAACGCGATAACATTTTCAAGCAATCAAATTTAAAATAATAATATACAGTTGTATACATGACGTATTATTATGCCTTGAGCTACAACGAGCGAGAGTGTTAAGACGACTTTAATAACTGACTATTTGAAATTAATAGTCAATAGAGTTTAAACTTCTTTATTTCAAAAAAATACTTGGTCAGTACATTAAATGAATAATATATTTTATAATAATTAACGTTTTCTCTTAAATTACGAACTTATAAAAATTATTTAACCCATTCATTTTTATTATTTAATATTTGATGAGTAATATTTTTACATCGAAATTTATTTATTTTTATCAGATAAAAATAAGAAATAAGTTTAAATGTCATAAGTTTTATCAAAGCCTTTTTGTAATAATTTCATAAACAGTAAATAATTACACTCGAACCCGTCTATTTATTTAATAGAACAATTCGGTTGGGTATAGGGCACAATAAATAATTTTATTGTGGTTTATTTGATTATTATTATTATCGCGGTTACTATCATTGCTGTCTAACAAAGACAGCAAAATTATAGAGTTGAAACATAGTAATTGGCGAACTCTCAATGTGAATCATAATATTACCTATTGTTATTTTACAGTTCAGAATATTATAATGGAAAACCGAAATACCAACTGTCGAGAATATTCAGTCGTTGGATTCGTCCTGTCAGACTACGCAGTGATCTCAGGAACACAGAACGCCGCTTTGCTGTTTTTCTTCTTTTGTGGTCACTTGTAGACACTTTCACGAGGTCAGAACTTATTCATTATCTATTTTACCATTTGAACGATTTGTGGGGCACAAAAAGTAAACTACTCGTTTACGGAGAGTATCGTCTCGCCAGTCGCCACAAAATTATACATATTACACCGTTCTCATTATAATCAGTTTGGTTTTACAGTGCACCATAATAATAACGCCGACAAGTAAATATCTGTATACTTATGGCCATAATAAGTGGGCGTCTGGTCGTCAGAGATTTAAAAGCATTAGACGGGTCTACCGTCAATGTACACGGCTATTTAGGTACCTACTTGCGTTGTTGTGCTCAAGGCATTAAAGAAAATCGTTCAAAAAGTATTAACTAACGAACACTCAAAGCAGTAATCTAACCATATTCGCTATAATAATGAGATATTCAAGCCTAGAAAAAAAAAAAAAAATGGAATTTAATTCGATATCAATATAGTTTTATGTTTGTTTTTCAAAATTGATCGAACGATATTTGAAATGAATACGCCGTGTAACATTCAAATAATATTAAAAATTTTAGTTTTTCTCGAATGGCGTTGAAATATAATAAATAATATTTTATGTGGTTCGGCGTTTTCTAAAAATTATATACAAGTGTTTTGAATATGCTAGTAAATTAAGTCATCATTTTCTCGGAATACTATTATCCATAACAGTGATATCCATACGTCATGATAATACACTTTCACAACGATCATTTCATAATATCCAAACCGTTTGAATAACTCGTAAAACATTTATTTAAAGAGACACGTGTTACAGACATTATCTTTCTGAAGAAAAATAAAACATTTCTACCTATTCAGTTTGAGACATTTAAAATTACTAAAGCGAATAAATTCCGTAACGGTATGTTAATTTTTAACGAACGATAGTTATTTTGTTAAAGATAAATTATTATTATGGCAATGATATTTACTCATTACACTTTTCATGTAATTAAACGGTAGCTTTATATAGGTACTTAAATGATTATTTAATAATTCGTAAAATTGAACGGATTTTCAACTGTTGAACTGTATATTTCACCGATAAATATTTCAAATTAATTTATATGGTTAAGTTGGTGAATTAGTTGAATTGAATTATTGTTACATTTATATCCACAAACAAAGTGATTTTTGACATAATTATAATATGCCAAACTTCAGCCTTTTTTTTTTTTCTTAACTTTTCAATTCAAAAAAATTTTACATTGATAACCCATCTTAAATTCCATTTACTTTCCGGTCAATGGAAATGTAAATAGAAAATATTTTGAATAGTTTTGTTATGAGTGAAGGGGGGTGTTTCAAGAAAATAACCTATTGTTGTAAAATCATTACTCTGGCCAAACGAATTCGTACTTAAACACTTTTCACTTTTCAACAGTTGAGACATCTTAACACGAATTTCCAGTGCTTATTATTTTTAGATATTTGTTAAATGTCATAAGACTATAAAATTTATAATATAAACAAATTTCAGTCGAGTCTTTCAATTACGTCGTGCAAATATCAATCTGGTCGGTATAACAAGTTCGGCGTTTTTTTCATCCTGTAATTTGAGAGGTACCTATGCGTTATTAATATGTGGCTGTTTTAGTTTCACGTTCACTTTTTATTCTTTAGGGGCATTCCTACGTCCCTCGGAGATGATGTAAACGGGTTTATTATCCTCTGGGCTGTCAAATTATCGAATTCAATAGGGCCGGATAACAGCTTGAGTCACGCGATTGCTCGGAGCAGTTGTGTATGAAAAAAAAAACTAATAAATGGCGTTACGTATCGTATCGAATTAAATGTTCGAAAGAAAGTTAAACTGGCACCTTTCAAATTAATTCAATCTCAGCGTAACCGCGAGTGTCCGGTTGAGGTTTTACTAATATTTTACTTCAAAACTTAAGGCGTTTAATATAAGCAACATATATTACATTAAACACAAAATATTTTTCTTTCATCCAACGAGTATACGAATAGGCAATTTCACATGTTTGTTACTTTTATTATAATATGCTCGTATTTCTAGCAGACTATTTTTAATCTATATATCTTTCATTATTAACAATGGCCTTGTTTAAACAGTCATTTTGCGAAAATTCGTCAGTTGAATAGTTTCGGTGAGATATCGAAAATCGATTTGATTAAACATTTTGGCATACATTTTATGTGTGTTTTTGAAATTGATTTGATTCATTAACAAAAGCGACAGTCGACATTTCAAATTTAAGTATTTTCGAAAACCTATTCGAGAAAAACTTGAGTACTAATTATTTTGAGTTTGAAGTTGTTGAGATGTTAAAAACATATAGTTAAGAACAAGTTCAAAATATTATTGTTATTTGTCCTATGATAATTATAACGTACGTAGTAAAATTAAATGTCACTTTTTTAAAATAAAACCCCATGGTTTATATTCCACAAAAAAATATAAGAAAAATATTTAGCATTTTCCAAAATTCATTAAAGAAATTAAAATTTGTTAAAAGAAAAAGATTGGCGCAAAGCCCATAATATAACAGAACTTAAGACTAAATATTTTCCGGGATGTCGGATTTCGTTAGTAAGTTAATGTTTACTAGGGAGTCAAATTTCACTAGTTAATATTTACCAGATGGTCGAATTTCACTGGTAAATATTAATCTCTCGGATACAATTTATGTATAACGGGGTTAAAAAGAGAAACGTTGTCCCCTCTCAGTAAATAAATATGCACCGGTAATATTTGATCGGGGGGTGAATATTCATTAGTGAAATTTGACCGGGAGCTAAAATATCTCTGCAGGTGTTCCGTTGACGGGAGTAAAATATAATATTTCTTGTTATACCGGTATGTTATTATCTTCCACACTGTCTGTCGACGAGTGTGGCGTGTTTACAGTAGATGGCGTGATCAATACCATTCGACCGAATACTCGGTTAATACTCGAGTGATTAAAAAAAAAATATATAAAATGGATAAACTACTAACAGTAGGTATTGTTCTTCACGAACCGTAGAAAAAACATTTTAGAAACTTGTTCGCGGACAATCGAGCAAAGTTCTTACTAGTTTAGGAAACATGCTGTCAGTCTGTTTTATATCCAAGTCTCGACGTTTAGAAAAACTTGCTCTCGTGTTACGAGAGGGGGTTCGGAGGTGTCGTTAAAAAATTGTAAAAATTGAGAACCTTTGGCGCAATAAGTGAGGGACAAGGGGCCCTTCGTACTCCTTAAACATAGACTTGGAAACCTCCAAAACGTTAAAAGTTTTAAAAATTAGCTGAGAAATCATGTCTATAAAAGATTCAATGATTATTATGAAATTATTGTTGAAAAATTTTCCTAAATTCAAATATCAGCGTTAAATATAATATTAATATCATGACGGAATGGGAGAAAAAAACCAAAAATATAAGCAGTGTTAACAAATTCATTTTTTTTTTTTGTTTTTACATTTGATTTTATCTTTCGCTGAAACAATAGACTATCAAAATTTATTTTTAATATGTAAATTAGAAACTTTTTAATTATCATTTAGCTATTTATAAATGGAAAAATTAAAACAGTTATTCTTATTGGATTTAGTGCATACTAAAAATACAAAAGAAATATGATATTCATTTTGCCCGGAGAAATAATAATAAAAAAAAAAATGTGCAAGTTTTATGACCGATCTCGATTGAAAATCCATCATAGGTCTGATAATATCATACAGTGGAATACAATATTTGCGCATTTTTTTTTCTCACTATAATGCCTTTTTATTTTTAATTTTTTTTTCGTCGATAAGTCTCGATCGATTATTTTATATATTCCATAATACATTGTTAAAATTATCTAAATTTAACCTACAATATTACTGTGTCATCGAGAAATACGGTTTAGTTTAAATTCGCGACGACGACTGTATTTTAATAATATTATATCGATAACGACGATTTTTCGTCAAATCAATTGTCTTTCGCGCCGGCGGCGTTTTGACGCTTGGCGGCGATCGCCGTGGCGGCGTACATCTCGTTCACCGTCGTCTGCAGACGGACGTTTTTCTCCCTCTCCCTGTCCAACATGACGCGCAGCGATTCGGCCGCCAGCGCCCCCGGGTCCAACGGCCGCGCGACGCCGTGCAACGCGTCCAGCAGGTCCCGCTTCTCCTTGACCACCGTCTTCAGCCTGTCCGCGACCAGCGACAGCCGTTTGCGGAGATCGCGCGGCCGTCGGCTCGCCGCGGCCGCGGCCGCGCCTCCGTGGTCGCACTCGCGCAACGCGTCCCGGACGCACGTCATCGCGTCCGCGAGCTGGTGCCGCTCCGGGTCCGCGGTCGTCCCGGCCGCGCGGCGCCGGTGGTGCGCGGCCAACAGTTTGCCCGCGATCGCGTCCAGCACGCGGGCGTGCGGCGACCGCGCGTCCCACACCCTAAGGTCGTCCGCGGACAACGGCCGCGCGGCACGCTCCGCCTGTCCGCCGCGGTCGCTCGACGGGACGCCGTCCTCCGTCACTTGAAGCACTCGCATCCCGAACGCATCGCGCACGATCCGAGCCACCTGCAGGTGTCGTTATTTGAGAGTCTTTGTCCCGTGGTTGGGTGGGGGGAGGGGATTTTACGGATGTATTATTTTTTTCTAAGGTTTTACAATCGTAAGACCTCACGTATCGAAATCTTTTCGCTGGTATTACAAATAATTTCATTTTGGTATTTGGGTAGTTTTTGCACGAGTATTGATTTGTTTAGTTTTTCGTATTATCATTTGGTAGCGTGAGTTTATTCTACCGATTCGAACGTTCCGAACGAATTAATAAGAATGCAATTCAGATTTCGAAAATGAAAATAAAATAACACTGGTCACAAAAGATTTTTTACTCTTTGCCGATTTATTTTCAAGTTCACTTTGTACAAAATAAATTTAGCATTTTTTCTTCTTTTCGTCGAGTTATATTTTTTCATTCGGGACGTCTACTCAAAAAAAAAGTGACGAACCACACAAATGGCTTTATATCATGTTACAGCTTTGTTTCAATATAATTTGATTTTTGATTATGAAATCGAAACTTTTCGAAAATACTACAGTTTACAAAAATAATAAGCAAACAAATACGCTCTTGGATTATTTCGATTAAATTTAATTTTTAATCAAAATTAAAAAATAAATAAATTAAGTTTAAATAAAGCACGCGTAATATATGAAATAGAGACTATGGTGCATTTGTATATCATATTATGATATCGTATGACATATTATGTAAATATTTTAAAATATATGTATATAAAATTATATAAAAAAATTAATTTTGTTTAGTGAATTTCTTTATGGTATGAGTTTTTTTTTTATTGTTTATTTATATTTAGTCATGACACTTTGTTTTATGGGAGTTTTACAGTATAATAATTAATTATCTAAAGGATATGTGTTTTTATATAAATTACCACATGTTCAACTTCTTCGATGTATACGTCTTTTGTTGTATCACTTTGTTTAGAAAGTTCTGTACACGTGTGATGAGTTTCAACCAATTCCTTTGATTTTTTTAGTAATTTTTTTTGTTTATCTTTATAGTCATAGAGTTTGGCATAAAACAATTTCTCTTGGATGTTGTTACCGATTAACTGTTGAGATTTTTCCACATTAAATATTTGTAAATTTTCAGTTTCGCTCATAGAAATTTAAAATAAATTATTATTTATACTTTAAGTAAGAGAGTTTGTGTTCTTTGATATTATTATAATATTGTTAAAACTTAGTCATTAGCAACCAATGCAACAAATACAACACAGCAATAATATATTGAATTTAAAAAATGTGTTTAATTTGATTATATTACTATATTATATTATTAAAGGTTCCTAACCTTATTCATTTTGCGAAAAATAATAATAATTGGACTCCCTCAGAGTCTAAAAATAAAAGTAAAATGAAATATGAATTCATGTAGAAATGTTTGAAGTAAGCATGTATTTAGCTTAAGGTTTTAGATGAAAACAAAATAATTTTTTATGATTTTTCCTGGTTGAACTTGTAGTTAAAAATTATATAATATTAAAGTGCATTTATTTTTCGTTTATATAATCTAGTTTAAAAGTTTCAATATTTTTGATGAATAAGTATTTCTGTGAACACATTTATATATTTCTGTATTGATAAAAACAATAACATTTTGAAATTAACTCTCTCGTATAAAGTCTAAATACTTATCCAAAATGTAATGAATTTCCAATAATCGTTAAACTCATGTGCCATTGAATTTAGTTAAATATGACTAATTTATCATATACGAGTATATATATAAATATAGGTATAATATTGAAATAAAATTCTTACGGTCTAAAATATGAAATAAAAAATGCAACATTTTGATACTTTACAATATGGGTGTATTAAATGTTATTTGTACAATCATATTAACAGTACACAATTAATAGACTTTTATTTTATTTAATTTGTGATAAAATTCAGTAGATCTAAACTACACGTGTACTCAGTGTAGTGTGTTATATCTAAACCCATAATAATGTTTTTAATAATAACTAAATAATTATTTAACGATCTAACGTGTGTAATGTTAACTACATACTAGTCTAATACACAATTTACAATTTACAATTACAATACTATAATATGCACTTATAAAAAAAAATCATTTTTGCTTTCATTAGAGTCTTTGAAATCGTGAGAAAACAAATAATGATTAACAATAAATATTTTCCATGAATAAGCTAATAAGCTATCGCTATGCCTCGTTGTGAATTTTTTTTTTTATTTTTATAATCAATTAAGATTTTTCTTATTTGGATTTGAGCAAATTATATTTTTTTAATACAAATGTATCTAAGTGTAAACGTAAAATGGTCAAGTAATAAAAAAAAAATAATTATACAAAAACGATAAATTGCACAAGCAAACAAAATAATACATCATAAAATTGACTAGGTGTATCTATGTAAACATAGTCGTTTGCGTATGTTTCAGACTATGTTTGGTTTGTTTAAATTGTTTTTCACAGGTATTCTGGTTCCGTCGATTACGTTGAAGTCCAGAAGTTAAAATGTGCGTATACTCCTGAAATCAAAACAACAATTAAATAACGAAAAAATAAAAAAATAAAAACAAAAAAACAAAAATTGTAAAAGCTGTATTAACATTTATATGATATTATATAATACTGGTAATTCTTTTAGAATTTCTTTAAAAATCCGTTAATTGTATGTACAATTTTTAAACGTTGCAATTATAATGGTTCATAACTTATTACCTTGTCATGTGTTGATTATTATAAAGTATAATTTATAAAAACCGTAGATTTTCTCACAATTACGAACAATCAAAACCAGTTGCAAGTAGGCACATTCGTTAATGATTGAGTATGTCATATAATTAATAATTTATCATACTTTGGTTTATGCGGTCTCTATGTTTAGAAAATATTACAAAACAATCGATTGCAAAATATAAAAATTAATTATTCAGTGTCGTTGGCGTGAAAAGCTACATAATTCATCGTATAGCCTACTCGTGGTTTTGAGGAGAACAATTTCTTAACAGGTCAAAACAAACGCTAACTAATTTCATCTCAAAGACAAGAACAATTGCGGTAAATCCGAGTGAACAACATTACGTTAATTAGTATATTTATTTAAAACGAATTTTCTCATTGAAGGCTTCGGAATAAATATTTACTACTTAATATTATTGAAAAAATTAATTTCATCACACAGTCGGTCGTCGGGTAGGTTTTTCGTAATCTATTGTTAGTTTTACTCGATTTTTAGGAAAACTGTGGAGGAAATTTTTTGAAATTGACCCCTTTAGATACCAACAAGATAACATTTGCTACAAATAACTCTACCTGAAGTTGAAAATAGAAGCATTTTTTTTAGTTAAAAACGTAACGATAGACATGCAAAAAAAAAACACTTACACAACATAGAACATCAATACATTTCTTATTTCACTCAGAATCTAAAATAATCATATTATCTTGTATTATAAATGCAAGTGATAATTTATGTAGGATATTTAAACCGATGAAAAAAGACTTTTATGTTTAAAAACTAAACTGGCAATCCGAAATTGGTAATAATTCCGTCCGAATAAACGAGACCCGGACGTATTATTATAATAATACAATTTTACTCACAACGTTGTTGTTTTTGTAGCATACTGAAAAACCGTTGAACAGTCTGTTTCAATCTCGCTTGATCCTCCGCGTTCGAATCGTCGTGGTACTTCAATGGCACGATGCTGTCCCGGGCCACAGGGGCTTCGTCTGAATCGTCTTTTTTCGGTGCGCTGCGCTTTTTCGAGCGCCCGGCGACGACGTCGTCGTTGTACCTCGTCGTAGTGGGCAGGAAAAAGTCCACAGGAAAACGATCCGATGAAGTTTTTTGTCCGGTTTTCGTCACCGGGCGTTTGTACACGGGTTCTACCACGTGTTCTTCCGAATTAGAAGCTGAGTCGTGTTGATCACTGCCGTAATTATTGATTTCCTGCGAATAGGACGACTGCGGTTGCTGGCCCGAAAACGCGGCCAGTTGTTGATTGAACTCTTGGCTATTGGCCGGCTGCTGGAAATCGAAATTCTGGAGTCCGAATCCCTGGCTGGGGATCTGTTCGAAACTGTCACCGCCGCTGTTGACCGGGAACTGATA
Source organism: Drepanosiphum platanoidis (assembly GCA_948098885.1). Lineage (NCBI taxonomy): Eukaryota > Metazoa > Arthropoda > Insecta > Hemiptera > Aphididae > Drepanosiphum > Drepanosiphum platanoidis. The sequence goes on from OX402528.1 coordinate 20,525,933, forward strand.
TTGGGCGTTCTGTGCCTGGTAACCCGGGTTCTGGTAAGACGCGAATCCGTCGGCCTGCGCCCCTTGCAAGAATCCGCCGGCTTGCGCTCCTTGGTATCCGCCGGTTGGGGCTCCTTGGTATCCACCGGTCGGCACTCCTTGGTATCCGCCGGTCGGCACTCCTTGGTATCCTCCAGTTTGCGCTCCTTGGTATCCGCCGGTTTGCGCTCCTTGGTAACCGCCGTTTTGCGCTCCTTGGTAACCGCCGGCCTGCGTCGTTTGGAATCCGGCGAACGGGTTATTAGATCCAGCGTTCTGTAGAGTTTTAAAGTCGGTGGGTCGGATACTGTTGGATTGTGTGGGTCTTTGGTTGAGCATCTGCTGTACGCTGGCTGCGCTCGGAGACGCCGCGGATGTGATGCCCTGCAGGTTTTGAGGCATTTTAATCGGTTTGAAAATCACCAATCCCGCTCGTACCGCGTCTTTGTCCGCTACAAAAAAAAAAACAAAAACACAAGTAGTTATTAAATCGAGCTATAATAATAACGGAAACGTGAGTATTGAAATCTGTCCGTCACTTTCGTCCGGCAACAACCGCGCTCGTTTTCCTCAATTTTTAACTTTACGTATTTACCGTGCACGTGACTCTGGTCGTACATTCTACTCAAGTAAAGAAAAAAAAAAACCGTCAAATTATAGAAAGTAACAGTGCGCAGACACGAGAAGCGTGCCCGCGGGTGCACCGCGGGGCTTATTTTACGATTCAACAACGTAATGTATGCTCGATGACTACTTCATTATCGACGGGCTGCAATTATTTCCACACGAATCGATTGAAACGCCGAAATCCGTGTGAACGAAAATCGTGGGCTTGGATTACAAATTATTTCTATTAGGTTGTTTCAAAAATCGTTAGTTTCGAGGATTTATTTGAAACACAATCGAATATTTTAACCACATAAACGTTTCATTTCTAGTCAATGGACATCTTACGGACCGCCAACTAAATAATCGTACGTATGATCAAATAATAATTTATATTTACCGTGCCAATGTGGTCAATACGTTCAAAACAAATTGTCGTTGCGGTGGTATAACCGGGTACTCATGTCTGATGTTAAAAATGTAAAACGACCGTCATACGGTTATTTCTAATTTGTTTCTCTAAAATATCTACATTCTTAACATTTTAAATAGACCGGTTGACGAGTTCTATCGTCGTTACACCATATGACTTTCATTAACTTTTTCGGCAATTTTCTACTTACAATCGCTTTTCGCCTTGTTGTTGTTTGACGATTCCTGTGCACTTTGCACCGCACGTTTTGCCGTGATGCCGTTAGCACCGTATCCTCCGTAACCTGATCCGACATCGTAACCTGCCTGCGGTACTGCATATGCTGTCGGGAAACTGGGAGCCGCAACTTGGTACGCGTTACCGGCGTACGCGTTGCCCGCGTACGCATTGCCGGCGTACGCGTTGCTGGAGTATGCCTCGACCGGATATGCGTTGCCAGCGTATGCGTTACCTTGGTATCCTACTGCGGTAGCAACTCCGTAACCTGTGAATCGGCAATATGATTAGATTTATGAGAGAAAAATAAATCAATCGCAAGTTGTATTCACTGGTCGGTTGATGCATCGGCGTGACCGGCAAATGGTTAAATACGCCTATGGAGGATGGCGGTCCTTCGTAATGCGGCTCGGGATGGGTGTCGAACGCATGTGTAGCGATGGTTTTTCCAAAGTTTGAAATCGCTTCACCTTTGGTCTGCATTAGCTTTCCTTTGGCTACTACCACGTGACCTTTAGCCTTAATGAGTTGACCTTTGAGAGCAATCACGCCGCCCGTTATCGCTTTCGCGGCTTGAAATACCGACGACATTATTGCCTTTTTGACGCCCCACAAATTAAACGATTTTGTGTTGTAAGACTGAAACGAATAAACGAAACACGGTTTGAAACATATGATTGTCCACTCGAATAAATCGCTATATAAACTCTAAATGATTTGACTTACCAATGGTTCCTGATAAGGTTCATGGTGGTCGATAGATTTCCCAGACGACGATCCGGACAGAGAACCGAATAATCCCAATTTTTTCTTCAATAACGACGAAAAAATGTCTCCAGACCTTTTGGTCCTCGCGTCGTCGCTTTCGTTTTTGACATCGCTTATTTCGGCATTATCTGTAGGATCCAGGGACGATGTTGTTCCCGTCACATAACCACCGATAGCGAAAATAACTATTGTCAACGTAAAGATCTGTGAAAAATACATAAGCATACCATATGATAGTAAATGATAATAATAATTGATTTTCGACGCAAAGAAATTAGCGTGTGTATCAAATCGCAGAACTAATTTGATAAAATCGCGAGAACGCCGATTCCGTGAGTTACGAAATAATTTTTAACGTCTTAAATCGTGATTAGTAAGTTATGTGATGAACAGCTCAGACGGTGCTAACTATTAGATTTATTATTTGTGTGTATGGTAGGAGAAAGTTTGTATTCGGTTAATATTGTTATTACAGAACTCGTTTATCCTGCTATAGCTAGTTCCGGTCATCTTGAAATGAAAGTAATATGTTACCTCATTTAGCCACTGCGTACATATAATATTCGCCATTTATTATAACATTCGTCGCATGTAAACACAATTAACACGTTTAACAGTAATAATTTTATTCTTTAATAATTGCTGCATGAATAGCTTACGCTGATTGTTATTTGTTATGTAGTTACTGAATTTTAAAAAAAAAAAACAAATCGACATTACGCACAGCACGTTACAATACGTCGGATACGAGGTCCTTACTAATTACGATTTAAAAACGAACTCGTGATTTGGTTTAATTCGCTCCGTCATTTTGCAGGTATTTAAACATGGTACCTGCTTTGGAAAATAAAATTCAAATTTCATTTCGTTTGGTTCGAGTCAGATATCCTAGTTTTTCGATTAACTAAACAAGCTATACCGTGGACTTTTATATAAGCGCTATGAGTTGTAAAACATTTTGTATTACAAGCAAATAAGTAATAAATTAAATAGGCAATAAAACAACAACAAACTAGTAAAAGCGGATATCAAGAAAATTGCGCAACGAAAAAATCTTACATCCAAACGTATTACTTTTGTATAAAAATCATAAATGGTCTTTGATCTGTCGAACCGTATTGTGAAAGTGTGTGCATTATTCCAGCACTCAGATGTAAGTTGGTTTATTAAACCCATTTTCCAATTGAATTCAACGATACGGTAATATATTAAAACCAGTCTCTTTTCAATTGTGTCTACCTATTGTCTATACAAATTTATAATAATATTATTATTGTATTAATAAATAATCTAAAAACATAAATAATTATAATAATACTTATATTATATATTATATTTATATATAGCTTTATAAGTTGAATTTTTTATGGAATAGAACTTTATGTTAACAAAAACTACTAGTATTTAGAAAAAATAAAAATCGTATAGGTTTAAATAATTAATTTGTTGAAAGGAATGGTACTTTATAAACATACGTTTATCATGTTATGTCATGTTATGTTTATTATTTAGTACTTAAAACAATTTTAAAAAAATATTAAAAATCTTATGAATATTTTCTTGTTAAAATTAATCGTTTTTGAACGCTATAGTTGTTTAAAATTTCCCTAGATTAACATTTTTATAGTTTTATTTTGGTTTTTTATTGATAGGTACGTTAAAATTTTGCTATTGGAACCGGTTTCGAGAAAGGTTGTTTTCGTATATAGTTGCGTAATCCAGAAACTATAATTGTTGACCCTTTACGACCCAGACCTTGCTTTCTTCGTTTCGTAGAAAATATTTGCTATTTAAATACGTCATTTTTGAAATTTTCCATGCACATTCGACATAAGTATATGACAAAGTATGTCTTATGTAATTTGTTTTATTTACAAATAATGAAATAGTTTTAATGACTCAGTTCTTCAAACATGTAGAAAAATGTAAATATTTTACCGTTGATTCAGATTATAAAGTAAAACCCCATTAATAGTGAGTCGGCGATTTCGAGATTAAAGATTCTCTAAAGAATATATTCAATTTATTATTTTATACTTGTATTATAGTTACACTTGTATATTATTTCATACAATCGATAAATATATATACATTAATATACATTTATTATATATATATATACAGTCTTTAGAATTGGCGTGGAAAATATAATAGGAGTCTCAAGTGTTATAATTATGAAATGAATCTGAAGTCGCCTAGATAAAAAGGAAAATCAATAAAGTTATTATATTTTACATTAACTATAAAATACATTGTGTATACATTACACCAAATCTTTATTTAATATTACAGCATCTACAGTAACTGTGATTTCTCATATTGTTCTGTTGATACGTTTTCAAAATATCTAAAACGAATTTGAATCTAGTTAGCTAATTTACTTGGAGAAATTTCCCAGATCTAAAAACTATCTGTAGGCAGTCGATGTTAAAATTAATGTGTATGTGTATACAATTGTTGGGTGATTATATAATAAAATATGCACTTATTACAATTACTTTTATTTGTCAACAAAGAATGTAATGTAATAGAATATGTATTATAACACTTGACTAAATTTTAAATACGAACACGTTTTTGTAAAAAAGAAAAAAAAGAATTGGTTTTCCAATTACTGTGAGATATGTTATTAAAAATAGAAATATCGAGACTGGCACCTTGTCAACGTCACAGAAAAAGAAGAGGAAACACTTTCATTTCGGGTTCCGGAATGAATGATTTCTTGGTCCTCGCTTTGATTACATGTAAAATATAGATACTTACGTCGTATATTTAATTTTTATCGTAAACAACATAAAGAAACAAAATAAGCTGTCCGTGTCGTAATAATAGTGTAGAAAAATAATTGATATTCTTTTTTCAGTTTCTAATTGATACTGAAATAATTTGTCAACAAATCGAATCGATTTATATAAAATAGAAAACTTGTCACATGAGACCGTTCGTTAATCCATTGTGCTTGTAGCGAACACTATCCCATACGACGTTTGGTATTTACTAAAGTAGTTTTTCACAGAGCCGAAGGTTTATTTATATTCATTTATAACTCTTATTTTAAGACATATTTACGCAATATTTATAATACGCTTTTTAAGTGAACACATCTCCAACTGACAAGGAAGTACAAAGAAATAATAATTAGTTATGGAAAATTGGTGAACTGAAAAAATCCATATATTGTTATATAAATTGCCGTTCTAATATAAAAAATTATAATCAGTCATCTATCAACCGGAAAAAAAACGAGTAGATACTATAGTCGATAAAATTACGAAAAATGTAAATTATCATTTTTTTGTTAAATAGATTTAAATTGTTAAATTGTTAAATATTAAAAATGTTCTAATAAAAATTTAAAAAAAATGTAATCATCAAGCATTATTGTTATATATTATGGTTTTCATTTCAATGATAAATACATTTGTGTATACAATGTATCGAATTGAAAAACTCATAGGATATTAAGAAACAATCTGTGGTTCCACAGTGGATAGGTTTTAATTCTATAAGTAAATTATACTATATTTCTATAATTTCCACGTAATAGCAATGGTGGTAAACGGTCGTCGGAACGAACATTTTTGTAAGGCCCTACAACTCATACATACTCTAATGGGCAATAATTAAACATTTAATTATTTACTGTATACTGACGTATTCTATTACTTTACTGAATGTTAATTAGTTTTAAAACAATGTAAACGTTTTCATTTGTGACTTGAATTTGCAAACTCATAGTGCAGATGATAAAGTGGACAATCTATTAGCCGTTAAACAATTAAAACTCAAAGTTACATTCTTCAAATGACCTAAGTTAATATTCAAAGTGAAACTCCATCAAAATACCATTCATTTATAGACCTACCAGGTAGAAGGCTACGTATACAAAAATCGACGTACAATCTAAATATAATATAATATACTTGATACGTTATGCCTAGAGCGACACAATCTGGTTCAATGTTAAAATATTTTCGGATAAATATTAGCATAAGCCATTTGGTAAAATGTTTTATAACATTTAAATTAAAAATACGATTATTATGTTTTGATTCTGCCAGAACTAAGACTGTACAGAAATAATGACTGGCTGTTTGCTAAAAAAAAGTACTTATTTTTAAATTAGAAAAATCGAAACTAAATATTAAATTTATAATTGGTTCGTGTTTATAAAAAAACAACTATTTCAAAACCCGAAAAAACTTAGTATTTAGGTGTTATTTTGATTTTCTAACTCTAATTTTTATGTAATTTAAAAGACGGCTGCATTATACACCAGTGTGTTATTTTCATTTCTCGTGTACGGTTCTTTCTTTAAATACTTCGAATTATATACGGACATTTTAAAATATATATAATAATAAGTAATATCTAATAATCAACTGTAATGACATCATTTAAACATAATAATACGAGTATAATATACTAAAATTACATTACGTAGAGTTTTTCATATTTTTGACAAGGAGTATGATTTGTATTATATACAATGTAGGTAAGAACACTACTTAATTCTCGCCATAAAATATGAAATAGATCATTTATCATTAAATTCTAATATCTTAAGAATGTATTGTAGATTTATGTGTAAAATTAATATGCAAATGTTACAGGTTTTTTTATTTTTTATTTTTAGGTAGATAGTTTACAATCACAATTTTAATAAAATTAAATAACTTGATGAGTAATTGTCTTAATTTTGATTTAAAAGTTAATTTTAATCAAAAACGGTAATTTGATTAACAACAGTGCCTATATTATTTTCTAAATCTAAATGGCTTGTTAGAGAACAGAGTTATGCTTTCTAGTTTTTCTATAAATAGCGTGGAATGCAACAACTAAAACTTCTTCGATTTAATAATGTAAATTAACCAATTTTACAGATGAAGTCTCTTACGATTTGTGAATTACTAGTTTATTACTATACTATATACATTTTTGAATAAATTAAAATACCTAAACATCGATTATAATATATTTATATGTATTTATTCCAAGAAAAGTGATACGTTCTCTGTAAGTGACTAGGTATCTATGTCAATCTTTAACATGGAATTGAGTTATTAGTTTAATGTCTTTGATTTATGTAATATTTTTGTTTATACACTACGTGACTTAAAATTTTCACTTTTTCAATGTTTCGTGTTATTTATGTCAAATATTTTATTATGTTCCCACCAAATATGAAATGTAAATAATGAGTTTTCTAATTAATTCACAGGAAAGTGATAACATATATTTTAATACTGCAGTATAAAAAAAAATAAATACGTGCAATGTCGTCGTTTGTTTATTCGAGCGTTAACTTCCTTACAATAATAATTTGGCACATGATGGCATATTGCCATTTACTATAAAAGTATTAAATAACATCTTTTCCAAAAAAAAAAATTTAATATTTATGACGTATTGTTTTACATGGACATTAATATTATCGACTTACATAACGAAAGTAGGCGCAACATTTATTTGATTTTGAGTATTACGAAACATATTATGCATTTACGATAAACCAGTTTACCTTTTGGAACACCTAAACTGGATCTACGTTATATATTCGTTAAAAATTCAAACGTTAACGGAGAAGGGACTATATACCGTAACACGGCAACAACAGATGACTACCTACATGTTTGGATTCAACCATATGCTAAGACGTACCTAACACAAATGATATATTATAATATATATTAGCCAACCACTAAGATCAAAGGATTAGACTTGTCCTTGAAGTTAATTATATCATTACACATATAGTTCTGAAGAAAGTTAATTTTCCACGAAATTTCAAGACATTCCTCATTTGTACAAACGTTCACTATATTAGTGATAAATAATCACATGATGAAATTTTTTAATTTTGAAATGACCAGTGAAGAAAATACGAGTAACGTTGTAATCACAGGAACATTTAAAATCAATGTTAATAATAATTGGTTTATTTATTGGGACAGACTTTAAAACAAGCATATTTTATTTTATAGTAAGTCTAAACTAATAGAACAATTTATTTTCTTAAACAAAAGAAACAATATTTAAAAGTATTTAAGTATCTACAGCTAGAAATGTGAAATACGAAGAATTGTTCGAAGAATTCGCTTTGTTCTACTATACGAAATACGGATTTTGTTTTTGTGCACGTCAATCATCTTATTCGAAAAACAATCACGAGTACAACCGACTCGATCGTCATGCGAAAATAGCGAAGGTCTTTGTAAAAGAAAAACGATTGATCGACTTTTAGATTTTCCTGAACACTTGCTATTTTCGCTCTCTCGGAGTGAATAAATTCATTTAAATAATCGCGCGGAACTTTGAGAGCATTTTTATTACAGCACAAACAGTTTTGACGAAAAACGTAAATAGTTCCGCCTTCTTTCTCAGAATATAAAATCAAACTCTTCCACTAGGTTTGACAATATAATATTATGTTTATATATAAACATCATAAATTGGTTTTTTTTTTTAGACGCGCGCAGTGTAACAACACAGGTGAACGCGCGGAATAATAGATCGATCTACTAAACGCGCAAGAAAATCGTACCGAAATGGCTGAACAATAAAAATCTCATGTCGGAATTTCCGTTTGCGGTTTTATTTTTCTCGCGCCTATCTTCTAGTATTCCTATGACGAATGTCGATAAAATATTTTCTGTAGAATTAAAAAAAAAAACACGGCGGCGGCGGATATTCATCCGCAGCGCGACCTTCGCGGATCTCATATTTGCCGTATCGGAACTAATCTGCCGGCGGCGACGGCGACAGCGGCGTAGGTGGATGTGACACACGCGATATCAAACGATCGCGTGGTGCTCTCGTTCATGCTTTCTAAACGCTCGCGTGCTAGTCACTGCGCCAGGCAGAGACGTTTTTTACCGGGTGTTTCGTCGCCTCGTCGGTTGTGTCACCGACAATAATACTTTTCCATTGAATGATATTTTTGATTTTCGATTTTTTTTTTCACACCTTCGTACTCGTGCGGCCACGTGTTTTACATTTTTTTAGATAGGGACACGAAGAAACGAATTGCTCTAATTGATTATGTCAAATTTTTATATGTATACATGGAAACATAAAAAACACAATTATTATTCACGAGTTTAAATCGGAAATTTAACTTTGAAAATCAAATCCAAAAAATCTATTTTTTGGGATTAATGGCTATGGTGAGAAATCCCGTTTTACATTATTATACGTGTATGACCGCATTTTCCGTGCTGTGATTTCGGTCGAGCTTCAACGATAATACATATTATGAAATCTACCACCACCCGTGGAAACTATAATTGCGGGGACGCCTCTACTTTTACACAATTTTCTTAAACTCACAATGGTTAGCGGTAAATATCATAAAATCTTGAGATCTTAATTGTATAATAATAATTGTATTCTACTTGCCAATGAGGTAGAGATTTGACATTTAAAGTATGCAAGTACTTAGAAATAGTCATCGACCCACAACCAATAGTCAATATTTTAGAGCGCCAATTACTTCTTTTGTCATGTTTTGAAAGACATTTTTATCTCGTTAGAAAAGCATGTTAAAAAAAAATTGTTTTTTATTATTTAAGGATTCGTCTCGAACGTGGTTATAACTGTGTAGTGTGTATACATACGGTTTAGACGTTGTTTCGGATACGGTGCGTATTACGAATTCACTACTATTCATCAATCGGCCACATCGACGCAATACAGTAGATTTGATAGTAGAGGAGTGTAATAGACAATAATTACGATAGGAATTCAATTATTGTCTTTGTTATTTTTCATATGAATTTAAAAAACAAAAATACTGCCTTGGTCGCTTATACTTAACGTTAAAATACAAAAATTCTATAAATACTACTAGCCGCTTTAATGGATAATCAGAAGATTCGTTGTAAGCTTATTTTACACATGAAAAATACGGCTCACCTAACCACGACGCGGGGGCCCAAAATCCTATTGTCCCTCTTCTTCGCCATTGACGTTAAAAATCTTTGCGACAAAGAGTCGGTTATGACGACCGTTAATTGTATAAGAATAATATGAAAAATATGATCGTACAAATCGAATCTTGTGCAAGTGATATTTTTCACCGACTTTTTTTTATACGTATTCAAACGATGGTACTTTAATTTAAAAACCTTTTCCACACTATTTAGCATGTTCTATTGGCCGGAAAAGGGAATGTTCCGCTATCTGTTTTGGCGGTTAAGGGAAATGGTCCAGTCCACGGTTACATTATTACATTTCCGTTTAAGTAGCGTATGAGATTAGTGAAGCCATCGCTATTTGCAGATTCCGTTTTTCTCCCCGCTATTTTCTCTGACGGGTCGTAAACGACTCATTTCTTCGTCGCATTCTGTGCGTTTTCTCCGAATTCGTCTCTATACGCTACTCTCGCAGTTAATCACATTGGTTGCGACTCAAATGTAAAATCGAATTATTCTTGGCTAATAGACTACGTCGAACTATTTTTCTAATTATTTAACACATTAGCGTCCGAAAATGTATTCCATTTATAATAATAATTTTACGTGAACATCGGGTTCATTCGATTCCGTATTCAAACTAGTTTACCGAACCGTTTGTTTATTCTACATAATTTTTTTTTTTTCGCATTAAAAATCTATACAACACTAATACTCGTATACATTTAACATGGAAATCGTACTTTCAAATTCACATAAAGTCGGTGATAATTATTAATAACATGGTAACATTGGACAACCACACCGGTTTCAAGTTTAAGTGCGAGCGAATTAAAATAAAAACCTGATGACCACGCACACACATCATTAAATTTGTTTCGTAATTCATAACAGAGAAATTTTATAAATATTTCCGAGAAATTACCAACATTTTACGCGATTAAAACTAGTAAATTTCGCCTATACGTCCCGACACGAAACTATAACATTTTCTAACCAACATGTAGCGCGCAGTCACATATTTTAATAATAATTGGGACATTTTTCTCCGTGGCACGCGTCTCTCACGTCAGCCGAACTTGAACGTATATCCATCTAGTTTTTGTATTGTCGCCGATGCAAGGAAGACAATCAATCATTCAACTGTTTCATTTATTATTTTTATCATTATTATACTTACTGCTATTGTATTCGTTTTTTTTTTTCAATGTTTTTTTTTTACCGCGCACGATATGTTTATCGCCGTTACGACTGACTTTCACCTTCGGACATAAACATTGCGGTTGATGTTTTGGCGGCAAAAATACACCTATACGAATACGTACAACATGCGCGTAATACAAATATGGAAATTCCATAATGCTCCTTTCGTTTGAGAAGTATTATAATTATAACGATCGTGATATTTTGTTTTTTCATAGACAATAATATTGCGTGTAATTCAAATCGATGAAATAATAGGGAGTGTCGGTTAAATCAAAAAATATTTTGAAAGTTACATTGATGAATTAGTTAGGTTGAAACAAGAGGAAACCGTAATAATAACACATATGAATCGATCGTATTCTGATAAATAATAATTAGTTTTGACAACAAATGTTATTGAAAAACGATATTATACACGATGTTCCGCAAGAATTCGCCGATATAAATCTGAGAGGTAGCTGAATATTTGCCGTACTCCCACTGCTGTGAAATAGTGAATCATCGGGGCACACACTCTGTACAAAACTACAATTAGTTATTAAACACTTTAAGAGTTTCGTGTTGGGAATTAAAATGACTATGTTAAGTTTCTCAACGAAATCAGGTAATTAATAATAGTCGCGAAAGTAAGTATACAATGGTTCGTGATTTCATGAAGATGATGCCGCATCAATTATTCAGTGATAGTGAAAGCATTGTGTGCGAGATTAATGTGACAATAATTAGTAATTTTAATTGTTTTTCTAATTGAATATCTTCAACTTAAAGTGCATCTTGCTTATCAAAACTTTGATTAGGACGAGAATAAAATTGATTATTTTAATGAGCTGCAATATCATTATTAATGTATAGGATAATAATATTTTGATTCCGAAAAAAAAAAAATTATAAACTGCCAAAATATGTACATATTTGTTAGATAATATTCTCTCATTAATGTTTGATACTTATTGATCGAGCTTATAGTTATATTATGTTTTATTTAAAATGACATGAGTGTTGTCTACTTTGCTCGTATATAATATTCTAGTGATAAAATCATAAATTTTTCATTATATAAGGTATTATATATCTATATTTCAAAAAGTCAATTGACTGCCAAACTGTTGCTTTAAAAAAAAAAAAAATCAACAACGGAAATAAAATATAAAAATGAATTATTTAATTCATGTTTTTGTGATAATATAATAAGATGTTTATTTTAAAATTTTAATATTAATTATTATAAATCAGTCACTGAACCAAACCAATCTTTTCCAGAGGAAATTCTATTTACAGTATTACATTACAACATTGATCAATAAATCGAACAAATTTGTTCTTTTTTTCATTAATACCGACCTACTATCTACAGTATAGACTGTTTGAAGACTTCATTAGATGTATCTTTTCTTTATACTCGTAGTCGTAGTATGGAAATCGTGACAATTTGTAAATTACTTAACTATATCAATTCAAACGTTGCCTACATCGCATTTGAATTGTATTTAATTAATAAAAATGTGAATAAAATTAAGGTCGTTAAAACTTTTACTGGACTATTGCCAATGTTAATCATATAGCATAAAAATACAGCCTTTTCAAACGTAATCAAGAGTAAGATATTGTCGTTGTCGAGTGTAAATCATTTGGAAATAATTGAATGCACGTATCTTACGCCGTTAACGTGTACCTATCGCTGTGATTTCTCGTTTAGCGTTTACACTTCCGCGAACAGTTAGAAATGCATTTAATTGTAAAAACGAGAATATTGAAACACGTTCCGGGGAGGTTTGTTCGACCGACTATTTCGTTTGACGTCGCGACGTTTGAAAATATGCATACGAAGCGATATACCTGCGCGCGCGAATACGTTACGATTTTCAGAATCTAAAAACGGAACGTCGCGACGCGTCGTCAACATTGCTCGCAGGACACTCGTCAAAGTCTCCCCGCGGACCGTCATCGGGAAAACCGACGGGGAACATATAAAAAATTAAACGTGAAAACACTTTTCGAAACTGCACTCACCTTCATTTCGACGACGATATCCGCATCAAAATCTGGCTCGACGGCGAAACGGTCGTCGCGGACCCCGTGCGTATATATATATATATATATAGAGAAAAAAAACGAAACGAAAACCGGCTGGTGCTTATCGGCCGCGCGTCGAATAGGACAGTGTGGATATTTTATTTTATTTTTTCAAAAATATTATTACCAAACCGCGTGCGGGTATGTCACGCGACGCGGACACGGGCAGAAAAAAAAACTCGTAATGTGCACTCTCACTATCGCGCTCGCGCACCGGGAAACACTTGCACTCTCGCGGACTCCGTACGTCACACAGCGCACGGTATCATCACACGAGGCTTTTACTGGCGATATCCGACGACCCCACTACCGCGGCGACCGCCTCTTACACAACGGCCACGCGGTCCTTTCTCCGCCGGCACCCAAACCCGGTCGTTCGGACGACGACGGCGTAACGATGATAATATTACACGCGTGTGTTGTTGTCTCGCTACAGCGGAGGTAGAGTAGCGACGTGGTGGTAACGGTGACGGCGGATTACCGTTAAGTACGCGGCGACGCGTGTCTGTTCTTCCGTTTGGGGCGGGGGGGCGCCCGAAATCGAAAAACGTTCAAAGGTCGATCGATTGAAGTATTTTTGAATTTTTTTTTTTTTCTTATAAGAGGACGAGAATCAACGCGAAGCAAGTGTTTCATACGCTTTATAATATCACAATATCATTAGTCGAATAAAGCGATATGAGATTTAGGAAATAATATAATTATTATAATAATAGTAAAAACTTATCTCGTCAACCGGACAACACAAAAATGGTATCTAGGGCTGAGGTGAAATCGAATCGGACGAAAATCGTCGACAAAAACGGTCCCGATTGTACCTACTACCTACACGTAAAACGTCTTTTATTTCTCAATTTACGGGGGGAAAATGTATTTTGCATTCTTAAATTTTTATTGCGAGAGGGGAAGTCGTCCTGTCACACCTCCCCCTCCTGTGTAACGCCTATAGATTAAAGGATATAGTACGACGACTCTGCGCGTTCGTGTTCCAGGTAACATCGTGCTGCATAGATTCTTTTACTTACCGCCTTACCGGTGAGTCGGACCAATTTCTTCCATTCCTTCTAAGGCCCCTCGTTGATCTTTCTTCTGTATATTATGATGTTCACATACGATTTGCAATAAAATTGTATCGTTCCTTAATTCTGTTACATATATCTCGTGTGATATTGTTTTCAAAAAGTCGAATAGCGTTAATTAATACAAATAAAACACATAAATTAATAATATTTGTTAAATATCTAAATTTTATTGGTTACATACTTGAAACTCAAATGTATCGTATATAGTTATAGTATACTCAATACTGTATTGTATATAACCAGTATTGCAGTAAGCAATACAGTATACGTTAGTGGTTCCCAAACAAATACAATGTTGAATCTCGCGTTCTGTTTTGGTCGGAATAAAATATTACATCGTGGCCCAAACAATCATCGCCCTGCGTGGTATGTACAGGTGTTAGTAGGTGTATGTACATAGATGTAATATACCTAATCGTAATACCTACGCAGTACTCGGCGTGCAGTGAAATACTGCAACTGTACCGTTCCGTTAATGATTCCGCACGGTGTAAAACATAATGTTATCGTTATTATCATGTTATGTCGAATTTTTGTTATTTTTTCCATAATAAAATACGGTTCGATGTTATGTGACGATTACGGAAACGGTTATGATCTCTTTATCGTCCAAGTCGTTGTTGTTATTGTTCCCGATATCTATGAGCGATTTGAAATTATTACTGAAAAATAAAGTATGAATAAACACACCGTATGAAATCGGATTTGGCTGACAGTAAATGCGCCCATGGCAATCAGTGATTTTTTCCACTAGATTTGAAATCGTACACTTGGTAATTTGCACACGCGTATGATCATTTTCGCTATCTTGCGATTCGAAAAAAAACATCTACGCTGGAGAAAAGTGCATTTCAAATTTCAGGACCGTTATCTATTATAATAGATGGGTACTTTTGGTATGAACGAAAAATTTTAGACATTTATCATTTATCAACATTTCTCATCGTCTCTGTAATAATTTTTGATTTCGTAATATCACCTAAGTACCTACTTTTAGATCTCATTAAAAAAAAATTACTGCTCACTCATTTTCAACTCTGATTTCTGGATCCTATTTAAAATTAAACTGTTGTTTCATTAACTTAAAATTAAATTAAATCCATATTATATGCCATTATTTCGAAAACATTTTCCATAATAGCTTCTCCGTATTGTAAAAGTCAGTAATATACGTGAACACAAATCGCATGTTATTTAGATCTGATTTCAGTTTAAGAAATGTCAACCGATTAGTGAATTCGATAGGATGATATAACATCAATTGTCGGTTATACTTCAACTCACTCGGACAGTTCTCGTAAATTACGTAGCACAACAGGCTCATGAAAAAATGCGTTTTGGTTTTCCTTGTTTGTTTTAGTAATAACAACTATTCTGTGATCTCGTTGTGTACCTATCGTATATTCTTATAGACAATTCATATTACTCAGATTTATATTGCTATTTTTGGATTAACTATTATCATTGACATTAAATTGTTCACAGCGAAAACATCCTTGTTCATATTATTAACTTTCATTAGGATGTGTACACAGTTTATCCCTATAAAGTATAATGTATATTTATTTATAAATGGAAATGCTAATGTAGTTATAACTAAATGAACTACAGTTTAAGTTGAGTAAATAGATTTTTTACCTAATTATTGTTTTTAATTATATGGAAATTATTCTCTATTAATTTAATATTATTTAAATTTGCTTACGAGTTTTAAAAAGTAGAAAGATTTTCAATACATCGACAAACGATAAATAAAATAAAGTACATATCTTGTCACCTCGATTAAATGTTAATAATAGTCTATCTACTTTACAGTTACATCGTAATAACAAATATTATACGACAATAATACGTGCAATATGCTCTAGCTATAATATGTTCGTGTCATTTAAAACTTCATAAATTTTCCTTAGTATACAACAGTTTTGAGTCTGAAAAGAAAGTTATAATTATGATAATGTAATATTATACATCCATTAATTACACCTTATGGACATGGGTAGGTAATAATGAAAGTAAAAACTCTAATGATATTATAATATACTTGTAAGAATAAAAATTATACTGAATATTTAGCAATTATACATTACAATATTTTGGAAATGTCTAATGGAGGATACTATTATCTTTTTTGAACTTAAGTACTACTAGGTAAACCGTGTCACTATATGTGTTTATAATATCATTTAATCCAATGCAATAAATCATTAAGTAATATTAGAAGGCAATTTTGACTGAATTAAATCTAATAAGTACTAAATACTATAGCTGTCTGAGTGAAACAAAAACATCGCTTAAATTTTACTTCTTGAAATAATTATTATAATATATAAATAATCATATCGTAATGATTTCAAAATATTTAGTATTTTTCTTATTTGAACGAATAACGTAAAATTTTATACATAGATTAAATAATTCAAGTAGGAAATCATAATGATTTTTTGGTACCCATTGGCTATCACGTCAGTATTACCGATCTACAATGTGTATTATTATGTTAGAATAAACGGAAGTCTCACAATGAAAAATTATGAATTGAACACATACTAGATTATAACGCGATTTAGCTTTAAAATTATTATATAAACAAGTATTATACAACATTCGAGTTTTATTTTCAAATTTTGTTAAATAAATATAAGCATTTATTCTAATTACTATGTTTTATATTATTATACGATATACTGATAGAAAACTTTAGAATACATATGTATTAGTTAATATAATATTAAATTATGACTTCCCTAATCGTTTAAAACGAAACAGTGTAATATTGTCTTCAAATGTACATCCTTTCTTGTTTCTTCTTATACTTTAATTTAGTTTCCTGAAAGAAAAAATCGAATTAAACCTATTGTATAGTTTTAAGGGTAGTCTTGTTAAATCATTCACCTCATTTTCTTTATTTGTAACAATATATTATACCTTTATAAATTACACAATAAACCTAAATATAATAAAGTTGTATTAAGGTGCCTGTTAATATCGCGATTACTATAGTTACTTTTAGTGTAACATTCTTAATTTATTTTTATAATTTATGAATATCAAATTGATAGTTGGTATATTCAAAATTTTAAACGATATTTTTCATTTGAATGTATAAAAATTAATTATAGGTAATGGGCATTTTTCTCAATGTAGCTAAGCTTTAAAGATTATACTTTATGATTCATAACATTTATTTGAGTCCGTGACCTAATTATTAACAATCTGAAAAACTAATAACTGACAAATTTAAAATCAAGTTCAGAACAGTTAATACTTTTAAAATTTATTTAAAATTAATTATATGGGTGTAAATTTACACGAATATTATGGTTATAATAAGTATAATATGAATTAAATAATCATTCTAAGTAGTTATATAATATCGATATTTGTATTATTAAGTATTTTGGAATGAGTAATGACTATAGTATATATAATTAAATATTATAGTAAGTACATATAATTACATTAAATGCAGGTACTCAATAACACGAGGATGAATTTTGGTATGATCGAAAAAACTCTATAACTAATATTAAACGATGATAAAGTTAAAGAATAACATCAGAAAAACATTTTGAAGAGAAATCACTTTTAATGAGAACGGAGAACAGATGTACCTATAACTAAACACAAATGGGTTTAACAATAATTATTATTTTGTATTACATAACATTATATAAGTAAAAATAGAATTTATTTTTTTTTTAACTAAATCAAATCATTTATTTCATATTATTATAGTACCACGGCCAAATGTTTAATAGGCTGTTTGTTATTGAGACATATATCTTTTGCCTTAGGGTAATTTTATTGCACGACGATCTAAATATTAGTTATAGTAAATATTATAGTAGCCCACATTGAGAAAACAGGTTTAAAAATAAATAAAGCATCGATATCATTGAAAAATTTGACAATACGTCAGTGACCTACCTAAATTTAAAATATCAATGTTACCTAATAATTTCTCGTTGAAATTTCTCGAAGAAGATAATAAAACGTTTACCAATCACCGATTAATATTGGATAAATATTAATTTGCATAAATAAAAAAAAGCTACAAATTGAATTGTCATTATTAATTTTATTTCGAAATGAAGTACTTTATATTGTTATTATACAATATAATTGGACAATTAAATAAGTAATCATTTTAGAACATAACTTATATTAGAGCTGAGTCTGATTGTCGATTAGTGGTACGAAAATTAAATATTTTACACCTGAAAATTGATTGTGAAATGCATATTCACAATTACTTAATGTACGTCATTGTTACTCTTAGTTGAATATAACTTCAATAAAATAAACTCGAAAGGAATAGTCATGATTCATGAAATTAAAATTCTGCATTTAAGTACCTGTGTTGCATAAGGAACTATACAGACACGTTCAGCTAAAAACCCGTGACCAGTAGCACAGATCCGATGGAAAATGTTAATAACCAAGAGACTGAAAGGATGGTACAAAGTTTGACTATATTCCTATAGAATAAATGTCATTACATCCCAAATAATCTTCAAAGAACTGTATAGAATGTGACATAATATTTTTGACGGTATTGATTTTCTTAATTATTTGAGCGTTTAGATTGAAACGATTCATTGACTGTTTGATACCAATAAGATAATTTAAAATAAATTTAAAGCACTTATTTTTATTGAAGTAAAAAGTAACAGATATACTATGGACTCACTTTACTTGTGATTATATTTAGAAGCGTATTATTTTATAAATCGATTAAATTTCAAATATAAAATAAACAAATCATCTAATAATTATTAGGTATTCATGTAATATTCGCATTATTTAGTTCAAGCAGATTTGTTATGCACTTGCCACGGGTACCTAATTATTATTATACTTATTATTAAAATAGTTAACTTTTTTTTTTTAATTCTCGGTTGCGTATTACATAAACTAATACTCAATTAGCCATATTAGACAACAAATTGTTATTTTAATTTCACATATTGATGTTGTAATTATTGTCTTATTACTTGAAATGTATGGTATTTTCATAATGCACTATAATATGGATCACGAGTACCTATATAATATGAATCAAAATGGTAAACGCGAGAGTAGTACTACAAATACAATCGGTTTTTTTTTTAATTCACGGATACAAAATTAGTGTTTACTCAAATAACAGTTTATAATAGACATAATACGTGCTATTATAATGTATTTTTGTGTAGACTGGAAATCAACTATTCAAGCAGTTTATCAAACCTATTATTACTATATTCATATTAATTTATTTTGTTATTCGACCGAACAGTTAGTATTGGAAATGAACATTGATCGAAAGCATCAAAAAAAAAAAAAAAACTAAATAATAGTATGATGAATTCATGACACTTATAATTCAATACTTTACATAAATAAGCTAAAAGTAATAACTACAATAGAATAATAATGATATAAAAATCACCACAAAATATTATGTCAATTAATCGAAAAAATTTAATTTTGGTTAAAATTTGTAATGAAAATACAAATGATTGTGTCGTGTGCCAAATGTGAAAACATCTATCCACAGAATAAATGAAACATTTTTCATCTGTGTTCGTATGAATTGATTTTGGATTCAATGTGCAAAGAGTAATGAATAATTAATGTAATGCAGTTTCTCGCTTAACGTGTAAAAATACATTTTACAGTTCAACATAATAATTCACCGCACAGCTTGTCAAAAATGTATCCTTCCAAATTTATAAATTTGGTTTTTATCGAATTATGGTATTACTATTTTATCTAAACTTTTACTAATACGTTAATTAAGGTTTTTAATCTATATGATATAATATATTTGTATATTCGTTTAAAAATGTTATTTTCATTAACAATAAACGGATATTGCTATATTTGAAATTGAAAAAAAACACAAATGGGTTTCACCGGTCAAAGAACTCCAGTTGTAATAAAGATATATACTTCATAATAAAACATATAATTTGCAATAATTCAACCACGTCCCTATATCGTCATACAAAGCAATTAAATTTTATTTCATGCAATATAATGAGCAATGCATATCAGACGGGTATAATATTTATATCAACCATCTATTGATCATTTAGAAATTCCCATTTTACTTATATGTTTTGTGAAAACTGTCATCATTTGAGAAAGTCAACAAACAAATAGAATCTATCTAATGGTGAATCTAATACCCACTTCCTTAATATTAGCCAAAAATTTGACGAAAAGAACTTCAACGACAACACTTAGTTGAATTAAAAATAAATAAATATATATATAGCAATGTATGTATTTTTTTAGACTCAAAAACTACTCTACCGATTATGACGGAAATTTTAAAAATTGTACTTTGAGGTACCTCAAAATCGATGAAAAAATAAAAATATTTATAGAGTTGTTTGAACCAAAAACATCACAACATTAAAACATCACTCGATAGATGGCACTGAATAATTATCTATGTGTTAAATATTTAAAAAAATATTATACAATGGATAGAGTTATCCATCATGAGTGTTTAAGTGAAGTATGTGTATGAATTGATAGTTGTTATAAAAATTGTTCTAAAAATTTATAAAGTTTTTTAAAAGAATGATATTTATAATATAGTATTAAGAAAATAACATGAATTTTGTATTTTTATAAAATACCGCGGCCATAATGTTTTGATTACAATCGTAAATTGGGATGAAAGGATTCTAAAGAAAAGTTTTAATAGACAATCATGAAAATCAATTAGTAATTCATAATTGATAAATTGTTTTATTTATCACAACATCGTTCGATTACGGATACCAGTCGGCGGTCTGCAGCAGAATTGTTATCTTAAGGAAGCAAAAAAAAAAAAAAAAAGAGGAAAAAATATATAATAAGAACAGTGCTCACTCAACCGTATGAGTATTAATTTTTGTAACAATCATAATATGGTGTACATGACTCTGCGGTTACATATTTGTGATTTGTGGGTCGATAGAAATAAAGAAGGGTTTTATCATGAAAATTGTATACATTACGTAGCCACTGAAGCTGATCGAGTCACTTGAAACAAATCTTAAATCACGGTATGCATCAACAAAAAAAAAAAACCACCAGCCAACAGTTTGACAAAACTAGAAAAAAAGAACTAATTGGATGATCTCCGTTATTTCAAAGGCTCATTGTGTAATAGTAGAGCTTTTTTATTTTGACCGTCAACAATATTTACTTTTTGAATTGTGATATCTGCACCAAATATTGCAGTTTTGTACTGTGCAGTGTTTCATCAGATCGGAAATTGGACACCAAAACTACTTAAAAAAGTCCCACCCAACTTCTGTATGTCACCGGACAGGTTTATTAATTTACGCGATAAAAATATATTATACAACTTCCTCTGTTTCGAATTTTTTGTAACTAACAAATATTTTTAACATGAACACATAATATTTCGATAATCTCTCTCTCTCTATCTTTCGCTCTGCTGTTTTGATTTTATCTATAGAAGTATAGACATACTATATTTTATATAATTATTTTAAGTTTTGTCAAATAAAAAACCCATCAAGTTTATTTGATTTTTATTTTGATTCGGATGGAATAGTTGGAATACTGCATTTATGTATGTATATTTTATTTATACTTGAGTGGTTTGTAATATAATGATGTAATCAATTATTAAAAATACACAAAAAGTTAATGCAACTTTGATAAAGTAAAAATTGTTACTTTTAATTTGATGAAGAATAAAGAACTAAATGTATACTTAAATTTAATATTCTAATTAAAACCGTAGCAACTGAAAGTTTTGTTAACGTAACTATATTATTCAATGTAGTAAAATGAAAGCAAGATTATAGAAGAACTATATATTTAAAGTAATTAAAAATTGACGATGCAATACAAATTTAAAATCAACAGAGCATAGAACAAAACTAGTGCAATGTACCAAATCAGAACATATGTGATATCAAGTTTTACGACAGAACAATTAATACAGTTTTAAACATTGAACTGGTTTTTGGATTTACACATATTAATTCTGCGATAGTTTTATTGGTTTTTAGCGTTTTCACATTTCATTAGTTTTTTTTATTTTACCATATTTACATAAGCTTGTCGATAAAATATAGTCGATTGTCTCAAATATAAAAATAGCTAATTCTTTATAGTTAATATATAAATGTATGTTTTACATATGATTGTATACTACTGATATAATTTTTATATTACTCGTATTATTTGTATATTACTCACGTAATGACATTTAACATGTGAATAAAAATACCTGAGTTATTACTTATTTCGTATAATCCACTAAACTTAAATTTCTAATACTTAAGTAATCATACAAATTATAAGTAATAACAATTATTTTTTACCTCGAATTTAAAAATTAAGCTACAATTAAAAAGTATTAAATGTTTTTTTTTTTTGAGTTTTAGATGTACAAAGAAATGTTGAAATTCATCAAAATTACAACTTAATATAATATTTATTACTAATAACATTTAAACAATAAAAATATGAGATTATAAACTGATTATGTCTGTAAAATTTCAAGTCTAAAATAATATTTCAAATTTATCGTTTTAGATCACACTTGTCATCCAAATTTGAATAAGTTCAATGTACATGTTTATTCGGATAGTGTATTATTATTTTGAAATTGTATTATTTAATGTGTAAAGAAATAACAAATGGTAATGTTTCACAAACATTGGCATTTAGAATACCAAGTTTTTAGTTAATTCAGTTAAGTATAATAATTGTATATCTTAAGTATCTTGTGAAACTCGTTTTGAAAACCAATAGTTAAATGTCTCGTCCAAACAAGATTTCTTTGAATGATAAATATGCCTATTTTATTAGTCAGAAAGTTCTTGGGCTTATTTCCGGTGTACAAATGGATGCAATATCGAAATAGAAAACAGCGAAAGTAGTCGTATGCACCAAAATGACAATTTTAAAATCGAATGTGTTGTATTTTTGGTAATTTTAAAATCTCGTACTTCGATCGGTAGTCATTTTTTTATTTTATTTTTCATTCATTTAATCGCTCGTCGTTTTGAGTATATTTGTTATGGTTAATTCGATCGTCTCCACAATACCACACCAGAGAAGATCTATTTCAGTATATTATTTACCGTTTGGAAACTACAGTGGTATATCTGATTTTCGTCAACAATTGCAGTCACGTATTAACCAAACGAATAAAACCTAGATTTCTTTAGATGATCAACGTGATACTTATTAAACACACAACTGCTGACTCGTGAAAATATACAGCATATGTTACACGCGCGTACGGTCTGCACGTTACCGGCATTACCATATACCTTTATGTAACGGTACCTATATCTGCTATTAAACTTAACATAATATATTGTGTACTTCATTATTTTACCACTACGTTTTTTTATAATGTTCAAGATAATGAAATTAAATCAGTGTTGAAAATACTTTCACTACGTCGCGACAGAAAAACAATTAGTGAAACATTAATGAAAATGATTCAATAGATCCATAAAAATATCATCAAAGTTTTTGAACATAAATAATTGCGATTTTCAATTATGTACGTTTGAAACACTCAGCACATTTTCACTCGTGGCCATATATTATACTTATTAATTGCGTCACATGAAATCAGAAAAAAAAAAAAAAAACCAACCACCGAAGTTGAACAATCGATTAAAACGTGTCTACGGGTGTCAGAATTTTACATCAATTAATACGAACAATATGCGTATAATTGCCGAACAATAAAACCAACTAATACCTATTGAGCTCCGAAGAATCGCTGGCGTAACGTTATGACACATCGGATACGCCGGAAATACAGGAAGAAATGTTATACGTATGGTTTTGTGAAGACGATACACACGTTCGATAAACACCGATTACGATGAAACACAAACAGGATGTATTAGTAGGCATATGGAAACGAGTTTTCTGATAATATGCAACTGCGCTCAACAATTTTATCGAGTCGCGATTATTATATGATCAACACCCAAAATTATTATATCACACGTGAATAAAGTTTATTATAATTAATGAAGTGATATTTATTTATTTTTTCTCAATATACACATAACTTTTAGATCCTATAATTTTACCATAATATCCCAATTTTACCATAAAATCACTAATTTAAAAACAAAAAATTCATTGTTTAAAAAAAAAAAAAAATAATAAGAATTCCAACCTGGAAATCACACATTCTTAAAGAAATTTTTCTTCTATCAAAGACATAACGATTGAGAAAATAAAAATAAGTAGAGTTTTTAAAATACTTATTTATATATCTGACCCGGCAAACGTTGTTTTGCCATATATTTCTAGTGAATTTTTAGTATAAAAAATAACTAACTTATTGTAAGTATTTGGGGATGGTGTTAATAATTAAAAGAGGAATGGAGCGATGACGGCCTATAAAAATAACAAAACGCCAGCCATTCGTTTATATAAAATTTACAATCTATTTATTATATGAAATCCAAATTACCACGCACTCACTGATCGCGTTGCATCTCAAAATCTAGCCCGTGAAAAGTTTTTTTCCGGTATGAGGGAGAAATAACGTTTTTCATTTTTAACCCTCTTTTACCCCCTTAGGGGTTGAATTTTGTAAAAATTGAAAATGTAAAAATTTTTCACTTGAAATCACTTTTAATGTATCAAATCGAAGTACTTAATAACTAACTTATTGTTAGTACTCGTATATGAAAAGTATATGAAACACGTATATATTTTTAATTGAAAATGATTCGCAAAAAAATGTATAAGCAATGATTATGTTTACTGTGGTTACGGAATAGGTTTAAATATAAAACGTTGAATTTTTAAAAATATTTGTGGTGGAGGCCACCCTTAACACCTAGGGGTCTTAAACAATAGTTTATGTCCTATTCTCTGAGCTACCAAATATAAAAATTTCATGAAAATCGGTCGAGCCGTTCCGGAGGAGTTCGATATAAAACACGTGACGGGAGAATTTTATTTATAAGCTAATAAATTAGGTACCGATTAATAACCGATCTGTTGGATTTTTATACGTTTCTGGTGCAAAAAATCACGATTATTCACTAAATGTGGCGAAAATCGCGATTTTTTTATAAAATAGGGCAAAAATAACGATTTCGCTACCTCGCGAAGAGAGACGCCTATTACCTAACTTTAGACTGTAAATAAATATAATCGGTACTACTTACGGCTTGTCGGTGGGTTGCTGTTGAGTTTCTGCGTCGGTTCGTGAAAATATAAAGTAAGCAATACACAAAAGTGACGATTAAAAGTTTCATCGGTCGTCGCACGAGATGAATAATAAACCGATGACATTATCGACTATCACGGAGAAAAATTAAAACTGCGACGAAGAACTTTCCGAACCGCTGTTGACGCTAGGCCGGTCGTCAGAGCACTGTGCATCCGGTTAGCCGACGTACTTCCTCGCGAGCGTCTCTCGATCGGTAGTAGGCGGGTTGCGTGCGCAGAACGGCTGTCATTTGTCGGGTGGCGCGATTTCATTGGCACGCAGTATCTCACTCGTTCCTATTTATATTCCTCATTACTTTGTTACATAATCGTCACAATGAACTATCTTATATATAGAAATTACGTAATACCTATTATGACTAATCTCTTCGATTGTTGTACGTTTCCGGTGCGAAAATTACGATTTTTTATCATAGAATAGCAAAAAAAAAGGTATTGCCTCGTGGCAATGTGGGGTGGCGGTCACTACCCCTATGGTTTAAGGGAGACAATCATTTATGTTTGATTTTAAGCGCCCCCGTGTCTTTTTAGTACACATCGCGGGAAAAAAGTCAAAGGCGGCACATAAAAGTTTGATCAGAAGTCGGGAACCTGTGTTACCCCTGTGTTCCCCTCCGATTCAACTACTGCTCCCGCTAAACCTATTCTGCTCGTGAAAAAATCTATATATATATATGAGATTTTTTTTTATATATTTTTTTACAAAATGTATTATGTTATTACGCATTATTTACATAACTTATGAGATCGAATGATAGCCAAATAAAGAATACTAATGTTGAAACCGTAAGTCCGTAAATCTTATAAATGTACAATACAATTATCAGGAGAGTAGTTATATATCATATTTTGAACCAAACGAAATATGTAGTTATTTCATAATGATTTTTTCTGTAGACAATTTTTCGAGTTGTTTATCTACACAGCTATGTCGTATGAAATATTTATACATCACATGTATTCCATTACATTCTTAAAAGTAACGATTTACGATTTTTAAGTAGTTTTTTTAGACGCGAATAAAATGTTAAATACTATGCTGAAAAATATTTATCGTATGATTATATTTTTTTTTCCAATTTAACAGTAGATTTTTGTGTTTTACAGTTTGTATATTTAAAATATTACCGAGAATAAGATATTTTACATAAAATTAAAATAAAGATTTAAATCGTCCAATTAATAATTTGACGTACGCATGCATACATTAGAAATGGCGTAACGTTCTGAATAACTGTGACCCTTGTAGGAGAAATGTGTCATTTAATCAATAGTCCATATTTGCGGTTTGAAAAACAAATAAGACTGTTTCGGAACCACTAAAATCAAGTACATTTACTTGAAGTATTTGTGATGATATTCACGATTGGACGAAAAACAAAATCGGTCGAAAAGTGTCCGCTCCGGTGAATTATGAACTCGACGTGGGTTAACTTTAAAATAACATACTACTTAGGGAAAATGTTCGGCTTATTCCCATTTGCCGGAAGGTTTAAATTAATATCAATGGTGTATTCGCTTGTCTTGTGGATTTTATTGTGTGTTGTGAGCATCTACGTCAGTTTTATAACTTATATTTACACGAAGAGTATTCCACAGAAGTACAAATTGTTAATAAATGTAAAATGTTTTTTCGTAATATTGTTTTGTCGTCGTGATAATATGATTCGTTAATTGTACAGGTAATTACTATAAGGATATTTTTTAAATTCATCTTGGCAGTTCTGAGTGCCGTGGTCTCCGCACGGAGGAGTAAAGGTTTTTTCGAGTTAATCGATAAATTCCATAAATTTGACACGGTATTATTACAAATACGATGTCCGTCCAATTTGAAAATTCAAATATTTTATTTATCATACGCATTTCTACTTGAAATGTACTATATGTCGATATCGGTATACTATTCGGACTTGGATGTTATCATATTATTAATGTGGACCTTAGTTTCTGCGTCAACAATATTGATGATAATCCAATACGTGGTTTTCGTGGGAGTAATAAGAGAAAGATATAAATCGGCAAACTACATATTTTCAAGTAGTAAGTATTTGTAATCAATTAATTTGCATCTTATTTTTCAAACTTAAACGTTATTACACCAGTAAATACGTGTCAACATTAAGAACATTATTTAGTGTGTGAACAATAATTATTGTATTCTTTTTTTCTTTTTTTTTG
The DNA here is from genome assembly GCA_948098885.1 of Drepanosiphum platanoidis. NCBI lineage: Eukaryota > Metazoa > Arthropoda > Insecta > Hemiptera > Aphididae > Drepanosiphum > Drepanosiphum platanoidis. Next base: position 20,553,667 of record OX402528.1, read on the forward strand.
ATAAAATACTGTGAACATTATTGACTTCGTGTTACTACTAATGATAATGCAATACGATAATATAATATATTAATTCCGTCGGATTGTATTATTTGTAGATGTAGACGTGTCTTTGGATTGTACACAGATAATGTTTCCGAAAGAAATTGCCAATTTATACAACGAACTGCGGAATTTAACCGAGGAAGTGAAAACCTATTATGCTTATCATGCAGTGTTAACCATTATTGATTCAGTTTTAATATTTATTTCGTGTGTAACGGCATTGGCACTGGATTACACGAATGAAATAGATCTGTCGTTTTTCCATAACAAATGGTTTTTGATATACTGTGTTTTAAAGCTATTATTTTTGTTTTTTATTGTTCGAGAGACTCACAATACGGTGCAAGAGGTGAGATCGCGTGTCAGTATTTACAAATCATTTATATTTCCATTAGGCATTATATCAAATTGATATACTGAAATTTACTTAATATTTCATTTAGCATTTTACAATTAATTATAAACATACGCTATTACAAACGAATAATGAAATAATTATAAAAATAATGAACTACATGTTACTATGAATGAACTAATTATAATGAATCTATAATTTTTTGTCGGCGCTTGAACAATTTTTTTCAACTAAATATTGTGAAATTTTTTTTTTTATGTTTTTAGGCACAAAAAACTGTTTTAATTGCTCACGAAGCGCTCAGAATCACAGAAAACACTACAGTTATAAAAGAAGTAAATCAATGTTTTTGATGTTTTTAACGATAATAATAATTGCGATTTGATTATTTATTTCATCAAATACATTTTCATAGTTGGAGGTATTAATTATGACATGCTGGAATCATCCAATTGTATTTGACGTATATGATTTCTTTGATTTAGACTACAAACTTCTTCAATCGGTAAAAATTTAAATTTTTCTTATATATAAATCCAAATAATCCCGTGATTGATAATCGTTCACCATCAAACTAAAACACGTCATAAATATTAATAAACTATGATTAGTCGTTCTTGATATACAAAAACAAATATTGTATCTGTATTTTATTAATAATGTATTTTTTCATTTTTTTATACTGAGATATAATTTCAAATTCGAAAAAAAATTTTTTTAAATTTACTATATACTTTTTACAAACTTTTGTATTTTACGACATCAAATAATGAAATATTTTTTATTCAATCAATTGATTATATTTATTTACCAATTATTATATTGAAATCGATAAAAACACTGACCCGACGAATAATAAGTAATAACCATAAAATAACACAATATGATCGAACATATTAAATATGTTTTAAATACAAATAATTAACATCATTGTCAATTTAAAATATGATAAGAATTTTTTTTCAGATAATTGCATCGGTCGTCACTTATGTAGTGATATTGGTTCAGATGCAGTTGGCTATTTCTAATTCAACGTGAACGATTAACAAATTCATTATTAATAAAACACAAAATTATAGCCATAGTATAATAATATTAGTTAAGTGATTATTATTTTAAGTCAGCATTTTTATTTTATGTAGTTATGAACTAGTATAATAATTATTTAAACAAAATAGGTTATTCATTACTAGCCACTAGGTAATCAGGCTGATTAATACAAAATTCCACACAAGTTATTTTTTTAGAAAAAAAAATTATCACATAAAAGCGTTTTAATTTCCAAATAAATATCAATGGTGCCATGTTATCACTAATAATTATAATTATTGTACTTATGAGTGTTAAATATTGTTTGTGAGTATATACTTTTATATACATTTCTTAATCTTGATCCTCCAATAAACTCTTGTTCCATAACGTTTAAATATTTTATTTTTTTTCATTTACTTATTTTATTATGTATGAAGAATGTATTAATTTCAAAACACCATTTGAAAAATACATTAATAATGTACAAAGAAAATAGTTGAATTGAAAATGTAGGTTTCAATTTGTTTACAAAGTACTTGTTTCAAAATAATAAAAAATATTTATTTTATGAAATCAAACTCGTATTAAAAATTTAAAACTACAGTATACACTAGTTAAGTTCTTAGAAGGCCACTTCAATGTAAAATGTTTAATACAGAAATGGCTTTACTTTGTGGTGAATAATTAATAATTATAATGAATCGCGATGGATCAATTGCTTTGTACACATCGCCATCTACTGGCAATGTATATAAGTAGAAACTTCTGATATTTACTTGTCACAACCACAGGATCGCGTGTCGAGATCAGTAAAATCAAGGTGCTATGTAGTATGTTATCAAACATTCATTCTTTCTGAATTTAAATATGTAATTTGAAACGAAAAAAAACTTATTTTCTATTTTTATTGTATGATTTATAGAGAAGTTATCAAATATATAACATCATATTCGCTTTAATTTAAAACAATTTTAATTGATTTTAATTTCTTCAAATTGAAAAATAAAACATTTAATTTATGCAGACATTGTCATTGTATAGATAAAGAATAAACAAAAATTACGTCGAGAAAAAAAAAGTAACAATATAATAGTTATGGAAAATATTATTTAAACATTAATTATTTATGAACATGACCGTTACGAATGAATACATGAGGTGTTTCAAGGATAAAAAATATTTTATGTTTAAAATAAATTAAGGGACTATGGAAACCTATCTAACAACATAAGTAGGTCTGTGTTTATCATGAAGTAAGTAAGTACACAAACAAGTTTAAATCGTCAACACTATATAATTAATAAACCTTATTTGTCCTCGTAGCGTTATTTAAGCACCATGTGTTTAATTTTTACGTTTCCTCAAATTTGGCCAGTTTTCATAAAATTCTAACCTTAAAGATGACATTTTTCATAGCTCGCAGCACTATAATCTTATTATTCAGCACGTTAATAAAAATTTTCTAGTTTTTAAAATAATATGCTCTTCAATGCTAATGTGATATTTTGTTGAATAATTTTATGGTAACCTGACTTAAGGTTTTTTTTTAGTAAAGAAATCTATTGCTAATTTACTATTGTTTTTATATTCTAAACATATCATTAAAATTCTCCGAAATATGCACCGACGTTATTTTTTATTTTTAACGCTCCTAAACGTACTTGTATAAAATGTTTAGTTATAATTCATAAACATTACGAGTATGAATGATGGACTTTATATGAAACATTTACACATTTGAAATAATTTTGACCTTTTCAGAGACTATATTTAGTAATTACAAGTTCATAAGGGTGTTCTAAATGTTTCAAATGTCTAAATACGACAGACCAAGTGAAATGAGTTTTATTCATAGGCGTGTTAAAAATGTCACAGTAGTTTTGGTAAATAAAAAAATTAATTGACTAACTTTTCACAGAACTCTTGGAGTTCACATATGATAACGTTGAAACATCGACATTTACAATACCAAAACATTTATAGCATTTATATTTAATACTTGAATATATAATTCGTTTCTTCGTTGCTTAGTAACTTTTTTACAACAAATATTATGATGAAAAGCATATTTTATTTTCAATTAATACAAAATGGAATACATAATACATAGTCATTGTAAGATAATGACTAAAAAGAGACCTTTTTAAGCAATTTAACTGTCCAATGTACTTACACATCATAGTAAAAAACTATGATTTGGTTCCATTTGACTCAGTTTGATATAAGAAAATAGAGAATATGATACAATGTATTCATGGTTAGATATATGAAAATATATCCTTTAGGAACCACGAGTGGAATATTTACATTATGAATTATGATAATTCATAAATATTAATATTACTGTTTTTTTATAATATTATACTCGAGTAGTAAACTGATAATTTCGTACCTATTGTGTTTAGTGTAAGTTAGGTATAACTAAATAGTTGACACGCTAATTATAGCGAGAAACATTTTAATGTTACTTATCTTATAACGTCGTAACTCTCGCCATAAAATATTGATAAAAAACCGATTTCATATAATATGACCTCAATTCAACTGTGCGTCGATTTGTAGATAAACGGTAAATTTGCTAACGGACCCTATTAAATGTTAAATAATTTGATTTAAGCAGAAAAAATGTTGGTAGTTGTAACTTTTAATTAGATTTGTTATCGTTTCGAATGAATAAATCCATCCATTATTTCATACTATAGTGAAACATTATCACTAATCCACTTTATACTCGTATATGGACGGAGGCGCGTACAGTTCGAACGAAAAAATGTTTGTGCGAATATTATTAAAAAATGAAGGATAAAAACAATACGTAGAAACAAAACCTTAAAATTTAAAGATGACAAATTAAGACCGTAAGATGTAAAAATGCATCATTATTTTGTGAATTGTATTATATTATAGTATTTCAGTAAAGTGTACTTTTTGAATCTTGGTAAGTGTAAAACTTGAAGTTCAAACATGTGCTTCGGAAATCAAGGTCTTTTTTTCTGAACTGCGTTCATGGTATTTTAAAAATTTGTCATCCGCTTATGAGTGTTTTTAAATATTAAAATTTTACATATTCATAACTGGCTTAAAAATTAAAATATCGTATAAAAACCAAAGAACGAACACAGATAATGTTCTTACGTATAAGATTGATAAAAGTTCATTTCACTGTAATATGCAAGCTAAACATAAAAAATTGGTCCAACTGATAGTAAATTTGATATGCCTTACGTTTGTAAGACAAACACACGCGGGCGTAACGTACTCTGAAAGATAACGCGACCACGTTAAACACGTATATAAATAACGTTATACAAGATAAATGATTTCGGTAGGTTAAATTTGTTACACTCGAAAATGTTCTTTTCTAAAATTATAAAACGTAATTTTTTTCGTCATCTCTTCTTTCTCGAATTTTTATTGTTCGATGAGCCGCGTACCTACTTTTCTATATTTAACGTTTCCTTATATTTATTGTATTTGATCTTCGGTTTATATCGAACCAACTAAAATCGTACTCTTGCTCTCCGGGGCGTTAACAAATAGATAAATAAAACTTATCACAAGTATACGGCTATTTCGAGTGGTATTCTTCGGTATTATTATTACGAGCATATTTTGAAAACGCATTAAATCGTTGATGTCGTATAAATACGTGTTTATTACTGTTGTTATTTTTTTTCAAAACGTTCGTGTCGTACCGAAACGCAAAGTCACTGGAACGGTTTGAGAGGGGGAAAAAAAAACAAAAACCCGTCGCACGCTCCTTTTCGGGATTTTGAAGTCTTCCAAGTACACGCTCAGTGATACCGAGAGCGCCGTTTCGAGATTTCGCACTGCCCCGCCGCGCCGAGTTCGCTACGTCACGTCGTCGTCGCGACGACGGGCGAAAGTCGGTTTCGCGCGGGAGATATTCGTTCGGCCTCGTTCGACGAAATCGTAACCGTTCGAGCGGGAAAGCAGCCGCGAACACGGTGTACCTACGCGAACGCGGTCGTCGTCGTCGTTACCCAAGGCCGATCGGCGCTCCCCACCAAGCCCGCCGGCCACCTGTTCGGCCGGAAAGCGCGCGCGTGTGTCCGCGCCGTTCGCGCAGTCGATTGCCGCGTGTCGTCGCGTTCGCCCGTGTCCGGTCGACCCCCCCGAGAGTCCGCGGAGACATGCTCGCCGACGCGGCCCGTCGTCTCTGACCGTCGGCCGCAGCCATGTCGCTCGCGACCGCGATCTCGCTGGCGATCGCGACGTGCGCGACGCTCGCGGTCGCCGTCGCGCCGCCGCCGCACCCGGTGATCGTGGTCGTGTCGTTCGACGGCTTCCATCCGGACTACGTGCGGCCGGACGTGACGCCCAACCTGTTCCGGTTCCGGGACGCGTGCGCCGCGCCGCCGTACATGCGGCCCGTGTTCCCCACCAAGACGTACGTCAACCACTTCACCATGGCCACCGGCCTGTATCCCGAGTCGCACGGCGTGCTGGACAACTACATGTTCGACCGGAACAACGAGACGATGCACTACACGTACGAACAGTTCCACCAGAACGACGACGTGGTCCCGATATGGGTGAGCTCGCCACACCCCCGTCCGTCCACCCCTGGGGGGGGAGGGGGGGTAGTGCTTCAGCACGAAGGGTTTGACATTGGCTTAACGTGCGATCTGCAGTAAAAAAATTATTCTGGTTATCTGCCGGAAACTGCGGTCCACATCGGATTGGCGACCCCCGGCGGGCAATCGAACCCCGGTCTCCCGCGTGACAGGTGGGGGATACTTATGACGATAATGCCGAGGACACGGTGGTTTTTAACCGTTGCCGGTCCGGCGCCCCTTGATCGTGATAACTGACCGCCAAACACGATGACGACGATTGATATATTATATTTTCGTTTTTCCGTCGTTCCGCGTTTAAAAAAAAATTAGTCGTACGCCATGGTTGTTATTTTGTCGAGATCATTAGTAAATAATAATAATATGTTAAACGAGTTGGTACCTAACACAACTCATGTGCGTCTGTCGTCATAATATACAGACGTGTATTGTGTTTGAGTTTTTTTTTTTTACATAAATATAACCTGTTGAACTATTTTAATTGGTGCCATAGAAAATAACAGATACAGTTATTTGATATGTAAACGTAATAGTCAATTTAATACGATCGTTTATAAAACAATAATAATTGTCACAGCGTCTCTCAGAAACACGCGTTCATTACCGATACGATATCGTTTTATACGCGTTTATTATAAACATGCAGTTAAACGATTCGTACGAAATACGGTATTTAGTTTAAATTATTAAAAATTCACCACGATTCAATTCTAAAGCTCGAGTAACCTGAAAAAACGGGTCGCGAGTCGTGTCCCCGGGGTGTGTGTGTGTGTGTGACAGCTACGGTGACATTTCTAGCGATTATCAACAAAGTTGAGCGTAATAAATAAGTTTTAATGAAAATCAAGTTTTATCATCATTAATTTTCTTTTTATAAATATGAAAACGACGTGTCCATATATACTTATATATAAAGCAAACTTTATACATTTTGCTCTTTCCCGAACCTCGCAGTAGCGCGCGAAACACGAACAGACGTGTCGTTTTCATTCAATGGGTCTCGTCTACCCCGTGACATTTTCTCTAAACGCGATTTTTGATAATCTGATCAATGTGCGTTGTGTGCACCGAGCCGTACGCCCTTCGTGTCGTAATAATAATTAATAGCACAGTTCGACGAATTCGCCCCCGTCAACGTCCTCTGCACACGAATGACAGTAAAGTAGTTGTAATCGTATAAAATATAATGCTCAAAAATGGATTTCAGAAAAATGTCACGACCTGATTAATTGATAGTTACAATTCATTCGTGAAGACTCAAATAATGAATTTGTGAGAAACTGTAATAAATTAATAATTTTTATAAGCAATGCTAGCAATCCCGTTAGGGGACCTGTTTAACAGGTCCGTTAAACAGTTCGAGGTGTAGACGTCTTTAAGTCAAGAGAGCATCTGACATATTTTTGAAATCATTTGAATCAATTTAATATTACAAATGTGATGTAGGAGTAAGTCGTTATGTAACTATTATGAAAAGAATCCGGTAAAATATCTTTGACTCAGATTTGTAATTTAATAATCGTCTAAATTCAGAGTCTAAACTCTGTGTAGTAGAATTCGATTTTGAGTTAGAGTGACTGAATGACATCGTTTATTATTATTCACGCACGAAATATCTACTGTAGTAAAGCGTAGTAGTTTGTATACATTTAACCAATGGTATTTATGTTATTCGTGGTATTAGAGAAAAACGTGAATATATTGTTTTGAATATTCAATTTGTGCACATCGTATAATAAAATCATATATTTTAGAAGTTATTGTTGGTTAAATATTAGGATTTTTTTTACTCTTCGTGACGATAAAGCAGTGAATCACAAACAATAATTTATGTTCGTCATTTTTCGCGAACAGATTTTGTGCTATAAATAATAATAATAATATTACATTAAACAAGTACGTGATACAATACCATTGATAGCGAATATGAAAAAAACATCACAAAAAATTATCAACTCATATATTTTAGAAGTTATTGTTGGTTAAATATTAGGATTTTTTTTACTCTTCGTGACGATAAAGCAGTGAATCACAAACAATAATTTATGTTTGTCATTTTTTGCGAACAGATTTTGTGCTATAAATAATAATAATAATATTATATTAAACAAGTACGTGATACAATACCATTGATAGCGAATATGAAAAAACATCACGGGAGAAATGTTCGTGTATGGACTGTACGTGCATGTAACGTAACTTAATTCTTACAGCATCATTCCTCGAGGGTCCATCACTGATCCGATATTAGTTGTATACACTTTGTATGTATCTAATCGTAATATTTTTTCGCTTTCCTTTGATTTCAAAATTCAATCAAAAATATGATTAAGTTCCAATTTGGGTCGAGTCCAGTTTGTTAAATATAGCCGAGCATTCAAAGTAAATGACGTTAGGTAGATATGTTTAGATGGCCGTATCGACCGCACCGCGAGGGGCGCCAAAATCATAAGACCTTTGTTTATTTTCAAGATCGACGGAGAAATAATATACATTGATATAATTTGAATATCTTATGATACGTATAAACGTATTATTTATATTATTTCATTTATTGAAGTATACGTTCGCTTTTATTTTATTTGTTAATATTGTATTTTCTATAAGTATAACTTATATACAATATAAAAAAAGCATGGTCATCTATCTCTACAAATACTCGCATTTAAAATTATAATTTAATTTATCAAAGATAACACAGAGTTGTAAGATCTAAAATTATAAAAGCTTTACATTTTTACTCGTACTTATTTGTTTGATCTAGTAAATAAATTAAGTTCTTTAATTTTTTTTTTTTTTATATTAGGTGTTTTTTTTTTTTTTTTTGATAAATGTATTGATTACTATTTTTAACTAAAGGTCATAGAATGCCATAAGTACTATACGCTAATCTAATATTTGATATTTTTTTATATTTAAAAAGTAGTAATCCACTACATCACTAATTCGTAATGCGTAATACTACTTGTATAACTTATATGGTTAAAGTAAAATTACAACGTCGAATGTAAATATTGTGCTCTTTGTTATGTTATAAATTAAGACGCAAATGCGTACTCATTAGACGATTATTATATTTATCATAATATCGGTGTTACTCTACTTTTTGCATGCAATTATAATATAGTTTGAAAATCCTAGAAGAATGTTAGTGATTAAGCAATAGGTAGTAAATTATATGTTGGAATATTAATTAATGTGCACTGTTTATAGGACGTATTTAAATAGGTACCTTAATGTTTGGTGGAATCTCTGTAATATATAAACTGTTGACACGATTTGAAATTGTTATAGAAAAAATTTTTTCCATCGTTGCGATTTCACAATCAGAGCTATTTATCATATGATATCGGTGTCGTCTTAACCTTGAAAATATACAAAATAGGTGATGAAGATGCAACTAATTAAACAGTGATAATTTGTAAAAATTAGTTTTCATTGTTTAATATTTTTGCATAAATATCAATATATCATAGAGCATGTATAAGATATTTAAAATGTTTCAATATGTCTTCAAAGAAAGATACAACAATTATTATTAACGAATTGTTAAAGTTAAGTTGCGATCGAAAACATTCTCTTGGTAGACATCAATTTTAAATCACGATTTTTATAATCTTACACGAATTAATATCTCAAGAAATATTTTAATTACAGATACAAAACGAAAACAGCGGAAGCGGACGGCATAGTGGTGTAATGATGTGGGCCGGATCCGAATTTTCATATCAGGGCAAAAAACCAACTTACATCGAGATATACAAAAAGTGAGGACGCATATTATTATAAATTAAAGTGTAGGTGAAGAAGTTTAAGTGGATTTCGTTTAAAATTTTGTCTAGGTATTAGTTATTTTAATTTGGAAGCATTAAAAGAATGCAAGTCTGACTGGCTAAAATGCTATCGGCGTAAACTTTTCGAAATAATGATAAAATTATTTATTTTTTTTGTATATTATCTAAAATATGCATGCGATTACACAAATTCCTTAACTATTACGGCTATTTTTTTTTTCCAATGATAGGTAATACGTGTTTAATTTGATTTTATGATACGTCCTACCTGATGTACTAAATTCACCCTATGTAATGACTTATTAGCTATTATATAGCGTGGACAAATTGTTGGTTTTTAATCGTAGCTATTGACTTCGATAATAATTATTGTTTGTTTGTCCAGGTCAATGCCCTGGTCTTCTCGCGTGGATAAGTTCATGTCGTGGATTACCGACGAAGAAAAACCAGCCAATTTAGTTTTTGCATATTTTGAAGAACCAGACAGTACTGGTCATTTATATGGAGTCGGATCACAAGAGATAAAGAATCAAATCGTCAGAGTAGATACTACATTAAAGTAACGATAATTTTTAAATAGTTTTGAATTTTATGAATTATGTATACTTACGATTAAGTTTATTCTTAGAACTTATCTACATGTATTTGAAATTAATTATTGAGATCATTGGAATTAAAAATTTGTCAGTGAACAATGATTATTATAGTTTTTTAAGTCATAGTAATTTGAAATTAATTAATGTCATTTGAAAATGTAACTTTTTCTATCTACGTGTGCTTATTGTATCTAAAAAAATAATTTCGTTTTACAGATACATACTTGAACAAATAAAATACAGGGGTTTAGAAAATAAAATAAATCTGATCCTTCTCAGTGACCATGGTATGGAAACAGTCACGTATGATAAGTTTATATTCTTAGAAAATTATGTGTCAAATAAGACTTGTGAAATCTTGGTCACGGGCCCCAATGCTTTCATAAAACCAAATCCAGGTAAACATTTATAAACAACAATCTTTAGACAATAATATAAATACCATGTGCTTGTTATTATTTTCAGGTAAATTCAATGAAGTTTATAAAAATCTTATAGATGCAGCCAGAAAACAAGTAACCTTTGATGTATTTCAAAAGAATGAATTACCAAATCGTTGGCATATGAAAAATACATATCGATTGGACGGACTTATTTATTTGTTAGCTAAACCTGGTCACGCGTTTTGGGATGACTATTTCCAGTACATTTTGAATACTACAAGTTGGTATACTCAGAACTATATTTATACTTATTTAATGTTTAACACTTTCACTGTAATTAGCGAAGTGTCGCCGACATTTTTCATTTTCAGTTGTTAAGTTTTATATTGGTAGTAATTTATATTTTATCGTTTGTTGTACTTGAAAACTATTTAATAGATTTAGGTTAATAATTGTTTTATTTACTCTGACTGTGTATTATTGGATCTCGAAAGAAAATGGGGAATTTAGTGAAAACGAATCACACCATTCGAATGAAAAATATTAATATGAGTTTATTCGATTAGACCTTAACATAATTCCCGTTTAATGTTTAATAGCGTTCTAGTTGATTTATCAATTAAATTCAAATTGATTACTAAAATGTAAGTGATATTATATTAATTCAGAGCTGTTCATTTTAATAGTTAAAGTAGACACCTAGTACAACAAAAAATATACACCTGACAATAGTCGGATTAAATTTAATATTTTTAAACGACATACGATTCGTTTTCATAAGTTTAAAGTATTTGAAATTATTTAAACATTATATGAATGAGTTACTTATGAATTTTCATTAAACAATAGTTAATTGTTTTGATTAATTGAAAAATAATTTTAAAAGAAACGTAACGTCATAATTTCTTACATGTTACCTTTATAAAATGTTTTTTTCAAAAATATTATCTACTGTTCATTAATGTACCATGGACCGTAGTAATAGAAAAAAAAGTTAATTCAGGGAAAAGTTAATTTAAGTCCAGTTTTCTGAAATCAGATACTGCGTTCGACAGGTTAATAATAGAGAAACGTTTAATTATTATTTATTGTAACACTTACGCGTTATTCCTCCATTTTAGCCAAAGAAAAGTTCAGAGTGGGCACGCACGGCTATGACAACAAGATTCCCCTGATGCACGCCTTCTTCATGGCTCACGGACCGGCGTTCAAGAAAAACTTCACCGCCCTACCGTTCGACAACGTCGACTTGTACCCGCTGATCAGCCGCGTGTTGGGTCTGGAAGAGCTGGCGAAAAACGTGCGGCCCAACGGGACGATGGCTGGTGTCGAGCAGCTGTTGCTCTCCAAGTCTCTGGCCGGCACCATCGTCGCACCGTTCTTCCACGTCCTGCAGAGCTTATTGGGTGTCGTGTCGCTGCGCGCCGTCAGCCGGTTCCTGTAACAGTGACCTGCCAACGCGGTCACGCCGAATGTTTTCAATTTTATGAGTTTTCAAATACAGACGCCAGATACTGATTTTTAAATATATTCGAAATATGTATTTGAATACTTGTGACAAAGAAAAGAAAATATTTTACCACAAATATAATTTTTTTTTTCAAACATGTTCGAATATTTTCATTTATTTTTTAGAGTAAATTTATTATATTGTGTACAATTAATTTGTACCTGTGTATAAAATGGAACATCGATTGTTTGCTGATTTGTCATCTTTTATAAAAGAGAAATGGTTATGAAGAGAGGGATGACTGTTATTCAAACACTCTCTCGATTGTCTTTACGACCAGGTAAATGCGTATATGATTGATAGTAGTATACAGCTGTTTATCGATCATTTTTTTCAAATTATTTGTGCAAAATAATTAATTTTAAATATAAATACTTTCGCAAATAATTTAAATTATCATTTCTAGTATTCTTTTTTTCTTCTTATAAATCTGTTTAAAATGCGTATTCAAATAATAAAAATCAATGTTACAACTCACTCAGACTGTTGTTTGATAGTTATACAATTAATTACAATCGATAATATGTTAACTGATATAAGCAATTTATATACCTTAATAATGTTAACTTGAGTTTTTAACATATTTTAGCATTTCAATGATTAGTTTGTTCATATTTATTGATATTCGATTCTATTTGGTGAAGTCGTGATTTTTCTGACAAAATAATGCAATTTAACATTGCACATTTTTGGGGAGGGGGACTAAATCCCAGTGGTACCACTGACTGGTACATTAACACTCGATTAATCGACTGGGCTTAAACATTGGACTGTTGTAATCACTCCCATTGTTCTGACGATGAAACCGCGGAACTGCAGCTCGCCGTGTAGTATAAGTGTAATTTATCGTGAGCCAACTGTAAGGTACTCGTACACATACTCCGAAAATCGAGGAAACGATTTGGCGACCGCGAGGACCGATCCGAAACGTATCATAACATAACGAAGCGCCGGGCAAGTGAATAGCTCGAACAAGTGTTTTTCGACCGCGTCACCGAAACGACCGTCACGGCCACGTGACTCTTCGTAACGTTTGTCACAGACGCGTGTTGCAGACGCGCACCTCTTCGAACGACGGCAATAGCGACGTCGTCATGTCGACGTTGACTGTGGCGATCCTGTTCGTGGCCGCGTTGGTGGTCCTGACCGAGGCTGTATCGCGACATCCTGTGGTCGTAGTCGTCATGTTCGACGCTTTCCGCCCCGACTACGTCCGGCCCGACGTCACGCCACACCTGGCCCGCTTCCGGGAAGAATCCGCCTCGCCGCCGTACATGCGCCCCGCTTTCCCCACGGTGACCTTTGTCAACCGCTTCACCATCGCCACGGGCCTTTATCCGGAGACGCACGGCGTGCTCGCCAACAACATGTTCGACCGGAACAACGGGACGATGCACGAGTCGTACGAACAGTACCACTACGACGAGTCGATAGTGCCGATTTGGGTAAGACCGGTCAAATTACCGGTGGGGTTATTTCGAGTGTTGTCCGAATAGTGATCAGATCAAAACGATTCTCGTGATAAAACCCACGTACTTTGGACGAGTCGGGGGCTATAATATGAGTATTTGACAAGTCGACTGGCTCTTGCAAAACACTCGGCTGGTCATTGGTAATATTTCATTCCACGCGATTGGTATTCAATGTGTACACATGGATGGCAAATATACTTGGTTTTTCAGTTTTCAATCAAAAAAAAAATTCAAAATCAACGAAAATAAAATAAAAATTATCAGTGGATCAATAATAAATACAGTGTACATCCGATCCTTCATAATATTGTCCGATAAAAATTGATTTCTTTCTTATTTCTTATTTCGTTGAAAATATAATTAGTATGGAATAAATTTCGTTATTAGTTCATGCATTCATTGAAAAAAACTAGAACTAGTTAATTTCCAGTTATTTTTTTCCATGCACAAGTAAAGTTTGAAATAGGTACATAAACAATATCTAATTTTCCATACAATTTATAATACCTTGCCAAATATTTTGATTACAGATACAAAATGAAAATTGTGGAGATGAAAGATATAGCGGTGTAATGATGATGGGAGAATCTGAATATCAGTATCAAGGCAAAACGCCTACTTATATTCAAAAAAAGAATATGTTCGTATTAATGTTTATAAATTGTAAAGCGAAATAAAGAAAAAAATCGTATTAATAGGCAAAAATCGTTTCAACGTTGGACATCATTAGCAATATTTGATGAAATGTATAAACTTTTTTTTCTACACTGGGTGATTTTAAATTCTAATCATCTTATTTATTACTAGTGATAATTAGTGTATTACGAGTTCACCCTCGAACACTCCCAATGACAATTTTTTTTTATATCATACTACATTATTGTAGTGAATTGAAATTTTAAATTTCATTTAATTTATGTAGATATTGTTATTCATATAATACTTAAAATTTAATGTAATTTATGTAGATATTGTTTTTCATATAATACTTGAAATTTAATGTAATTTATGTAGATATTGTTATTCATATAATACACGATACCGTTTTAGTAAAAACTTTGAATATTAATAGTTAAAAAAAAAAATGTTTAAACAAAATATCATGTCACTATTATTGTTATTAATTATTGAACTTTAGTTTTGCTTAAACAACAGTAAATCATTTTTAAGTTATCATTGTTTAGTAATCATTACTATTAGTTACCATTAAAAATACTTGGTAAAAATGTCTATTATGATAGAATCTAGTAAATAGTATTGACCGGCGTAAAAATTTCTAAAATAAAAATGTTCGACAATAAAATATTTAAGGTGAAATAAGTTTAAATCATAGATATTAAAAATAGTTTAAACCTAACAGTGTTGTAAAAAGTATAATGTTTTCAAATAACATATAATCAATTTAAATAAAATCATTTTTAATTAAACACGAGTGTACACGCGGGAAACTATTTAAGTATGATTTAGCATTGAGACCTACAGATTATTTTATCCATCCGACAATACATAATTTATAATTAAGAATAAAATATATTTTACAACGGCCGTTATATTTTAACCATTCTCGCCATAGACATATTTTCCATTGAACCGTATTAACGATGGATATCATTTTCTGGACATTTTGTTACTAATTTATCATATTTATGTGACTCTTAATGTAATTTAAATATTTAATGTTTATAATCTAGATCAATGCCTTGGAATTATCGAGTTGAAAAAATTATGTCATGGATTAAAGACGAAAAAAAACCTGCTAATCTAATTTTTGCATATTTCGATGAACCAGATCATACGGGACATATGTACGGTGTTGGGTCACAAGAAATAAATGATCAAATCGCCAGAGTTGATACAACATTCAAGTAATTATTATTTTTAGAGTATTCAAAATGTCGTACTAATTTTACCAATTTAAGTGATAATAGTATAGCTTTTTATTGTACAGCGAAAAAAGAACGATTTTTCAAAATATTTTATTTGAAACGTTTAATACAAATAAAACGTAAGACTCGGGAAATATTTTATGGTAAATATTTTCTTTATGCATAGATATCTACTAGACAAAATAACTCAAGAACGCTTGGAAAGCAAAATAAACCTAATTGTTCTCAGTGACCACGGTATGGACACGGTCACGTACGATAAAATTATATTTCTAGATAAATATATCTCTACTACAACCAGCAATTCATTGATTATGCATATCAATGGTTTTGTAAATCCATTTCCGGGTAAATACCACATTGTTAATGTTCGAGACACAACTTTCAATGATCGACCTTTTTTTTTTAGGAAAATTTGACGAAGTTTATTTAAATCTTAAAAATGGAGCCAACACATTGGGAACGTTCGATGTATACAAACAAGATCAAATACCGAATCGTTGGCATATGAAAAACACATCGAGATTGAATGGGATTATTTATTTGTTAGCTAAACCTGGCCATACGTTTTGGGACCACTTTGCCGAATCCTTATTGAATCAAACAAGTTAGTTTACATAATATGAAACACGTTAAATATACACAACGCGATAGTTTGTGTTTATTTCAGTTGGTACTATAATTGGTTTCTTACTATTGAAATGCCTATCCAAATATGTCCATATTTTTTATAGCGCAGTACAAATATTAATACAATATCTGTAAATACGATATCCACTATCGTGGACTTATTGTTTATTAACTGTATAAATCAAACACCTTGTACCATCACCACTTTTCAATTTGTAATTTAAATTAAGTTTTCTTTCATAATACGTAACGACGATTTTTTTGCTTACACCTATGATGGTATGAAAAAACAATCCAAACGGCCATCTTGTCACATAGTTGTAGGGGCGGATGGGGGGTATGTACACAACAACTTTTACGTCATATTATCGTGACATGAAATACTCGCGTGTATACGTAATCCGGATAATTAACAGCTTTAATTATTGTGTCAGCCAAAGCGAATCTCAGATATGGGGTGCACGGGTATGACAACGAGGAGCCTACGATGCGCGCCGTCTTCATGGCTCGGGGACCGGCGTTCAAGAGAAACTTCACCGCCTTACCGTTCGACAACGTTGACTTGTACCCGCTGATCAGCCGCGTGTTGGGTCTGGAAGAGCTGCCGGAAAACGTGCGGCCCAACGGGACGATGGCTGGTGTCGAACAATTGCTCCGCGAGTCCAACGTTCAGCCTCCGACCCCGTTCGTCTAAAGAACTTGGCGATGATGTCGTTCTATTCGTGTTCAAACACTACACACATAATGTATTTGGTTTTACTAAATAATATAAACACGTTCGTATTATATCTAGACTGTTGTTTTGTCATAATATTATGTATAAACCACGTACTGTTTTTAAACCCACAACATCGTACATTTTTTAACTTCGGTTTGTGCCTTTTTTATCTTTTTGTGGTTTCCGCTTTAGATCTGTGTGTGAACATCGTTAGTTTTTTAGGTGACGGACGCACTGTGATATTCACTACTTTTGAAGTCTTTCTACATAATTCTGTATTATCGCGTTTTCTCTATGTATTTCTATGCGTAATATTTCCGATACGCTCAAAAAATACGATCACGATCGCAACGTACTACTGTGGTTCTAATGTATACATTTATCACTCTACGGCTGTCGACAGGGATTTTTATGCGACTGTAATTTCATAAGCGATTTATCGTCGTTATCGTTAACGTATCGTATAATGGATTCTGTTGCTGTTTACAAAAACAAATCTTTTAACAATAACAATTCAAACGACGACGTTGTTTCGAATCGAAGCCTAGAGGTGTTTTTCCCGCGTGAACGAAAACATCGTGCACTTGCCGAGCCTCGATGATAATATCGTATCGTACAAGACGTCCGACCGCGATTCCTCTCGTTTCGCTTGTAAACCGCTCGTCACGGGCGTCGTCGCCGACTAGTTCGCCTTGACGTCGAGGCCGACGAGTGTTTTTTTTTTTTTTCCCCGAGTTTTTTCCTGCTTGCCGACCGATTGACCGTTCGCGCGATTGATAAACGCTCGGCGACGCGAAGTTGCGCGCGAGCGACGCGCAGAAATCGCGACGGCCGGCGGCGAGAGGGAAAGGGAGACGCGGAGCGTCGTCCGCCGGCCCGGCTCTGGCGCCGCAGTACCAGTACTGCGAACGGCTCGACGCGCTCGACCGTCTGCGACATCGGCCGCGTGTCCCTTAGACTCCGGCTGTTCCCCGGGATTGCCCAGCACCTGCCGCCGCCCGCCGTGTCGCGCGATGACGTCCCGGTCGGCCGCCGTCGTGTGCGCGCTGTGCGCGCTCGCCGCGTGGACGGACGCGGTCACGCGACACCCGCTGGTCGTGGTCGTGTCGTTCGACGGCTTCCGGCCCGACTACGTGCGGCCGGACGTGACGCCCAACCTGTTCCGGTTCCGGGACGCGTGCGCCGCGCCGCCGTACGTGCGGCCCGCGTTCCCCACCAAGACGTTCGTCAACCACTTCACCATGGCCACCGGCCTGCATCCCGAGTCGCACGGCGTGCTGGACAACTACATGTTCGACCGGAACAACGAGACCATGTTCTACACGTACGAGCAGTTCCACGAGAACGAAGCCGTGGTGCCGATATGGGTGAGAGCGACCACCCCCCCCCCCCCGTCCGCGTGATCGGAGACGATGATTTTCATCCGCGATTACTAATTGCAATCGACGATTTGGAAAACTACTAGCGATTACGTTTTCGTCTCGGACCGACGCGACGGTATTAGAAAGTGTCGTGAAAATATTGCACCGCTCATATAGCCAATGTACCTGAAAATATTAATATACAAAACCGTTACGAAAAAAATCTCGTTGTTTTTACGTTTGTAAAAAAAATCGTCGAACCTTTCCGGAGAATATTTTTATTCGATTGGCAGGAAATCGTAACTTTTGAAGTATCTTGTTTCAAAGTTTTTAAATATTAAAATCGAAAGTTTCGCCAATAATTATGAACTGCGAAAACGTCGCGGGTTTCTTCAAGTATTGAAAAATCACGATTTTCGATATTTTCTACACGTGTAAAAACGACCAACGTTTGTTTCGGTTCACAATTTTTTTCCAACGTCCATTATTCAATCGACATCTCAGGGGAAAAACTAAAAAACCTTAAAACCGTATTATTTATTAATAATAATTTAGAAAAATAATTTAGGAACTCTAAGATTATAATATATTACTTTATATTTTCATTTGAGTTTGGTTATGTATGCATATTACAATATGCATAAGGTTTAGTTGATAATATTGGTATTATATATTATGACGTAGAATATATAACTATAATGAATTATTATGTTTTAAAATTATTTAAATAAATATTTTAACTATAGACACAAAATGAAAACAGCGTTAGTGGCCGATATAGCGGTGTAAGTATGTGGCCTGGATCGGAATTCCCATATCAAGGGAAAACGCCAACTTATATTCAAAAATTTAACAGGTAATAAAAGTTATAAATTATTATAATATTTGTAGTCAAGTCGAGAAAAAATTTGTCAGTGTGTTGTAGAGATAATCATAAATATCGTTAATATATTTTTATTTTTATAATTTCAGAGTTGTATATTAAAATATTGAAATATGAATAACTCTATTTACATTTTTCTTTTAAAATAAAAGTTGTTTTTTTTTTCCGTTCATTCGCAACGTTTGATTCTTTTTAAATACAACGTCATAAAATTATAATTAGTACATAGATTTAGTATAACGGCGCATAATAGTGACTATAGTTAAACACGATTTGAATAAAATTAAAAAACCTAAAGTATCGTCTAAATACAATGCATAATTGCCAATATTAATTATTCAAATGAAAAATCATACTATTATACTAACGGTCATACTATGTATAAGAAATTTTTTAAATTTGTTGTATCAAATTTGAGGATAAAGCAATAGCATTACGTCTAAAAATATTAAAATCTAGATACATTGTTCATTGTTCTTAGTAGTAAAAATGACGGGAAATCGAATGTCGTTGTCAAACTTTATTACACACATTATGTTTCATCATGATAACTTCATAAAACACACATCATAGTAAAACCAATAGATTTTTTCGTTTCAAGTAGAATCTAATAAGTTAATATTAGTCTTAATATGATATTCAAATGATTATATTGAAAAATGATTTAAAAAATTGTATTTTTATAATATTATGTAACTTTATAACCAAATTACTATCTAGATAAAAATGTACTCGACTTTTATTCTCAATATATACCGAATCAAGTAAAAAAAAAAAAATGAAGTAATGTGGTGCAAAAAATATTTGTTCTCTTTGATTAGTTAAATCTATTTGTTTGACATAAATTATAATCATTTTTTTTTCATCTAGATCAACATCCGGGTTTTCTCATATAGATAAAATTATGTCATGGATTACAGATAAAAAAAAACCAGCCAACTTGGTATTCGTGTATTTTGACGAGCCAGATTTCACTGGCCATTTATATGGAATTGGCTCGAACGAGATAAATGATAAGATTGTTAAAAATGATCAAATATTCAAGTAGGTACTTTAAATTTATAATTCAATGTTAAGAATTTAGGCTGTCCCTGTTGATAACTGAGTAACTATTTAGTACCGATCGTCTATAGTTTTAAATTACGTCTTATTGATTTGTATAATAGGTCACGAAGTAAATGATTTTTAATTTAAGTGTCAAATTTCTACTGGTATAAACCACAAAGTTTCAGTTATAGTCATCACTCTTAAACGCACTATATCGTAAATCGTTTATATTGTTTATGTTTTTTTTAATACGTTTTATTTACGCCACAAACAATGATTTTTATTTCTATAATTAAAATATTATGAAATTATAATAATTCAGAACAAACCATTATTATTTTGTGTGGAATCTACTGGACAACGGTGTTCTTACTTTTCGAATTCAATATAATTTTTATTTATACGTTGTACACTGTATGGAAATTAGAAAATTAAAATTAAAAAATGTACCGACCTTTCACGAGTAGACCTAACTCAAATCTAATATTTTTCTACAACTCGTGTTGCTTCATAAAAAGAATATGATTCTTCAACTAATATTAAATAATCATTTACCATTACAAAACGATACTAAACAATACCCATTTATATACATCAAGAATAGTTAATATAAAATAATAGACGAGTACTCAATTGCTTAAATTGGAAATAATTTGTTATATTATATATATACATACCCAATGAACCCATTCAATTAATGGCTCGATTTTATGTTTAAATAAACGGCAGCTGTTTTAAAGAATATTATGCATTCCGTACTTGGATAAAATAATATTTTCAAACGATGATTTGGTTTTATAGATACTTACTTGACAAAATAAAACAAGAACATTTAGAAGAAAAGATCAACCTGATCGTTCTCAGTGATCACGGGATGAGTACAGTCACGTTTAGCGGAATAATATATTTAGATAAATATGTTTCCAAGTGGGCATATAAAGTCATAGTTTCGGGCCCAAATGTTTTTGTAAATCCGAACCCGGGTAAATATTCGTATTGAAAATAGTAACCGAAGCGTGTTTGAAACGTCAAACAGTGATATCATTGTTGTTTATAGGTAAATTCGACGAAGTCTATAAGAATCTTACGATCGGAGCCGACGAGTCGAAGACATTTAATGTATTCAAAAAAAATCAAATACCAGATCGATGGCACTTAAAAAATTCTCCCAGACTAACAGGGTTGATTTATTTGGTGGCCAAGCCGGGTTACAAGTTTTGGAACGAATATGTGAAATTACATTTGGATCAAACGAGTCAGTTAATAAACATTTTATAGTTTAAAATATATATTATAATATATTATACACTCGAGCACATATACTAGTACACCGGTTCTTAAACTGTGGGTTTCGATTTAAAAGTGGCTTATGATTGAATAATATGAAAATATTAGATAATTATAAAACACTTACGTACTTTTGGTTTTGACTCGGCTGGTGACAATCGTTTTGATAACGATTTCCATCTGGACCGTATCATATATTATATGTGTGTGTATTTTTTTTGCAATCCGTAGATTAGTTTATTAATTAAATGTTTCCAACGATAATTTCATCAATATCCTCAGGAAAAAATTATACAGTAGTTTCACCTCGCATTTTTGACAAAACTAGAGAAAATCACAAAAATCAACGCAAACTATTTGTAGTCAAAATTTCATAAGTATTCCAATATCAATATTTAAGGCTTGATAATTTAATACAATATTTTAGAAAAGTTTCTCTTTCTAGTGAATAAAAAAAAAAAAATGATCGGAAACACGAGCAAAATCATTATGTACAATGGTACATTAGTTTCAAAATTAAAAAAAAACAACTCACTCTTATCAATTGCACGTCACCTGTATGTCATCCGAATCTTGTATCTGACACGTTTCAGCCAAAGAGAAATTCAAATCTGGGGTACACGGCTACGACAACGATGATCCTGAGATGCGGGCTTTTTTCATGGCTTCCGGGCCAGCTTTCAAGAGGAACTTCACCGCCCTGCCGTTCGACAACGTCGACTTGCACCCGCTGATCAGCCGCGTGTTGGGTCTGGAAGAGCTGCCGAAAAACGTGCGGCCCAACGGGACGATGGCTGGTGTCGAACAATTGCTGGTGTCTAGTACCGCCACCTCGACGCCGCAAGTCCAAGGTATATTGGAAGTCGTGTTGCTAAATGCCATCGCCCGGCGATATGGTATTTGATATTTTGATATTTTGGTAAAGTGTGGTTATAAACGAGACGATAATAACGCTTTACCAAAATATCGACACGGATTCGACAACAAACCCTCGGTCGACCCTTGTTATTTTTAATCATTTTTCAAATAATTGTAAATTATTTATGTTTAGAGAACACCCTGCATGGTATGAGAATATATTTTACTATTTTAAATTATACTAAACTTTAATTTAAAAACTTTAATCATTTCGACTACACGAATTATTTATAAATCTTACATTTTTATATAATACGTACTATAAAAATTGTCAAAGAATTTTTATTCGAGTATATATATATATAATATAGTTCATTATTAAAATTTAAAATTATGCGTGTTCACGTTTAGAGCTTTGGCATACGTCAAATAAGTCAAATAAAAGTGGACTTGATTTCTTTCGGACAGAATGTATGGACATTTTCGTCTTTTTTAAACGCAATATAATAGGTATATTTGTTTATTCAAATTTATTTGAGACAATTTGTACGTATTTTTTATCAATTTTTTCAGTAATTTTAGTTTTTAAGTAAGAGTTTATTTAACCATCTAATACTTATTGTTGTTACCGGCCAACGAAACGATATTGTTTTTTATATATTGTGACTGATTATAATTGATATAGAATAATAAAAAGATTAATTACCTTTAAAAAGTTTGAGTTTAGCCAGTCTAGGTGTATAATGAAAAACCTAATTGTTCAAAACTATTTCTATCATATTATTTTTACCTTTGTTAAATTATGTACACCTACATTCTAGTTAAACGGTGTATTGATTCGGAGTTTATAACACGACAATTTATGATGTACAAGTACATTGTCAAAAATATACTGAAATAAAATACATTTAAAAAATAAATAAATAGCAAAACGTTAGAAAGAAACCATAGAACACAATTTATTGGAAATATTTTATAATTGAACAGATATAACCTTGAAAGTAATAATTGTTTTTAAATCGATTAAACACGTTAATGATTAATATATACCGAGTATATACTTCAGTATTTACTGGCCTTTTTTAAACGTACCCAAAGCTGAAATTTAGTTATCAACGAAACGTGTAAGTGTTTTATTATTAGATTTAAACTTATCTTGAAACATTTTTAAAACGCAAAGTTTGGCAAGATCGTTCACTGTATTTTTAAGCCATCTTAGTATCAAACATTTATAACATACCACATAGTCGTGAGCTTTGTCTATACATAATTGTGTATAGGGTGTATTTTTAAATGAGCTCTTGGCTCTTCCAAGGTTAATGTTAATTATTGCTTTGCGTTTTACTTTATTTTGAAAACTATTGAATATTTCGTTTGGTAAAATAAAATTTACCAGTGTTTCACTCAAATAGAGTTCTGTGTATTAAATATTCTTTGTGAAAATTCATTCTGAAAACGTTTGTAAATAAATTATTAATAATATGCAAATATAGAATTGTTTTCTATTTATCGGCACTTACATTTTTTTAATTTTTTAAAAATTGTATCATTTAATATTTGTTTGCCATTTTTTGTTTTTAATGATAAACCGTGAAAACTTTAAACTGAAAAAATATATACCTAATGTGTCATAAGTTGCTCTTATTTTCATATCAAAAGGGTAAAAAATGTTCTCAATAAACGTTTTACAAAAGTTCAAATTTCGAACAAATTCGTTAAAAACACGAATGATTTCTAATTAAGTTATGGTTAAAACCTTAAAACTGAATAAGATTTTTATTTTCAATCACGAGTTCTGAATTTGTTTTTCAAGATGCCTTATAAGTTGTTCATGCTGTAGCAGCTCTAAAAAAAAAAAAATTATAAATATAATTGAGTGGTCTATACAACATAATAAAAAAAATGTTAGAATAATACATTTATTATGTAAGAACGCATTATTTTACTATCTCGCTCCAACGTGAGTCGTATTGACTTTATAACTGTTTACCTGAAATCTCGACTTTTTCAAGACAAATTACTCACAAACTCAAAGATCGAAATACATCATGAAAACTACAAAAGAATATGTACATTTTAAGTATAATCCAATAACTCCGCAATAATCTCAACAGGCTAAATGCACCCCGTAATATATTATCTCCTCTTTCTATTGTAATTTATTTTAATATCAAAGAAGCCGCAGGAACATAATATATCGAAACATTCCAATAAATAATACATTTTTTAAACACAGACCACCCGACAAAATACGTTGATTGATAAATATAGTGAAATTACGAAAGCTATAAAACTTTAAAAACGTATTGTCTTGTTTCAGGCAAACCGAATGTATCAACAGGACGGAAGAAAGGTTGAATACAAATCGACTGAACTCAATAAAAACCAGTTTGTTTTACATAATGTATACCGTTGAAATATGATTAATTGAATAAAAATGTGTTTATCAACGTGTTGTGTTAATATTTTAATTTTTGTAACAAGTATCTAATCTATATTAAATGTCACTTTGAAATGTTCGTATGTGGAAAGATATTTTCTGCTGTACAAAACAACATTAATAACACTATACTAACAATCTGGCTACGTATTCACGAGAAAATGTTGTAGAGTGAATTAACGAAATACCAATAAAACAATATTTCAATTTGAAAATCAATAATCAAGGCAGTCGGATGGTCGAACACAGTGGGAAGACACTATGTGATTGAAAATGTTTTATCTACGCGTTTAAATAGAGTTAACGGCCGCTTGAATTTCGATTTCACCGCGCTGAACACTGCTGACAATCCGCTGCCGAACGGATGCCACGAATTTACGTGTATAATAGAGACTGCGGCACGATCGCAAGGACATGACGTTCTTTGTTCGAATGATTTTCGTAGTGAATACGTTTTTTTCCGCGTTATTATTTTCGCCGTTCACGGCCTCGGCTCGCGTGTACTACGGTCGCGATTTAAATTACCGATCGCGCGTACGTACCATCGTGACGTGAGCGCTCGTTGCTACGTCATGCCATTTCGTTTGAGCGTCATCCGACCGAGTTAACACGTCAAACATTATCCGAACTGTATCGTCGACGTTTCCCACGAATTCGGACGATTTCGTTTTGTAAAACGCGATGTTCCTCACGTTTCTCGGATTCCCGTCGATAGTTTTTCCGATGACGAGTTCGCCCATCGAAAGACGTCGGTATTACACCGCTATGAAACACAACAATTATTGCACTCGCGTTTCGCATTCGTGCGACGGTGACAAATCTCGATTTCGACGAGCCCCCGCTCCGACCGCACCGCCGTCAACCGATCTCAGATCTCGCGCGTTAACTGCACCTACACAGCCGTATGACGCACAATTTCGGCGCGAGAGAAAGAGAGAGGAATAATAATAATGCGCGCGCATTCGCCTAGTATGGCGACAACGTCATCGCACACTTCAAACGGACACCTGTTGCAGTAGACTACGACGCGATACGACGACGACGGTTTCCGCGATTCTAGGCCACCGTATTTTCGGTCTTGTTACATCTTGCACTTCCGGCCCCGCCGCGATGCCGACTCTCCGACCGATCGCAGCCGTTTTGGCCGTGTGCGCGATCGCCGCGTGGACGGACGCGGTCACGCGACACCCGCTGGTCGTGGTCGTGTCGTTCGACGGCTTCCGTCCGGACTACGTGCAGCCGAACGCTACGCCCAACCTGTTCCGGTTCCGGAACGCGTCCGCCGCGGCTTCGTACTTGCGCCCCGTGTTCCCCACCAAGACGTTCGTCAACCACTTGACCATCGCCACCGGGCTCTATCCGGAGTCGCACGGCGTGCTGGACAACTCCATGTTCGACCGGAACAACGGGACGATGCACAACTCGTACGAGCAGTTCCACCAGGACGAGTCCGTGGTCCCGATCTGGGTGAGTAGCGACGAGTGTGTACTCGTTTTTGTCTCTTCGTACCTGAATGTCGCGCTCAGTTGGCGGGTCTAAAGCTCGTCCGAGGAGGGGGATGAGGAGAGGAGAGGGATGGAGGGATAGAGTCCAAATTTGTTTTAACATGGTATACGTTCGTGTTTTTTTGTGATCAAACAGTTTTTTTTTTGTTTTTGAAACGGTGGTCTTTGTTATAAGTCTTTGTTTGTACGCGCGCACGACAGTCGAAAGATGCCAGAAAACCACATTTAGTATCATTGAATGAATCGAGTTCGAACTTCTAGTTATGACTTATGATGATGTCATATTATGCGGTCTTACGTAGTTCAAATAACATCCGATACGATGTTTCGAACCTAGATTTCAAAACGTGCAGAAAAGACGATAACAAAAAAAAAAAACACTCGAACGATGATATTTTTCACGAAATATTAACGAAATATTTTGTTTCCTTATCCAATTATCAACACGTGAAAATGTTGATTTAATAACCTAAATGTATCGATTAAGAAAACCAAAAGTTCGACAGAATTTTGTTCGATTAGCAGTTACGTATTGAGTATTTTAGACGTTAATTTTATATAATTTCCAAGTAAATTTTTTTGATCAGAAATATGGCTTAATATAGTTAAATAAAATCAATAGCGGATCATTATCAAGAAATAAAGAAATTTTTTTTATAAATAATATAATCATATTAATACTATCATATTAAATACTTTTTCTGAACTTTGTAATTAGAATAGACTATTACAAATTTATTAGAAATTACAATTTAATATTATTATTTGATATGAACAAATTAATTTTTTATAATATTACTATAAATATCTATACGAAATATTAATTATAAACTGTAGCACACTTTATCCTTAAAAAAAAAGTGCCAAGAAGAACTAACATTACGAAAGGTAGATAAATATTTTTCTTACTGTATATTTTAGTAAAGTAAAGATGATAATATATTGTATAACTTATACATAAAATAGATAAACCTATATACAATTATATTACACTATTTATATTATCAATTATCAACAAAATTTTGATTAGGTACCTATTAATTAGACGCAAAAAAATATATTATTTAAAATGTTTTAATATAAATCAATAATTGTACTTGGTTTTCTTATGATTTATATAAGCCATATAAGCTATGGCTGATCGTAAATAGTAAATCCTTTATATTTTTCAAATTGCATAATTTGAATGATAATGATTAATGAAAACCAATAAATTAACACTTACGAGTAAATACTTACAAACATTAATTCTTCGTGTGGCCTAATAGTTTCTAGATACTATTTCATAACTTACACTAGCGTACTAGGTATACTCTTTTGTCTTCAATTCTTTGAATATTAATAATTTAATAATATGTTACATTTAAACAATAATATTTAGTTGAAACGACAGCATACACGATTTATCAAACGAATATTATAAATTCGTGTTGTTATACATTTAATTAAGTCAATTATTTTGTTAGAATTGAAAGACCGATTTTAAGTAGAAATATTTCATTTATTAAAATAACAATTTAATAAACAATAAACATGACTCTCGGAATAATTTATAGTTCATTGAAATTCAAAAAAAAATAATTATTTTGTATTTAAGAGCTCGTATGGTGTAAGTCTTATAAAAAATAATATTTATAATGAAATAAACTACCTATATAAATCAATCAATTCAGTAAGTTTTTGTTTTCGTTTTTTTGATACGAACGAATATACGCATACGAATATATTTTTAATACAGTTTAATTTCTAGTACCTGCCTTTATAAAACGAAATGTTGAGAACCACCAACAATAGTACAATAAATTACGTGTCAAAATAAAAATATCGTAACGTAATTGATTTTTATAATTGTGTAACATGACACACGAAAAGGCACCAAAACAAACGGCTGAGAATTATTTATAAAAATTTTACTTCCAATACGAGTTTAATCATTGAACTCGGTTTATAATCATTATTATTGGTTATTAGTTTATTACCGTATTCACTTAAATTGCATTGTTCTAAAGTTAATTAAGATTGCGAATTCGTACAAAAAAATAATGTCATTTTATTGTCCGTTATAATTTATAATAATTATTACTTATTAATTACAGTTATACGTTTACATGTACGTATGTATGTATGTTGCATTAGTTAAATCGATTTGAAAAAAATATATTAATAACATATCGCACGTGAATATGTAACAAGTGAGTTAATTAGCGTTTTGTGTAAAGCAAAATATTATTATGTACATATTATTGCCAATCAATTATGTAAAGGTTAAGGTTTGGCAGTCACGAGAGAGTGAAATATTAAGCACATCTATTACTTTCACAATGGTAGAAAATAGTGACTTTCGTCGATTCAGAGTGCATAATTATACTTATTGTGATATTATTGTAAAACACTATAGTGTACTACCTATATAAATACGCATTAGATAATTGTATTCTTAAAATTGTACGAATTATTATGGCTAAAATGCATTAATTTTATTGGAAGAAATCGAGAGGACTTTATTGTTTATATGTTTTCGAAAGTTATACGAGTTTTTCCGAGGAAATAAAACTGGATAGTGTTACTCGTTGGAATGTGAGAATATGCGGATCGCGGAGATAAAACGATTGTTATCGGTGGAGAGAATTTACGACTGGCCAATAATCTTGCGGGGCTGATGGAAATCTTTATATTGAAATGGAAAAAAATATAGCACAAACGGTCGGTCCACACTTAATGATTAACTCGAGAGACGGCAAAATTGAAATTTAGCAAAACATACAAAAACAATACTTGCGAAAAACGTGAACCACTCTGTAGCCACGAATAAAATATTATCTTTTATTATAATATTATCTCATCCAATAAATATATTTAAATTATGTAGTAATGTTAGCACGTGTCATTGGTTTTACGTACTCACAACAAAACGTTTTGTGAACAATATTAACATCAATCAAATAAAAACATAGCACTCACCTGCGAAAGCCTCCTCTGTTTGTGTGTGTTTTCGTAAATTCTATGATTAGTACCGTCCTTAATATTCTAGCCCAGTTTTCGTCGTAATTAAAATCACTGTGTGGGGTTATGAACAACACCAACAATTGCCACGATTGTCTGCTGCAGAAATACAACAATGCTAGAAAAATAAAACCATTGTTTGGGTTTACGTTAATTTCGACATACAATAGTAATTATTGTTTTTAATAATAGATATTCTTTTTTTTTAGTCGTAGTGGTATATTACCTGTAGTATATTATCCGAATTATCACGGCGAACGTCTGAAATGTATTATGAAAACGTCTTGTTGACATTTAAACAATCCTTAGGTAACACGCGTTGATCTATCCATCTAGGTGATACTCCTGTCAATCATATGAATTGAACTTAACAATTAACAAATATTCTAATTAACAAATATTAAATTAAAACGCAAAGCCGATGTTAGTAAATTAAAAGAGTATAATATAACAGTGACTTTCTCTCCCCGTTTCAAAACTGAAAAAAAAAACAAAAACAATCCAAATCGATTTACATCCACTTCTGGAGAGGGGCGCTGGAAAAGCCGAGTCTATATGCGCGTTTGGCGCGAGGGACCAGCGAGGTGAAGGACCTAAGGGAGTGAATAATAATATGCCCTACTCACGAACACATCCGCCACTGGGTCAGATCAAGTTTTCTGTTTACGTAGTTATAACTCCATTGAAAACGTTGCCATCAAAGTATATATTATAATAAATTTCAAACCTCAGTTCTCATTAACTGCGTATTGTCTTACGAGAGATGACTTAATTATAGATGCAAAACGAGTACAGCGGAAACGGACGATATAGTGGCGTAATGATGTGGCCCGGATCGGAATTCCAGTATCAAGGAAAAACGCCGACTTACGTTCAAATATACAACAAGTAATGATTACATTTTTCAATTATTACAACTAAAAGCGGATATTATATTGTTATTTTTTCTTCAAAAATGTCGACATAATACATCTATCAGTTTTCTGAGAACAGCTCAAAGGCCATGCAAATACGTTAACATTATGTACGCATTCATTATAGTTTAATTTGAATATTTTATATCAACGAAACATTGAAATTCTCCGAATAGTTGGGACGTAGAGAAACAGTATGTAACACCATACCACATACAATTATTATTAATTAATATATATTTTATAAATTTTGCATGTACCGAAAACGTTTCTTTAGAAATGAATAACCAAATATTGCGAATACTCTCCGAAAAAAGAAATATTTTCGGCTTCTCTTTTGGAATGCGTTGATAATATTTTAACGTTAGATTCGATAAACGCGTAAATACTTAAAAAGCGATTGGATGTCGAACGATTTGTTGGCCGAAAATTCTAATAAATTATCTAAATTATATTATTAATAATATCGACAGAGTTAAGCGTTGAAAACTATGAAAACGCTTCCGAATTTAGAACAAAGCACATTTAATAATAGTCGGGTTAATTTATTTCATCGTATTTTGTACATTCGGTTTTAACATAAAAACACGCGAAAACTTGTAAAAATATCATCCATTATTAACTAAAGAAAGAAAACTAAAATTAAATTTAAAAATAATTACCGAAAATATATTTTTTGTAGATATGTTTTCAGAATATGTCACGTCACTTCTTCATAATATCGATCGGTTCGATCAGTTTTAAATCACTTCAGTCACGTCTGCACCCGGTAAAATATTGTTCAAACAATGTACGCTGAAACTAGTAGACGTCGTATACTATTCAGTATTCATCCGACATAACTTCGTAATGCACACGAATCGAGTTTTGATTTTTTGATCGAGCGATTGCCTAATGAGCGAGTATCGCGAAACGGCCGGCGCCCAATCGCCAAGCAACTATTTACAATAATTGTCACCCATAACGCGAAATTCGACCCGTTTTTGTTAAATAAACATTGTAATGTCTGCGTTTATATTTGCCCAGGACGATTCCGTGGAACTCTCGTGTGGACAAAATTATGTCGTGGGTTAAAAACGAAACACGGCCGGCCAATCTAGTGTTTGCGTATTTTGAAGAACCGGATAAAACTGGTCACAAGAAAGGAATCGAATCACAAGAGCTGTCTAATCAAATAACAAGAGTAGATAATACAGTCAAGTAATAATGATTTATAAATAGTTTTGAATTAAGTAGATACATTTTTTTCAGAATCATTCGATTTATAAAAAAAAAAATCCAAAATGAAGTGGTATTTTTGATACTATGGCGTGATTTATATACGATATACCAAATTTTTTTTTTTTTTTCTATAAATTCATACCGTATAAAAACTATTTTAAAAGTCGATTGTAATTAATATTCTTGCATACTATTCTGCGATTTTTATTTTACAGATACTTTTTAGACAGAATAAAAGAAGAACACTTGGAAAACAAAACCAACCTGATTATTCTCAGCGATCACGGGATGTATACACTCACGTATAACGGAATCATAGATTTAGACGAATATGTGCCTAAATCCAATAATACAACGAGTAGTTACAAATCTATAATTACGGGTCCCAACGCGTTCATATTGCCAAATCCAGGTGAACAGATTTTAAAACAATATTTCATTGATGTAATAGATCCGGGAATAATCGTACCGTTGTGTCTGTTAAAGGGAAATTCGAAGAGGTTTATCAAAATCTTACAAAGGGAGCCAATAGTTCGCGGAAATTTGACGTATACAAAAGAGATCAATTACCCGACCGCTGGCATATGAAGAATACAACCAGATTAGACGGAATACTTTATTTACTCGCCAAACCGGGTCATGCGTTTCAATACAAATTGTTTCAGTCGATTTTGGAAAATTCAAGTGAGTTAACACTTTACAGTTACTATAATAATTTAAGACTAACAGGGGATGTCAGCGATTTTAACACGACCCTCCCCCGCCAAAAATACTATAAAAAAAAGCGCGATTGATTTTAATTTCATGTGATTATTTAAACCTCCGACTTATATGTACCGCAGTCACGTCTACGTCATAATAAGAGAACTAAGAAAATTAACAACTAACATACCCTTTCCTCGTTACAAAATCATTTGACCGCCACTGATTGTAATATAATCTGTCTTCTTACTTTCTCCTTTATATTACGGCAGAGGGGTCTTCAACCCGAGGTCTGGCTTGTCATTATTTACGGCCCGCGATCACAATTATCTGAGTATAGTGTGTACATTTTCTATTATGATAAGTAATTTATATATTATGTATGTCGTAATAATTTATAATTCAAAATTAATACAATATGTTAATTTAGATTCGACCAGTAATCGACCTACATAATATTTTCGTCCCAATGTAATATTTTTGTGAAGTTTGTTTTTTTCCACTCGAGTTAAAAGGAGAAAAAAAACGATGTTTTCCTTCTCCTTCACACCAGACCAGCGTGTAGTAGTCGTACAGGTGTGTTTCCCCGCATAGGTATATAATATGTGTTTATGCCGTTGAGTAAACATTGTGTCAAAATATTTGCTCAAATACTGTATTGACCCATTTTCATACCGACACTACACGTGCCGAAAATCTGTGTTATTTATATTCAAGCGATCGAATAACCAACAGCACTCATCAATAAAATATTTATATTACAATCATTATAATATTGGGTTCATACTCGATCTGTATTATTTAATGGCACGTATTACGGTTTGAGTTCCATAACCTAATTGTACATACCTCGTAGAATACGAAAAATGATCGAAAAGTTGCTATAGTAGTTTTTGTAACACGAACAGCTGACGTTTAGTTTGCACAGTGTTGAAAAAACACTGCTGTGGGATAGTTTTGATTTTCGAAAACATTTTTTTTTTCGAGAATTTCTGCTACTCGTACAAATACTAAACATCGTACTTTAAGCGTTTTAAAAAATTCCAATTCCTGCAATGACAAAAGTATTTTAGATTATTAAATTCCACTAATAGCGCGTGTAAATGTTTCACAGTGCAATAAGATAGCTATGTATACCACGGAGACGATAACAAGTTTGTACTTTGATAATTTGTTAAACGCAGTATTTTGACAAAAAAATAAATACCTTTCAATATTCCAACCTCAATTATGGTTAACATTTTTAACGATATAGACGCGACTACATTCCAGTTTTTCGACTCGTACTGTTGATCATGTGATGCTGTTCGAACAGTAGATCATACGGGCGACCGTCTTGGATTCGTTATTACATCCATATTCACATCAATAGTATTAATACCCGCGATTTCGAATTACCGAGGTCATGCGTTTGAGAATCTAATAGTCTCTAATATGTCAATTTAAGTTCACATATTATTGAAAGGTTGAGGTCAGGTTGGAATGGTGTTAGATATCTTATGAATATGTTGTTGCCTACGCGGTTCGCCTAGTATTACAGTATTCATACCCTGTTACGTTAAATCAAACAAACCGAATGTTCATTGTTATTGTATTTCATTTTCAATTAATACTGTTAATAAATTAACAATTAATCGTAATAATTTACTAACCTAAACGCTTCTCAAAGTAAAACAGTCATAAGCGCGCGTCGTTCTGACATTAAAGTTTACACGTCATAAATTTAAAATGACTTTTGGTAAACGAAAAAATAAATAAACACTTATGAATATTACAATATCATCCACTTGAGATATATGTTTTTTTCAACGTAATTTTTCGCTCGTTCATTTAACGGTTG
Organism: Drepanosiphum platanoidis; assembly: GCA_948098885.1. Classification (NCBI taxonomy): domain Eukaryota; kingdom Metazoa; phylum Arthropoda; class Insecta; order Hemiptera; family Aphididae; genus Drepanosiphum; species Drepanosiphum platanoidis. The sequence goes on from OX402528.1 coordinate 20,587,747, forward strand.
TAAAATACCACGACTCGTAACTCAATAATGTGATTCGGCTACGCAATTACATATAATATTGCCTGTAACCAATTGTGCAGGTCACAATTAAACGAGTGACGAGTGCCTATATATCCACACGCAGGTGGCGCCGAACACAGGGTCGGACGACCGTCCGACCAAAATATCGGGTTGGTGGGTAAATTTTATTTGAAATTTTGCATCAAAAAGTGTTGTTTTAGATACCAGGGTACACTAAAACAAAATAAAGAAAATATCTAAAAAGTTTAAGATGATTAAATGCATTACTTTTTAAATGGGCTGGAGTGAACCATTTCAGTATATATTTATAAGTCATTTTCGGGGGCGGACGGTGGTTATTATGTCGGTGACTCGTTCGCCCGAGCGTTTCAAAACTAGTTCGGCGCCACTGCCCGCACCATTCGATCGATCGACGACGTTGACCGGTCACCACGTTTTTCGTTTCAGCCAAAGAGGAGTTCCGAGCCGGAGTGCACGGATACGACAACGACGAGCCGAGCATGCGAGCCATTTTCATGGCGTCGGGACCGGCGTTCAAGAAAAACGTCACTATCCAACCGTTCGACAACATCGAGGTGTATCCGCTCATCAGCCGCGTACTGCACCTTAACGAGCCGCCCAGCCGCGTGCGACCCAACGGGACGACGACCCACGTCGAGACACTGCTGTCCAAGCCTTCCGAATGGGATGGGTCCGGGTCCGGGTCCGGTTCCGGTTCCGGTCCAATCCGCGCCGGCGCAGGGTCCATTATTGCCCCTTCGTTCGCGAACGTCCGCGTCGTGCTGGCGACCATGCTGTTGCACGCGATCGCACGAATCCTGTGACCGGAACCAGATCGATGAACCGGATGTGATACCGTCCTCGTTTCGATTTCGTTTACACCGTATACCTAAATTTTACAACTGTTACAAGACTGACTTATTCGGCCCCAAATTCATGAAATTATGCACCGTTTCACCATGACTGAAATCAAAAAATTTTTACGATACAAGTATACAACGACGTAGTACATAAGAAATCATACTAATCATAAAGATATAGCTACTTAAATAATAACCAGTGCAATATATTAATGTACTTGAATAACGCATTTTTTTAAGACGTATTTCGGTTTCGAGTACCGTCGGATGTGGGCTAAATGATTAATACACAAACCCGATAAAAATAAAACACAAAATCCCTTGCCCTAATATACGAATTATAAATTCAATCTTAATATATCTCGAATACATATTTTATAGAAGTGCCGCCAAAATATGAGCGAAATACTTTAAATTTTTTTATGATTACAAATATATCGATATTCTTTGAGTGAGCATACTTTATTTTTTTAATTTGAAATATAATATGAGTTTGTAGGTACTATGTACAATTTCAACAATAATACGAGTTTGAATTTCCATTGTTTATTACTGAAAAACTATTATAAGGTTGGTAGTTATAAAAGAAGGTAATTAAGTAAAAAATAGAAATAATACTTTCTTCAATTTACTCAGAGTCTAAGAAATAACTATACTTCTAAATTAATCGAATGGTGAATTTATTATGTTTAACTCACGGTCGCCTTTTAAGAAAAACAACTTTTAAAGTTTATGACTGAAACCGTCGTAGCAAATATAGGACCTTTATTGTAGGTATTTAGCCAATAACGAAAAAGGACCACTGAGTCTGAGGAACTAAAAAAAACTGGCAAAATGAAATAAGAAGAAAGGTGTGGTAAAATAAATTAATAAAAATACTTACATTTTTGTTTTAATCGTATACAATATACATTCTTCAGTTTCTTCTAGATTTTTATTTATTTTCGTGATATTAGGTGTTCTTTTTTTTTTATTGTCGTCTAAAAAATTACATGAAATAATGAAACAACTCGATTCAATGCTGGTTTATAAAGCATAATTAATATACCCACGTCCTATGTATGTGAAAAATCTGCAGAAATATTCTTTTAAATGTGAATTATTATTCTAATCAGAATGAGTGTTTAGACTGTTTAGAGCTTGAGAACTCTCAATTTGTCATTCGATTTTCAAATATTGTTGTTTGCGAAAAATGTAATTTTATCGACCAAAATAAATATTATAATAGTATTGTGTGAAAGTGTCACACCGCTATCGCAATAGTACAAAGCGATGAGTGATTTAATAAACAAATGCATAATAAATACTTGAAGCTCTTATCATCAAGAACTTGATCGGTCGTCTGATATATATATTGGGTTTGAAATAATTGTTCACCATTCGTTCTCAAGCGATAGTTTCATTTTGTTTTAACTACAACTGTAATAACTAATAACTATACTTAGTGTAAACGTGTACATATTATATATATATATATAGTAAAATCTTACATTTATACTACGTTATAATATTAATAAAAATGAATTAATCCTCGTGGAACGATGAAAATAATGTTTTCTTTTTCTGGACGTGCTCGAGCATTTAAGCACTCGGTGTTTACGTTTCTTGAGCCCCGAGTTTACACAAGTGCTGTGGATCCCTTAGAGTTTCGTTAAATTACGCCACTGCACGTCTGCACGTACACATACCACAACGGAGTCTTACACTTTGTATAATTTTCACAACTGTTTTAAGTCGTTGTAATTTAATTAATTTTTAAAAACAATTGTATCACTCATTTAATTAATACCTTTCAATCGCGTTTGTATGATGTGCGTGTGTTGCTAAAAACAATAAAGTATATTAGTACACGGTTTAGTTTGTTATCATATTTTTTATTCAAACTTTTCGTGTTAAAATAATAATTATGAAATAAATCATATTATTCGATATGCTACGGGAAATCGCGCAAGGTCATTTTTTTTTTGTGTGTGTGTGCTTGTGTGTTCGTACAATTTAATTCAACTGAAACACATTTTTTCGTTGTATTATAAAAGGTGAAAACCAAAACCCAGCGTATTTAATTTGACTGTTGCATAAAAGCCAAGCGTACGGTATTTTCAAATGATTGCAGTAAACATATTTTGATTAAATGTTCCCATGTTTTTAATTGAATTTCAAAAAATAAATATGCATCAAAATGATGTTTGTTATTATGTTAAAATGTTACGAATTGAAAAATAAAATGTATTCATGATGAACTCCATTATGTTGTGGCTAAAAATAATAGCTAAGGTTTTTTTACAAACCGTTAGAATCAAATTAAGTTTAGACACACTTACAAGTAAACGTACTGCAATTTTCGGAAAAATCATAAAAAAAATTAAAGCCAATCTAAAGTCGATTGTTTCATATCGAATGTGTTATCATGAATATGTAACCAAACGCGAGTAAGTATATTATCATTGGCTAATTATAATTCGAATTCGTTGCTAGATATTATGTAAAGTTGGAATTTTGTATTGATTTTATTAAGTATTGATTTTTAATTTCAACAGAATGTCAACGTTAACTGAATTCAAAGGGATTTGTTAAACTAATAACATATTTAATTGGAAAAGGTTAAAAAAAAAATAGAAAATCCCGAGAAATGTTGAAAAAATTATTAAACTTTTGAGAAAACAATATATTAAGTAGGTATATTACAATGAAATTTGCTAGAAAATATTTTGTTCTCAATTGTTTATTTTATATATAAGTGCATATTATTTTATGAGTATAAATTTAAAAATAACTATGTATAAATATATATATATATATATATAAATACTAATATTATATAGCTTTGTGCAATAATAATTATACAATATGTAGTCCAACAATTACAATAAATAATATAAATCTAAATAACTTACTTAATATAACGATAAAAATAATAACCAATAATTTATGTTATATTTTCTAATTAAATTTTAATTTAAATCGAATCTCTACATTACAGACGTCACTGAAACGTTGAACACATTTGAACAACACGTGACAAAATATTGACAGCGATGTTCTGTATGAAAAAAAAATATTCGAAATAGTAGTGCAGTGTTCGATGTTCGTAAAATAAACTAGACAAATACAATTTGACGGCAAAAGGTCAGGCAATGCCGTTACGAATTTCTATAAGACTATTATTTTACTAATATTTATTTGTATTAAAATTATTGTACTTACTCGTAAAATTAGACATTTAAACGTGCGATTTTTTTTTTTCGTATTTCAATCGAATGCATCCCGGCTCCTCCTAACAATACATTTATCTTCAAAAGGCGATTAGCATGCTGTTGACGTTCAACACGCCGTTAAAGGACTCGTAATTTTAATCTGTAATCTAAAATCATGATTTTCATAACCTATGCATTGTCTTACGAAATAACTTAATTACATATTCACATAGTGACTATCGAGTACTTATACACAGACGGACATTATAGTAACATAACGATAACGGCGAGCCTCAGGTATAAATTTCCATATCAAAGAATTACGCAATCTAATTTTCAAACACAGCGAGCACAAAGTGATAGGACGTCAAACGAAATTATTTTCTGATAAAATTACCTTTTGAAAAAAATTCCTAACTTCCTTTTTCGGCCATTCCATGTTGTACGCTTTCGACCAGTATGAGTACTGTTTTTAAATCCAACGATAAACCAAAATTATTCATCGATTCAGTACTCAAATACTTCCTGATTGCCAAAAGTGTATAACATCTACATAAATTATGTTATGATATTACATTTTTTAAATTTTTTTTTTATTTTCTGCGCCTTATTGAAACTGGTAATATATAACACATACAATAATTCTATACGATACAAAAGACATTATGATTCTGGTTTAACATTGGTTTCCAAAATCGATATACTGGCCCGGAAGCGGATAGTATGGAATAAGCAAAATTGAAAATCATTTTTTTTCTTTTTTTCTGCTAATAGTGATAAGATAATAATAATAACAACAATATAATAATTTTAGGACCCTCCATAAATGATTTGAAAGTTTTTTATTTGCAATTTGAATCTATAGTGCCGATACAATAATTAAAATAAATTTACTTACTCACTAATTCCCAATGAAATTCAAAAAACCATTCAAATAATATACAACATTTTTACATTTTTCCGTGTTCCTTTGCCATACGTCTTCCATTATATTTAAGGTTTTTATACTGCATGCAGAACCCAACTTAACAGGTCCTCATATATCATTGGAAAAAAAACCCATGCTGACCTTGACTCCTATAGGGATTGACAACAAATCAATAAATTAATCTACCACTATATACTTTATAAATCTATTAAACATTTCATAATACCTATAGCAATCAATCAACGTTCATTCAGTGTAGTTAGGGAAAAAAATGGCAAAAGCGTTTTGTTAGAAAAAAGTGCGCGTTGAATACGATAAAAAGCTTGTATGGATTAATGAATCATTTGTTGGATAGTTAGATCATTGCGTGAAAATAATTAATATTATTTGAATGGCGACGACGACGTTATGAATATGATTTATTAAAAATCAAGCACATAGTAATTTGTAAGATCTTTCAGAATTTAAAATTCGACAAGATTAAAACGATAAAACTCAATATGATTTTATTATTTAGTTATTTTTATATAATTTATTCATTAAGAATCGTTACATTACTTTGTATTTTAAAAGTTAAGCTTTAAAAGATGGTAAGAAAATCAAGAAGGAAAACCTGCAATATATTATATAAGCGATTTCAAGTTGTCGACTATAATAATATACAGGATATCTCATCATAGTGTTTCTCCCCTTCTAGAAAGAAGAAATTCTTTATCACATTTAGTATTTAAACTCCACAAAATTATTTATTAAATACCTTAAAATAATCAATAACTAATCATGATTCTCCTAAAAAAAAAATAGTCATTTAAATAAAAATCACAAATTAAGTTGGTACAGAGAAACGAGATTCGATAAAAGTTGACCGAAAATCGTTCATATTTTTTATAGTCGCAGTAGTTGTCAAACGGTCAGTTACGTTTTTGTTGCGGACTGTTGTTGTTACGCCGCGCCGGTGTGTGTTCAACTGCGAACAAAAGGAATTACCTAATAAATTATGGTATAATTATCAGTTGATTTCATAATCATATAATTTATACATGAACTCTAGCACAACACTGTCCCGCTGCCGAAATGATTTGTTCTTTCATTAGCGATAAACTATTTTATTTACATTTCAACAATCCACAACTACACGTAGGTACACGAATATCTCCAAGTCCACTGTGTCATTCAGCTGTCCACTAACTTAATGTTAATAACTCGGATCATTATCATCAATGTTAATTATACACTTAATGTGTATTGAGCTTTGGGCACCGTTATCTACCTAAGGGAAATCAATAATAACTTACTAACTACAATATTTAAATTCATTAAAATTCTCACCTTGACTAGAAATGACAGAGTCGTTAGAAGAAAAAATAAATACGTATAATGTTTACCGATCATAATATCATAATATCACAGAGACAATAATGTTGCAGATTTCGCGCGAACATAATTCCATAAATCTGTCGAACGCTTAATTCACTCTGTGAAATAAATGTCAGTTTTAAATTAACACGCAAACATTATCATTAACTTATTAAAGAGATATTATATCTTCAATAAGGTAATTACGAATTAAATTAATTCAAGTCAAATTCATAATTACTTGTTTACTTAATTTTAAACTTAATCGCTGTTGAGTATATGTCTTGTGAAAAAAATACAATTAAGTAAAAACACAATTAATTCGACCGAGTTAAAAAATATCATCGGCATGTCACCACCGAACCATGCGGACATCGGTTGAACGATTTTCGTATTTAACTAATAAAATAAAAGCAATCTGCAATATTATAATCTTCATCGAAACAAACTACCCATGTCATGTTATTATTAAGTATTGCATGTCATTAATATTAATATAACTTCAATATTTTAATGTCATATACGTATATTATATATATATATTAATTTATTTAAAAAGCGAAATAACGTGTGCTTAAAAACGAAAAAATATTTATTTATTTTAATTTTATGGTATATAGGTATGAAACGAATTTCGTGCTTGAAAAGAGACGATTTAGAGCTCCTACAAAGAAGTTCAATTAGGATTCGAATCGATTCCCTATGGTAAGTTAAATCGAATGTATAAAAAAAATAAATAATTATACGAAAATCGACAACGTATGCGTGTTGATTATTTTGTAATATAAAAATAAAAAGTAGAAAAAATATATTTTACCTGACTAAAGGAGAGGGTCTGTGCTCTTTACGAATGCCGGAAGTAGACTGATCGTCTTGAGTTGCGTGTATAGAAATGCTTTCTCCGGATATACGGATATACGTATCCGTATTGCGCGCGCAACTCGGCTGCTATTAGCCGATGGGTGTGGTCTCGAAAATAAAAGTCTGTAATTATAAAAAGTTGTCGAATTCTTGCCGAATTTATGAGTAAAAACAAATATTACGTCATAATTTACATATATATTTATAACTGTTTTTAAATATATAAATAATATCCGTTTTATTCGATATATCCGTTTTATTTCCGAATTATTGATCTGTTAAATTTAAGAAAAAAAAACGTTTCTGAATGAAAGAGGTGGGATGGGTCAACTAGAAAAAGTTTGTAGATTTTCGTATTTTTATAAAATTTCAGCAAAGTCTGATTATATGCTTATAGTTATATGTTTATAAAAACAATTTGTCCCCATGTATTTCCGAATTTTTTTCGTTTAAAATATATACTAATTTATATAGGGAACTTCATATAAAATCCTTAAGAGTTTTTGACGGGCCAAAATTTTTTATTGACATTTTACGAAAAAAAAACGCTCTACAAAGTGTCGTGTACTATGGATTAAAATTTCAGCTGAACTGAAAATCGAGCAAAATCTGACGTGGCCGTGGATCGCGTTTCGTCTGAATTTTTCACACATACCTCCCGTTCACCCAACGGGCGTCGTCGTCGACTGCGGTTTATCCATTTCACGTGTGTCGACGCGAGCGAAACCCTCGTATCGGACAAACTCGTCCGCCGGCGTGCCGACGGCAAACTCGTTTTTCGCCGGTACGCGAGTTTCGGTACGCGTCCCGCGACATACCGCCGAAAATCGACGAAAACCGCACCTGGAAAACACCTGTCGAGGCGGAACACAGACGGCGGGGGAGGTGCGAGCACACGCGCAAAAAGGGGAAAAATTTTAAAAAAACAAAAATCGGTATGTTAGTTTTTTTTTAAATTTTTCCCCTTTTATTACCTGACTGCCGGTCGAAACGGAAAAACGACACCACTACCGGTTACGTCTCGTGGTACGAGACGCATCCGGCTTCCGGGTCCGCGTACTTCACCCGTCGATAGCACTCGACGAAACCGTCGTCGTCGTGCCGTCGTTGACTGGTGTCGACCGTGCAATCGCAGTGAGACGTGGCCGGAGACGGCGGCGGCGGCGGCGGTGGTGGCGTCTCGTCCCACGACGGACAGTCGTCCGGGCCGGCCGCAGAACGGTGTTGGCCGGCGGCTCTCGCCTGCGCCTCGGTCGAGGTACGCCTTCCATTCGTTCTGGCATTCCAAGAACCTCTCGTACGTGTCGTCCGGACCGGGCATCGTCACGTTCATCGGGACGAACACCACCGGGTCGGGACGGAACGCTGCTCTCCGAACAAAGTTCCGGGACCGCCGCGCTTTGGGCCGCCGACACTCGTCGTCTTCTCTCGACCGCGACCGCCGTGTGCACGCGAGTTCCACCATTTTCTCCACTCGTTCGTCGACCGTCGGAGACGACCCGCAGTCTCTCCTGGATCGCCGTCGGTCCGGGAGATTCGTGCATCCCGGCGACGCCGCGACGCCGCCGTTAGTAGCGCGCGGACGCTCCGAACAGCAACACGCAGCGAGCGAGCGCGACCGCTTGCAGTCGAGTTCGTCGTCGGCGCGGTCGGCGGGCCGAACAAAGTTCCGGGACGGCCTCACTTTGGGCCGCCGACACTCGCCGTCTTCTCTCGACCGCCATTTGCACGCGAGTTCCATCACTCTCTCGACTCGTTCGCCGTCCGTCGGCAACTCGCAGTCTCTCCGGGACGACCTCGATCGCCGCAGGTCCGGGAGATTCACGCGTCCCGGCGACGCCGCGACGCCGCCGCCGCCGGAACAGCAGCACGCGGATTGCTCGCGGCCCGCGCCTTCTCGACGGCCAGCGGGTTTCGCCGGCGTCGAGGACGCGTCGTCTTCCGCGACACGGCGGCGCATGTGCAAGCACCCTGCTCGTCAGCCGAGACAGGTTCACCCTGCGCAGGACCGACGGCCTCCGCGGCTGGTTCGCGATGGCGTAGTCCACAACGACGCGTCGGACGACTGCAGGTCCAACACTGCGATGCACACCGACTGGTCGCTGCTCCTGCTTCTGGCGAACCGTCTTCGTCTATACATTGCCTTGTCTCGGGCGAAAGCTTTGCTGTTTGTTCGCCGACTTGTGGAGAAATTAACTTTTGTTCGGAATATATTGTGTTGGCGATAATTTGTCAGGTGCTCGGTAATTTGGGATTATAATGAATTAATGGAATTCGATTTTCCATTGATGATTCTCGGGGTCCGGTCGTCGCCATGGTGACCTACGACGGTTTTTTTTTTGTTTTTTTGATTTGGCCAGCTATAATAAAATATTATACTCGTATTATATAATAAAACGAAAAAACTCGTGTAATAATGTCAAATAATAATAAAAAAAAAGTGAGCCGTCGCGGGACGCCTGGCAGATGTGAAACATCAAAAAAAATTTTTTATGCGGTACGTGTTCTGTACTATTAAAATCTGAACAGCTTGTCGTAGGTTGGAAAGGTACATTTTGTTTACTTTTCCTTCTTTCTGCTTCAAGTTGTTTTAGTTCTTCACGGTGCTGTTCCCTGTATCGTTGTTGCCGAACTTTTTTACTAAGAGCACTGATATAATATATATAATATAATATAAAACAGTATATATAAATAATATAATAATAATATATTTAATATATTTAATATATCGATATAGAATTATTAAATAAAAGTATTTTTACTAGTATTTTTACACATCATAATAAAATCAATAGGATCCTCGTTTCACTCGGAATCTAAAATACCTAATATTATATTTTACGAACGGGTAAAAAAGTTATTCGAAAGTTTAGGCTATCGTTGTGTTAAGAAGAAAACGTATCGAGCATTTTTTACCTAAAAAACGCTGCGTGACACTGCTTTTCTTGCTCCACCCCTAAAACCACCGCTGAGTCTACTGCGTGAAGTCATGTTATAGTGTATTAATGTATGAAACAGAATTTGCTCCTCCTTCTTAATGATCGAGTTACGCCTACATAATATTATGATCATCACAATAAAATTATTCATAAAATAAATCAATAAACGCGTCGATCGTGAAAAAATGTTGCTGTGTTGCGATAAAATGAAATATGTAATTATGACGAAATCGTTTCCGTCTTGTTGAGAACCGCGGCGCGGTCGTCGAAACGATTAGATCTAAACGATCCGACAACGGTTTCCGCAAAAACGTGCATATTACAATATTATTGTATATAGTCGTTTGTTATGAATAGGGCTCGGAAGTTATTGCACTAAAAAACGTTGAAAATTGATTGCATTATTGCCTTAAAGAATACCCAAAATTGCACTTAAAAATTGCGCTTAAAATTTGTTTTTATTAATGGTTTTTAGTTATAACTTTATAAGTTAACTATTTATTTTTTTATAGACATTGATTGCTTATTTTTCGGCATTTTCGACTTCAATACGAAATAATAAGACACAAACGTATAATACGACGAAACACGCGACACACTAAACGACTGACTACTGTAGACTGAAGAAGTGAAGACTAAACTAAAATTCTATAATAAACTTAAAACTACAATTTAGTACAATCTACAAATCACGATATACCGTCATATTTACCCCAATATTTCTAGGTATTAATAATAACCGCGGCATCGTCTTATCGCATTTCTGGTCGATCTAAATCTCTAAATAACAATCAATACGCGTACTATAAAAAAAAAAAAATATATATATATATATATTTTAACATACCTATTACCTTCAAAAAAAATTAAATTATATGTTATTCACAATTTACAAGTATATAAAATTGTACAAAAATGAGAAAAAAACAACAAAATTGCAGTCAAATTGAAAAAATTGTCAAAATTGCAACCAAATTGAAAAAATAGCTAAAATTGCAAAACGTTGCACTAAAAACTTTTAGATTTAAATTCGTCCTCCCATGAAATGAATTTAAAACCTACTTAGCAATGAATCCAAGCAATGGAAAAAAAGTTGCAAATGCAACAACTTCCGAGCCCTAGTTATGAATTAATGAGTAATTAATGTATTACTCTGTACCTAAAACTCGAACTTTTAGCTTAAACGAGGTAGATAATCATGTAAACATCGTGTGTCTATGTAACTCGTGGTGATTATTTGATGAGAAAAAAAAATTGAAATTGTTGTTTATTTAATATATTGAGGATTATAACGTTATATCGTTTAATGCGTCGATATTGGACCGATAACGGCGGGACTCGCAGAGATGTCTACGAGGTGTTTACGGTGTTATCGATCACTTGACCCACTCTATGACGATCGAGGACGAGGCGCCACCACGTGCGATAAAACACGAAAACAATACGATTAAAGTGCGACGCGACCGAACGTTTTACAAATAATCGCGGCGAAGAAAAATTAAAATCGAACGGATCGTCGCGACCACGTGCCCGTCGTCGTTGTCGCCGGCATTTTCTCACCCGTTCTTCCGCTCCTGATGTATCGGAAATATTGTATTGCATTCTGACGATGGACGAAAAAAAACTCGTGCGTCGTTTCCGCGCGAATACGATTGCGCCAGAGTTACGCAATATAATAAACAATAATAATAACGCCGGCCAGTTGTAGCGGCGGCGGCGGGCGCGGGGAGAATATGGACGAACGGTAATTTTACGCCGCAAGGACGTGAAATATTATACGTCCCCCCCCCCCCCCCCGTCTTCGTCGAGATTTTCGGCTTATTTTTTTTGTTTTGTTTTTTCGTTTTTATATATTGGCGCCGGGACACGTGACGCCTCGGTTGGCGTTCGCCGTCGGCGGAAAAACCGTACAGATTAATCGCGATACGCAACGCTGCGGCACGATTTTCACACGCTCGCGCACACAGGACGAGCCGCCGCGTTTCCTTGTTTTACCGACCAAAGCCGCGAGTCTTTCTGACGCGCACGGAAACGACACGAACGCCGCCGCCGCCGCCGCCGATTATTATTATTAAATCACAGAACGTATCGGAGGGAAACAAACGAACGAGATAAACGAGACGAGAGATCGATATCGGTCAATAATCGTTTCGATTTATTTGAAACCTGCAATATGGGCCATTTCTTCGGGGGAGAAAAAAAACGATTTAAAACGAAGCGCTGCAGGGTTGGTGGATGATTAAAATTCTATTTTTACTCCAATCGAGATTCGTTGCGAAGTATTCGATTTCACATATTAATTTTTAATAAATTATTTTTGTTATTGGAACGACAAACTTTTGTAGATATTTTCTTTACATTTCCGAACCTCATTGTGTAGTGAAATTGTTGAAAGTTTTATGAATTTTTCGAGAAGCAAAAACTAGGGACATTTTTTATGATTTTGATGAGTTTTGTCAAACGTTTGAAATCCAGACACTCGTACAAGAAAGTTTTCTGCACGGAATTTCAATATTTTTCTATACAAGTAAGAATAACATACGTTTGTAATAAATTTTCAAGATTTCTTGTCCATCCAAAGTGATTTATCTAAATCTTACAGCGAAAAAAACTATAAAATCTGGAAAATGTAAGATAGCGACAAGTAGTAAAATACGTAAAATTCTCGAAATCTTGTGAAAATGATGCCATCTTTACAGTAAAAATTTCAAGTTTCTACGATAATTCATTTTCGAGCAACGACGAAGAAAATAATTCTATTTAAGCGTAAATCGGTATTCCGTAAAACACTTTCGTCAATCGTAAAAAAAACTGCGTCGGAAATTCAAAAATAACCCTTTGCACTAAGATATCAATTAGACAATATTTACCACCAGAAACTACCCCCGAAGTTAGTGATGGAATCAAGTCTTCTGATTTCAATCTTGTTGACGGACTGAAAGGAAAACAACACACACATGTATAGTAAAACCAATACATTTTACAAACGATCGATACGGTGGGAGGGGCTGGGGGTCGATGGATCGGCTTGATTGCGAATCGCCGACGTAAACGATTCGCTGTTGTATATATAAAACGACGTGTATTTCAAGAACTTTCGTTTTGAATACTATCCGTAATGTGTTTGTGCATCGGAACACGATCGCTAGCCCTGGCACGCGGCTAACAAGTGCACGGCGACACGCCCTACACATGTCGTTCTCTCCACCCCGCTTGCCGAACGTATGTACCTATACGGACGTGATAATAATAATAGTAATATGACTACGACATTACGATCGGACGACGACACGCGCGCCGAGCAAAAGAGATAAACCGCCGAACAATAATTATAGAGAAAATAGAGAAAAAAACCGACAAAGTTCGTCGGCGTCCTTCGCACCGATGGTCCCGGTGCGCTCTTCCCGTGTTGCCGGAAGAGACGAAACCGCGCCCGCCCGGACACGCGCTACGCAATAGAATGAAAAAAAAAAAAAGAAAACACAAATATCGTGATGTTGCCGTCGCAACAGCTTGTTCGCGTACGTCACTTGAGTTGCCTGACCGGAAATCGTACACGGGGACCGAATCCTGGGAATGGTTTTAATCTCCGGGTCTCTCGTTTTTCGTATACGATTCGCCCGTCCACGCACCGCAAGAGTGAAACGGAATTTTCAAAATAAACGTCTCGTACAAGTGGAATAACCGCGACGCGTGTGTTACGTTTGATTTTTTTTTTCTCGCCAGCTCACTCTTTAAATGTTGGCGCCGAGGCGATCGAAATTGCTGTTCCCGTTTGAAACACGCCGTTTTGGGTATCGCGTCGTATTTTTACTGTATTAAACAGCCACGACTCTATACTGGTACCGGTCAAAATTAAAACCACCGATACAAATAAAAAATGCTCCAATTATGGTAAGCTTTTCGCAAATTAGTTTTCCATGTAAAAGTCTAAAATCACGCTTCTACTGCCATATTGTAACTATTTCTTGTGGCGCGGTGGTGGAAAAATTTGGCCTGCAAACTTGGCAGCCCTATTTTAAAAACGAAACGATGTATTTGTATGTACAATGTACACGTAAGCTATAAATTGTTATGGGAAAAAAATAACTTCGCTTAATGCGTGTTTATGTTTAAATGAAAGTATTGATTTTTGGCTCGACACCTATTTAAGATTTCGGAACACAGTGCACTAACCTCACTTAATCGTAGACCGTTAAAAAAAAAAACAACAAAAATCGAAAATCTTAACGTCAATTATTAAAAATGGTTTCAATCGATTTCGGCTACACTAACTCCACCGCCGGATCCGCGCTGGTCGTCTCAAGGTAGGTTAGTAGTTTAGTAGTCTCATAGTATTGAACTATGTAAATTGTGTTTATTCCAAGTGTTCAAGGAAGAGCTTGGAGTGATAGTCGATCGAGTGTTCAGGATCAGTGGTTTCTTGAGGCGATTGACTCGGGAAAAACTTGAATGGGTTGTTGGGTACCTATGGGTGTAACGAGGATCTTTGTGATGGATGGGCACGAGCTCAATATTTTTTGATCACAATTCGATCAAATCGATGAGTTTTCTTCGGGTCTGAAAAATGTTCGACACACGCGCACTGTTCTAGATAACGTGTACACTTTACGAGAAAAAATTCACAGAGTAAAGGTGCCTTTATGATGCCCGCAGTACGCTGCGATATATTAGTGATATATTATTTTGTATATGGTTTTAAATCCGGTAATTTTTTCCGTAACAATTATTATTACTATTAACATGTGATATGTCAATAAAATGAAATATATCTCGACATTTACAAACAGTTAGACTGAAAATGTTCAAATTTAAATTTGATCTTTTATGACACAGATTTCAATCTCGATCATAACTTCGAGCAGCCCCACTAATCATTGTATTAAAACGTTGATTCTGCTATATCATTTCTAAAACAAAAATACACATAAATTCGAAAAAAATGTGCAACGTTGAATGTGGCACAGTGAAACATTTAAAACGCAGCATTATTTAATTTTTTACGTCTGCTGAAATACATTCACCGGCTACTGATTACCTGATTACAGAAGAATTCGAAACGGTGACGTGCTCGTACTTGTGTCCAAAATGACAGTAAAAGTATTTTTCACTACAGTATGAAGTTATTTAAAAAAGTGTCTATACGAATTGCAAAGAATAAGTTGATAAATGACGGCAACGCACAGGCGATGGCGCGACGCAATCCTGATTAAACGAGATAATAAATATTCGGGGATTTTTATTTATAGAGCAACTACGTATCCGCATTGGCATACGAATACGATAAGTCGATTAGCATTCCATGCAAATCGAAATAATAATAATTATCTACGTGTACATTTCACGGGAAAGTAAAAATAATCGTATGCGTTGTATTTTATATTTTCAAAAAAATAAATAATGTTATTAAAAAAATGTCTATTCGAATTGGTACTTTTGGCGCCCCCCTGATAACGGCGCATTTCGTTTTAGTCGCCATACCCTCACGCCGGCCCTGACTATATCCTCAATTAAATTCTGTATAATTTTGTTCGTCAAATTACAAAATGATTCATAATATGCAGTACGTATTTATTACATAGTAGGTATAGTTAATAAAGAATACGATTTCCAATTGGTATATTAAAATAACTGTTGTGACTTCCTATGAAAAAAATCAAGACGATTAAACAAATATCATTAATTCAAATAATGTACCACAATAATATTATTTAATTTATCATAGATTTTTTTAATTAATAATAATATATTTATTTAGCATGCGAGGAGGGAAATATGTCGAAAGGAAATAACAATCCAAAAGAATTAATAAAAAACATCTCGAGCGGTTTAAGGCACTACCACATTATAATATTTCAATTGCTATCGAACAATATTCGTGTTAATTGTACATGAATTTACTACGAGTATATGTATTATAATAATAATAATATATCGTATACGTTCATTAACTCGTCTATTTACATAATATGGTATACTTCAACAAAGTTTACGAACCACTACTTTATTCTACGAGACGAGTCGTATATTATTATGAACAACTTGACCGCGGGAGGCAACTATAGTATATATTAAACCTTTTTTATTTACAATAAAAATGAGACGCGTCCCGTTTTTATTCGTAATTCTGGGGGACAACTATAGGTAGTATGCACCGCATGTTTTCGTATATATATATACGTATATTCATAGATACTATATTAGATACATAAATAATAATAAACCGATATATTATTATGTGTATCAAATCGCTTTATGCGTTGGTATAATTTTACATAAATATTTGTTTCGACTCAATTATAATAATCAGACTGTTTTGTTCGTTCGGTTTTTTTTTTCCCCCGTGAAGACCGAGAGTTTGAGTGTCGTTACGAAAACGTTTCGATTACCATTACGATCCAATTGAATTTGCTCGCGATCGCCGTCGTCGCTTTATTCGTTTTGTAGTAACGCAGTACATTGCGTCGAAAAGGCGTGGACGGCGGACTTGAACGGGCATCGGACCTAATCGCCGCGTTCATCGAAAGGCCAGACTGGCATACTCTAAATGTCATGCAACGTACAAATGTTGCGAAACGTCAAATGTTTTGCAGCTTGCGAGGTCTTTGAACGCCGCGGACGTGAAATGCGGATTATAATTTTATCGACACGGTTGTCAAAATACTATTACTAACCACTATGTAGGTATATTGTCGCCTTTAATATACAATTTAAGAGTGTTTTTTTTCCCAACTATTAGATCCTAAGTAATGCGTCGGCGCGATAAGAATTTTCAAAACACATTTAATCCACACTACCTGTGTTTGTTTTCATTTTTATGCCTCAGAATGTTTACGAAAGTATTTTTCAGTTTTCAATTGTTTTTATGAGATTTAAACGGTTAAAATCGAAAATACGGGCAAGTCACACCCTGTTTTTAAAACTCATTCCACAGCATTAAGTCGGTCGGTCGATCGAATAATGTGCTACGTCTAATTACCGATAAAGCACTGGCGGGTCGACCCGTCCGTTATCCTTCAGCCTCTAGAAGGAGCTTTAGAGAAATATGTCCCTCAAATTTATAAAAAAAAGAAAGCTATTATAACAATAACGATTTAGGATTTTAAAGATTTTGATATAACAGTCATTTATATAATGCACAATATTATAATATAAAACCAAACATGATTGTTTTAATTTTGTATACGAGCGTGTTCTTTACACCTGATTTTATTCGAGACCGGTCGTAACAATATTTGCACTATTTATTATAATACTCCAGGCCAGACCTATTTATTTTATTTATATATATAATAGTTTTGATCAATTATTTAATATATTTAATAAAACTTTGTCATTAAATAAATTGAATTATGGTTTTGCTCTCCCACCCCTCTCGAAAAATAAAAAAATGAAACTCTAGACATTACAATCTTGTCATTCTTTGATCAAAAATACACTTATTAGATATTTCAACTTTTTTTAAATTTGAGATTCTGAGTGGAACGAGACAGCAAATGATTTTATATTGATGTTAATTTTCAATTAGTTCATGTACAACTTTTCGACTAGAAGGCATGTCGTATCCAGTAAAATATTGTATCTACTTGGTGCTTTTGGAGGTCAATTTTCGAAATTTCTTATATCAATCGAAACGTTTTTGAAACATAACAGTTATTACCAAAACACGATTATATTGCTAAACAATAAGTCAATATTTCTTAAAAAAAACTTTAATATTCAATTGATTATTTATCAATTAATTTTAATATAGTTTATTCAATACTACTTCGTAGTTTTCAATGTTGAATTTACATTGTACATACGATTATAGATCTATAACCGTCGTGGTACATATTTCATAACGTACGCAGATATTTATAGTACCAGGTGTAACAGAACTATTCACACCAAACCAAATGCATGTAGTAAAAAGAGAAGAAGAAAAGTGATCAACATTTTAAAAAGCCACTTGTAATGAACTTCAATTGTTTTAAAATTTATAAATACCAATTTTAAAACATACTCTTTTTTAATGCCAATACTATGAAAATACAATTAATGCATTATTGATACACTAATTCAAGTCAAAGCGGGCGTGTTTAACCTTTATTATGTAATAATGTATAATATCGATTAATTTAAATATTATACTTCCAGAGATATCAGCATTATTCAACACGGAATAGGCTAATTATTATTATTATTAGTAGGTACGTAAAACATTTATTGATACTACGTCGTAGATCGCCCTTCTAAATGTATGCTAATCGATTTTGAAAATAACAAATAACTAAACATTTTTTAATTACATGGCATACATTATAATATTATTATTATTATTGTAATTACTAAATGTTATATTACATAAATAATTTAAGTTAATTAACCGAAATAATATAGATTGCGCTTACATGGTTATGTTTTATGTACTTTTCAATTTCACCGTTGAATAAGATGTAACGCCAATGTTGGGTGTTTTTCAATAATGCGACGTCAAATTTTCAAAATTTTCCGCGATGATCGAAAAGTATAATAACGGCAACTCGAAGAGATTTAAATTCAATTGAGTACTATACTTGTAATCGCTTATTAACACATGTGTTGTAATGTTAAATTATTGTATTCAAATAAATCATTACCATCGTGAAATAACGACAGTCTAAGTTCGTAACGACTCAAAACAATTTGTCATTTTAACAATAAAAATTAAGATTCTATAAAATCTATATAATATAAGGCCACGCGACCGGAACATTTTTTCTCGACCGTTTTACGACGTAGCAATAATATGTTAGTAACTAACAGTTGGTTCGATACGGTGTCGTTAAGTTTTTGCATTTCCGTAAAATTATTAGTAATTCGATCACAATAGTAAATTTATTGTTTATTATATTACCGAGGCGTATTAACGGGGGCGATGAGAACGATACGTCTCGCCTTGGTCTTTTTTTTCTTTCTGTAATTTGTAGTAGGTATGCATTTGCAAACGATGCACGTTAACATTGAAATGTTTTCGTTAAAAAATAATTGACACTTCTTATCAATTTACAATAGTAATTAGTAGGGCAGAGGACTTGTAGCTCTAAAAAAGCTCTAAATATGCAAGCACTTATGCACTAAAAAACCCCATAATATGCACTTAAAATATGCACTTAAAATTTTTCCGCAGAACTGACTGAGACTAAATACTAAAATATTGATTCTTGTCGTGTCTAGAAACGTTTTATAAATAAATCCTAATAAAATAAAAGCCTGCATGGTGCGTACACGTCTGTAGTGGTGATGTCGTAGGTATAGTTTACGTTAGATCGTTATCGCTTCTAGGAAGAATTTGTGCCCGAGCACAGTCAAAAACCATATTATACGACAAAAATTAAAAATAAATACATTTTTATTCAAACATTTTGACTGTATTGTTTGAAATGAAAATGTCACAGTGGAAAAAATCGATTTAAGTTAAATATGTCTCAAAAAGTATAAAATAGCGTATACAAGTGTAAAATATGCCCTAAAAACCAAAAAAACGCAAAATATGCATTTATATGCACAATAAAATTTCAAAACTAGCTTTGTGGAAGCATGAAATGTATTTGTTTCGCACTCTGCTATTTTTGTGACTGTGCAAAAAAAATATGCAAATGCTACAAGTCCTCTGCCCTAGTAATTAGGAAATACACGCGGCTTGTTTACGGAAGTGAGTTTATCTATTTACTGTAAAATGTTCATTACGTAGACAGTTTGAATTTCGAACGGAACGAAAGCGATTTAATTTTGATCATCACCCCGTAGCCCGAGGGGAAAAATCTCAAATTCGCTACTGTCGTATTGAATAATAAAGTCGAGGAAAATTGTACGCGATTTTATTTTCATGTTTACATTATCGTTGTACTATTGGTATCTAACAGGTGTTATGGTCGTTCGTCACCAATAATCGCAGCTAATTATTGGATCAAGAAACATCGGATACTTTTTAATCTCTTGTTCGAATTCTCAACGAGTACAACATTTTGAGACAACCTAAACGTTTACACGATTACATAATAATATTACTTCTCTTAATCTAATCTTAAAACACGAGAGCCTAAAATGTTGAACGGTTTGTAGTAGGAAATGTGTATTTCAATCTGCCGTTTCACGTAAATGTATTCTAAATTCGTTTCTACGACTTTAAAAAAAAAACAAATAGAGTCACGTTCAAAATAATTATGACAATCGTAATAATATACATTATATACTTGGTTGTATTAACGGTTGCGTCGATTTTTTTCTTTTAATTTAACGCCGTGACGTGTCAGGGAGCCGTCGCAATCGCCTCGTTTTTTAATTCGATAAAAACAAGTCTCCGAGCATAATTATATTATAAAGCAGCGGGGTTTAAATTTTTCGTAAAGTTACAGGCCTAATTGAAATTTTATTATCGTTTCGCATACAAGGACCCCTTGCCATCTGCAGTTACACCTCTGGACGATTATGGAAAAAAATCCGACGTGGACCAACAAATCGTACGTTGGTTTTTTGTTCATTTGATTTTTCAAATATATTAAAGTCAAAGTAATTGAAGACGAAGAAAAAAAAAAAATGATCGGCATTCATATCGGCAACGGCACACCGCCTGAATTACTCCGGACGGCGTCCACGCGGACTGATATTCCGACTTCTGCATCGTCGATCGTAATTCGTAATAATATTATTTAATAGCTGATAATTATTGATTAAGAACGATTTTCTAGGTAATTGATTCGACGACTGGTATACTACTGCGGCGTGTTCAATTGCCGTTGTTGTTATTTTGTCAACGAGACGGATCGTCGAAAATAAAACGTCGAATATGATTTGGTCAAATGTGTTAAAGTCGTCCGATATCGGAATCATCCGATACGGCTAAATTAAATGGTAGACAAAATTAAATAGTCAACTTTAAATTGTTTGCTTTTTTCTTTTCTTTTTTTTTTTTTTTTTGGAATAGGTACATTATTTGTCTAATATTTCATATTTAACATATATATTTTTTTACAAGGACAACATAATATTATAATCTCATTAACGAAAAACGTAATTATGATTCAAAATTTAACATACTTCTGTAGTTCACTAATTTTGGCATTAATTTAGTTGTTCGTTATAAGTTATTAAACTTGTAAGTCACGACTATCAACGAATTGTTCATAAAAATACTAAAACTATTTCAAGAAAAAAAAAAAAACCTATTACCGCAGGATAAAAGAAATGATGATAAATCACCCATATTATTAAGTAACCGTTTATCTGGTTAGATTCATTAGCTATAGAGTCGATTCCTAATAGTTATATGCCTACACGACGATGCTCATAAAGACATTGGGGATATTTTTATTTGGCCGATTTGAATATAACGAAGGTCAATATTATTCTTAAGTGTATTTGCCGCTTTTTAAGGGTATTTCATACGTTTCGTATTATACAATAATGGGGAGACATGTTGATTTTTTTTTTTTTGTATAATTAATCAAACTATTTTTATACGCGTATAAAGTTTGTGACACAAGTAATCGCGATGCAACAGTAGCTGTGGTGCTTTACGCTGAAAATGTAAATTTTTCGTTCAAACGTCGGTTTCGTGTTGTAATCATTTATATCATTTGTGCAACGGGAACTTTGTTCTTGGCGATAGGTCTCCGAACTGATAATGTATCGTGTTGCACTGTTGCAGTATTGATTATGCCGTCGCGACGTTTCAGAAAAAAGAAAAGACAATCGTAGACGTACGTTTTGTTCACCGCGTTTTAAGAAAATAAAAAAGCAAATTATCTATTCGTTTTGTACATGCACGTCACATTATTATATGTGTCATTCTGCCTAATGGTACATTTCGAATACGTCCAACTTAATAAAGAATACATTTTTATTTTAATTATTATTTATATAATAATGCTACAAACGAAATGTACTACCGACAGCTTAAGACTTTATTTAACGACATAAAAAACACAGTCATAAAACACGAAATAATCTATCAATTTGTAAATGTGATAATTAATTACTCAATTCTGTATGTATGGGTGCTCTTATCGTTATTTAAGTACTTTATGGACTCTTAAGTATTTAATTATCAGTTATCAATTTTTCTTAAGCTATTATCAAATCGTTTATTTTTAATCATTTATATTTCTTTGTAAATGTTTGTTATTAGGTTCCAATTCGCCCGTGGAACAGTTATTAACAAAATATTCTTTAATGTACGTGAAAAAACCACGGACCCAGTCTTCCATAGAACGTTGGTAAAGTTTTCATAATGTGCCAGACGCGTTAGAAACTGTTCTGAAATTGAAACCGACCGGTGCACAAAGCGAGAATACTGTTGCCGGTCATAGAGTGTTGAATGTTGATGATAGCTTTGTGTTTCGGTCAGAAAACGAGGTGGTATGTTATCATAATATAGTTTCAGACGATATTGCGGCAAACATGCAGCGAAATCGTAAAATTCCGAGACAGAAATACTCATTCTTCGCGTGTTTGACTTTGCAACGAAAAAAAAAAAAAAAAAAATAATAATAAAATAAAATAAAAGCACGCTCGATACATAATATTCTACTTTTTATTCGTCGTAATGACTACAAATGGCTTCAAATTAATAACATGATCGAAAAAAAATTATGCTAAAATATAGATGATGTCATCCTCTACACAAACTATCGTAATGACAGCAACGGCACCCATACTCAGCTACCATTGGAAGTACGAAGACCATTATTGTGTACTAAATATCGCGCGAGACGGACGAGAAACGGCTCGATATTTCTACGTAGTCGTCTCTCAATTAGGTGTTTTTTTTTTTTTTGTTAACGACCGTTTCGATTTCCCGCTGGGTAAAACGTCTCGGCGACGTTAATGAATTTCAAACTCTGAAAACGATCTCGTGGTTGTGATGAAATAATATTTCATTATTATTTCATTATTAAGATGAAAAACAAAAAATTTTAAAACAGTTTCCGATCGAAACGTTGCACGGGGAAAAAAAAACTTTATCCGTTCGGACGCAATCGTTTTCGTTGTTTTCTAATCGGCAGCGTTCGACTGTCGATGATCGTGTATTTGTTTATAAAAAAAAAAAAAATAATAAAAAATAATAAATAATCAAAGCTCTACAAACCGCGTTTAATATATCAATTAGACTCTCGCGCGTATATAATTATTATACACACATATTATGCGCATGCGGTAATATGTGCTCGTATTTAATATACCGTGCGCATTATGAGAATTTTGAATGAAATGAAATAAAAAAAAAAAAAAAATTAAAAAATTATTTATAGTTGCATCATCTTCTCTCTCTCTGTGTACAGCTGTTCTTACTCAAGGTTCGAGCGTTGTTTATTTTATTTCTTTTCTATTTTTTTTTTTTCTCTATGGCCTTTCTGCTACCTATACCCAAACGCTATAGGTCACACGACGACGTAAACGTTTGTGTAAACTTTTTTTGGCGGGATTCGCGACGCGCGTATAGAAGAAGAGGAAAAAAAAAAATAAAACCTAGTGAACGAGATTCTACTTGACTTTTTATCATTGCGAAACGCTAACATCACACGCGCGCGCTCCGCGTCAAGGTGTCGCTCGTCCCGCCCGCGCCACACCGTCCCGTGCCCGCGCGCGAATAATCTTGGCCGACGATTTAGTCCGTATTTATTTTCGCACGGATTAACATTACCGCTGCCTGCGCTGACCTGCACTCGCCGAATCGCGACGTCCGGGGACCGGATACGAACCGAACGGAAATACATCGCGACTGCGCAAAAACGGGCCCGAGTGCGATGTTTCCACGACACGCACACTCGGCCGACCCTTCGCGACACACGGTGACCAAGGGGTCGCCAACACGTTTTTCGCGGTGACCGCGAAAAGGTTATTTTAAAAATACTAGCGCTGCCGATATGTTTGACCATTTAAAAGTAGTGTTTTTTGAAAAAATCGTTCTTCGCTCGGGCGACCCCCGGGTGACCCGTGTGTCAGATATTTTTTTCGGAATAGGAAACAGGCTCGGAACCTTTACGATCAGACGAGTGGTTCCCGCGAGATCGTTGGCATCAAAGATTTTCATTTTCACATTTTTTTCACGTTGATTGTGTACGTACTTGCCGTACTTACTATATTATTATAATATATAATATGTATACGATATAATATAATATGTAGGTCCCGACCATCAACAGAAAGAAGCGGTCATATTTTAAGGATGGAAAATTTGATTGGAAACAAAAACGACATAATTATGCCGACTGTTGATTGTTAACAGCAGCGACGAATTTAACCTCGAGACAATTATGGGCGCCGGAAACCTACTATAGAGCGGCATATATATATTTTCGGGAGAAAGCAATTTTTTCGATGGTTTTTTTGTTTTGATTTTCTCTCGTCATACCCGTGACATGTAAAATAATAGCAATTCGATTAAAAATATTGTAAACACAGTTTAATAAAAAAATGTATTTCGTTTTAAAATTGTTATTGCACTTGTGTTTCTATAGTTATGGCTTAATAATAACTCAGCGCTATGGACATTAGTCCATTACCTGTGTATATTATTTTAATGAGACATTCTACTATCTTTGTGGAAAATATTATGTGAAAAAGAAAAAAAAATGTTTTAATAGATCGTGTGGACCAGTGTATCCCGTCGGAGGAGGCTAAACATTTTAGCTTTAGATGGGCGCCAAAATTCTATATAGGCCATTGATTAGCACGTCGAGTGTCGTAGTCGACTGAGGCGGAATTGTTCGTGATAACCCCGGTCGACGTGTATTTGTATTTTTAGCGAAACTATATATAACGTTTTAGGAAACGGCCTGATGTTTTATGTTTTAGATTCCTAGATACGTTTTATATTATATTTTAAAATAACATGAAATAATTTAATTACAAGAAATATCGTATATTAGTTTAAAAAAAAAAGGGGGGCATATTGTTATACGATTTAACACAAACGGGTGCGCGATTCCGTTGAATTTTTACCAGCCCGCGTTTGATTAATCGCGGCCAATACTTATAATATATTAAACTCGCGAGAGAAAGAGATAAAGAGATACACGGAAGTAATAATAAAAGCTATCTAATATAATAATAAAGCTTTATGATAATTCCAGCAGAATTGTATAAAACATAATAACTATAATACTGTTACGCGTGTGTAAATGAAAAAAAATCGTTTAGCTTCACTATACGGGTCCCTCCGACGTGCGTCATTGAATAAATAGTGTCACTATATATATATATATATATACATACCTAAATGTATATGTTATTGATTTATTATTATAATTATTAACGTATCTGTCATTTCACATTTATTATTATAACAATATTTTATACATGTGGTTCAACGGTAATGCATTGTTTTTTTTTTTTTTTTTTTTTTTTTTTTTTTTAATCGGGCTCTCAGACATATCATTGGCTAAATCAATGGTTCTCATATTTTTAATTAAAAAGTTCACACTTTACTTTAGGGTCACGGACGACCAACCACTAATACAGCATTATAAAAGTGGCCTTTGGGCGTGGTAATAATAATTGTGAATAATTTGATTCGAAACATTTCAAATACACATTCTACATTATTTGCGGAACCGGGGGCTTGCAGTGAGACGCGGAACGTTTTATACACAAATATTAATAATTGTTAGGTGCACTGTAATAATATACAATATTATATATGTGCTAATATTATACGTACCTACTGTTATTAAACGTATTAAACCCGAGCGTATTTCACTCAAAAAGAAAATTACCCGGGGCATCGATAATTATTATTCTATCATTTGGGCATGCGCGACTGTTTAATTTTTTAATCGATTTTCATTAAAAACTTGTAATTCACTTTATATATATACATATATGTATAGTTATATATAGTTTCCGATTTCTAAAAATAGATTGTTTAATGCGCTATCGGTGTTGGAACGGGAAAGATATTTCAATCATTCTACTTGTACATAATAATATATACATATATTATAAATATTAATGAGTTGACCTAAACTCTGTGGTAGAGGAATATCAATAAATTTCTGTTTTAAAATCACTATACTATGTCTGATTTAGAACGGCCTCATATTTAAATAAAATTGATTCCGAAACCGGGACGGTATATATTGTATGTATTTCATAGGTCGTAGTTTATATTTCATTTTTTTTTTTTATTTTTATCAACGATCTAATTAGTGTGAACGTAATTACGTAAAGACATCCTATAGGGAATAGTCGACATCCGACCTTGAATTTGAATGCTGTTGAAATTCTTTTCGTTATGGCCCGGGTAATTTAGTTTCCTAGAAGAGATTTCAAATTACAAAATGTATATTATTATTTAAATACCATTCCGCTGTTCATATTTATAAGATAATGAAATTTTTATCACGGTGATTACACTGTAAACAAATTATTATATTACTACTTAGAGTTTAGACTGGAATACAAAATATTTCACATGTCATTGTAATTATCAATTAATATTATAATTACAAACCAAACGGAAAAACACAAGAATTCAAAGAGCTGTCTTATTATCTTTTCGTTAAAAAAATACCATGACCGCCCGAGCTCTTATTCTGTTTTAGGTCGTCTCGCGTTTTTATCCAATTCGATGTACAAAAGACTGTTCTTTCAGCCGTTTGCGTAACATTATTATTATTGTTAATCAAAAATTTCAATAAATTAATAACACAATCGATCCACTAATATTGTGGACATAGTGCAGAACGCACAATGAACATTAAAACGCGATACGTTTCCAAAGTACAATGTACGCGTTACACAGAGAAATTCGTGGAAAATAATGTATGTCGCAAGTATGATAATACGTGAAGGAATACGTGCAGCCTAATAAACCCGTGCACGAAAATCGAATGATTTCGGAAAATATTTGTGATTTTCAAAACAAAGCAACGAGGTATTCGTGAAAACGTGTAGGTGTGCGGTACACGTGAGTGGTGGTGGATAAGAGTAGCAATCGGCGCGATACGATGGTGTTTTATGTACAAAAAAAAAAACAAACAGTTGCGTGTTTATAACGGGAAAAATTACGTGTCCGCGAAATTCGAGTAATTCTGTGACCCCGCGGTTCACGGTCCAATAACCAACTGGTTAGTAGTAAATTACGCGCAAGAGGCCGCGGACTTTTAATTAGCGCTTTTGGACATAAAGTACGCGCTTAGTTTGACAGCGAGACCGTCGCGCGTATAGATACGTATACCACCACTACATAGTATAGCTTCTCTCGATGGTATAACATATTATACCTAAAATATGTCACGTCGAAATATTATGTTTTAAAACCTTTTTCGCGCAGCGTGAAATTCGGCGTTCAATTATTATTATTTTACTAAATATCGTAATTATATTTTTATTTATATAAAAATTTAAATTTACCCGCGTTCGCGGACTGGGTCGTACGAGCATACGTATAAGTTTATTTGTGTGTGTGTGTGTGTGTGTGTGTGCGCGCGCGCGCCGCGGTCCCGCGCGTGTGCGAGCGCGTGCATGCATTTAACAGAGTTGGCATTGACACTTAAATGGCTGTCAATTAGATTTCGTAAGGTTACCGATTGGGTAAATAATTAAACAAATATGTAACAATAAATCAATGTCGCTCGCCGTCCCACTACCTACGTGCCACTCGTAAAGGGTTCATAATATATTGTACTAACGGCCACATATTATTACATATGTATACGTAATTTCACATAAATACGAATTACGAATATTATTAAACGCGTGCTTTTGTACGGCACCGCCTCGTCGCGAACTTACAGCTTCCGATAGATTTTCTCCGGGAATGTCGAACACACTTTGGCACCGTTCGTTTTTCCCCCTGCCGCTCGGGATCGATTCAATAATCGTTATTAATCAACGACGTTTTTCTGCACGAGCACGACGTATAATATTTTATTGTGTATTGGTGTGTGTGTGTGTGTGTGTAGCCGCGTAGGTGGTTGGGAGGGGTGCGTGTACATTATAATGCATCAAATCGTTTCAATCAATTATATAATAATTATTATGAAATTATAACAATCTCTATTTATACGAGCGGCTTTGTTTCGACTGTCAGCTGAGAATCAACGCGTAGAGCTTAAACTATAATAGATAGATACTTGGAATTTTGACAGTACCGTCGGTTTCATAACGCGAGTGCACACCGAGAAAAGATTTTGCAAAATTTTGATTTTAAATGCCAAAAGAAAATCAAGATGCTTTTTCATTCAAAATGAGTTCATATTCTAAAATTATATGAACTTATTTTTAACATAGAAAGCCATAGGCTGATGATACAGCTCGACGTTCGGCCAGCCACGTGGCCAATCTGTCGCGTCCAAAAGAACCGCGTAGAAAACCATAGATACCGCCGCTCCGATAACATTTTCGTCGTTTTCACAGGGTGGTAAATAACGAATTGAACAACGTTTCAATCAATATATGAGGTGGCATTTTTTACTACGGCAACAACAACATTTATAATAAGGAGTACAATATTACGTTCAAATAAGCACGGGCGAAGCCGGGTAATTCAATAAACATACGTTTTTGTAAACCGAAGAATCCTCGATCTGAACAGAAGAAGTAGAAGACGGGACCTGTGCAGTGAAGTGTTCGGACTGAGTATACGTGTAAATGTTTTTTCACTTTTTGCTCAGCCGGGAAACCTTTGTTTTTTGTTAAACGCGTTGACATGTTGCTAATTTCACTTCCAAAGCGTTCGCGGGGCAGTTCATAGCTAAACGGTATGAATAAATAAATATTTGGGGCGTCGAAATGGTCCCTCGTAACTCGTACAGTTTCAGTCGGACCTTCTACGCGGCGCGGCGGCGGAGGAGGGCGATGGGCGCAAACGGCAACGTGCATTAATATTTAACGATTAAAATATAATCGCATATTTAAATATAACAATAATAATTAATATATGAATATAATATAGTATTTATATTACATAATATCGATAGTTGTATACGTGTCCGTGCGTACGTACGGTACACAACAGCAAAACTTCTAAAGGATCCGTAATATGAATAATGCGTGTTGTTATTATTGTTATCATCTCGCTGCAGACGCACATACACGTTTGTTTTACACATTTTTTTTTTTTTTTTCACACATTTATTTTATTCAAAATAACAATTAACAGAGGTATTAATTTCATTGCGTAATCGTGTCTATGCGCACTCCAAAGTCCTAAGACGGGCGCGCGCGGTGCCGTAACAAACGTATAACGTATACACAATGTGTAAATTGAAATAATACACAAACCGATAACGTCTACGTGTGTTCTTCAACTGTTTTGACCTACTATTTCACATCGGTCTGTATTATTATTACTATTATTGGTTACTCCGTTTTCTACACCGCGAACACCGGGGCCGGAGAACCGGGCGTGTATCATTCGGATATCAACGTAACGAGTGTTCCGCAGTGATTATTATATTAACAAAAAAAAAAAAAAACCGTGCTCGGTAATTAAACGAAAAAAAAAAATGCCGGAAAAGTATATCGATTGTCATAATATGTACAGTTACGTTTCGGTTCACGCCCGATGACGTTTAAATTACACGTATTATATCGTTCGCGCAGTATATTGTATTTTTTTAATATAGCACAATAATATTTTTAATCGCCGACATTTTCGTCCGTTAACATAGAGTCAGCATTGATTCGTTTGAAAATGTTCACATCGAATTTATTATAATAATATTACAAATCATTAATAAAACATAAATATAATTGGTTGGTTTAATCAATTTTGGATTTATTACTCGTACATATAATATAGTGTGTATAATAATAAGGATAAATGAAACGCTATAAACATGCAAGATAGGTATGTATACATTTTTTTTTTTTGCTTGCTGTATACATAAATTATTTCCTACATACGAATTTATTTTCAATTCTCTTAACATGATATTATAAATAATGAATTATTCACTTTGACCGTAATGTATGCGTCCATCGACGACTTCTAAATAAAGACGTATCGGTGCCAAATACTATTTCAGCAATAAATACTCGAGAGGGAATAAATATGAATAAAACAAAATATGATGTTTAAAATTTAAACGCGCGCGCGTGTTCGTAAAATTTGATAATAATATCTATTCCTCGGAATTTGTAATGATAAAATGTGTCATTTGAATATTTAATAAGTAATACTTCGAAATTCAAATACTGGTTTTTTAACCTTAAACATTGAAATCAACGAGGACATTTGTAACTTTGACCAAAACGAAACGTCGTCTCCATAGTGGGTTCAATTAATAAACGTCTAATCTATGAATAATTAATTAGTTCTTTTAAATCGTCACATTTTCATTTCCAGCTCCACAGTACATTTATATATATACTCGTGTATATACAAATAATAATAATAATAACGTGGCCTTTCTAGGTCACGAGAGACCCGCACTTTCAAATCGTCAGATGTATAAACTTGGTACAACTTTTTAATTGACGTGACCCGTAAATCGTTTTTTCCATCTCGCACGTGGTTGTCGTTATAGATGTTGTCTAAAAACGCATTAAAATTAGATCGGTCGTCGACGTTTTTTTTTTTTTTTTTTTTTTCTTATCAAATTGTATTTTGAAATTTTTAATCGCGCGTAATGAAAAAAAAAAAAAAAAAACTCTAATTAACACGGTTTTTAAAATGTAGATTAGCATAGGTACGATGAATCTCATTCATTAATTAAAACCAAACGATACACGTAAACTAAGAATAAAAAAAAAATCCGGTCGATACGACAATATCCAGAATAATATACAAACGGGGAAAAAAATAATAATCTCTAACATCGAGAATGTTTGCCGATATTATTATGGTACGTTTATTAATATATTGCGCACAGGACATGGTTTAGTATATATACTGAGCTAGAATTGTTAATTTATTGAAATTTAATTTACAAACGCATAACATATTGTTACACAGGTCCTCGACCACTCCAACAATACTCTTATATTGTTATATTTCTATTTTTATAAATTGCTAAGATTTCTAACGGATATCAAGCACGATCGCGAATATTATTCTGCGCAATTTTGACGACGTATTATTATTATTATTATTGTTACACGCGAAATCTAAATCAAACGTGCTTTTCGCGCGGTTCGTATGGTATATATTATGAGTTTAAGCGAATTATATTAATTCAAATTTTTGTCACCGTGGAAACCCGTTCGTTTCGCATGACGTTTCTCGATTGTACGAGTATTATAAGCTCTTACAAGACGAACTCTACCGAATAGAATAATATATTTTAATCCAAGTTGAAAATTGTAAATGTCCGTGGCCAATAAATTGTGACATTGTAGTTTTGAATAGGTAGTTTAATAAATAAACTTTTAAAAAACAATTAGAAAAAAAATCCAGTCGGCTCAGGGGCGTAAGTGAGTAACATTTTTGTCAAACAATCCGAACGATTGACATTATAGGTACTCGCATATTTACAAACAAGAGTTATGTAAGAGAAATCGAATTACGTCATCTCGGGTACTAAGTACCTGCTAATATTAATGAATTAGAGAGAGAGAGAAAATGACGATTTTGGAACAAAAATAACAACGTCGTGAAAACTAAAATTCAACTGGGTAGAGTATTGTTATTTCGTTAGATTATTACATGAAATAATTTGGAATTGGTTTAGTTTGATTTAGATTCGTAGTTATATGGATTTGGAATTCATATTCATCTACACTCACGTTGGTAAAAAAATAAATAAAAATAAATAAATGGAATAAATTTATCTTTATAGATTATAATTTACGATTCGAATTCGAAAACAATGAGTATTCCGATTTCCGAGTAACTAATACTTACAAAATTAAAAATACGTAAAGTTTTCTCTCCTCGGTATTTTCAGTTTTTCAATTGAATCTCGATAAGTTTTAGTCTAAATGTTTTGGAACGTTCGTGTACTATTTGTTAACCTAAAATCAGTGAAACAAATAATTATTATTATACAGTATTCACTGTCTAGATTACTCACATAAGAATAGCGTGTAGACTTTGTGATTAGGTTTCTTTGAGCACGTATTATTTTTATATACCCTTCATGAAAATATTTTGGAAATATTAGCGTAGAAAAGTGACATATAATGCATTGACATTTGTACATAAAAATAACATTTATATTATTATTTCGATGACACATTGAAAATAAAAATAAATTGCCATAAAATATAACGAATTCACTTGCAACAATGTCTATACGCATTTTTAATCGTTTTACTCGGTACTTAAAAGTTAAAACGTTAAATATACATTACGACGAATACGATGTGTTGTGTATTATGTTGTAGTTTGTACATTGTCGGCAACCGAAAGTTCTCGCAAACTTTTTTTCTTTTTTTGAACAATTCGAAACGAAAAATAAAAAGCATTACATTTTATAGATTATTGAGGAACGGCGACACCACAAAACCTGATTTCCAGTCCTCTATCTCTCTCGTTCTACCATAAAATCCCGCTGTAGTGTTATTCGGCGCTGTGGTGACATCCACCACACACGCGTTGTTTTCACTGCAATTAGTTATGTATTTATGATGTTACACTGTAATCAGTCGCATCTAAGTATATACAGAAAAGCAACGATGACTATATCGTATAATAATAACTATATAGTACACTGCAGTTGCATTAGTACCCACGTACCCTATTATTATATAATATAATGTCTTTCCAATCAGAATGGGTAAACGCGTGGTATATATTATTATGGTGTGTACATAATACACATACGTTTCCGGGAACCCTGGGACCAGTAGCGTTTCGAGCCCAGCGACGACGACGCTTCGAAGTGATTCAAGAGTGTTAACAACACGGCTATTTCTCTGAAAGAATTATAAAAAAAACGCGATTATCTACAACATTCGACCCTACGATCTTATTTATTAAAAATTCTGTTTATCGCAGACGAAAACACACGTGCCGAAAGTAGATCTACGTTATCGTTAAATCTACGTGTAAATTGATCTAGTTCTCTCTGTTGTAATATGGGAAAGATAAATGTCATTTTAGCGATATATAATGGGTATGAGTAAAACAATAATAATAATACAATATATACCTATATATAAGTTATGTTATTATAAAGTGATGAAATAATCAAACGGTTACGGTTTACACCACGACACCACTCAATCGATATTGCGAACGAGGACTTTTTTCTTTAAAACGAAGGAGTCTTACACTCCTACACGATTCATTTTCCCCCGAAATCGGCCAGACTTCTCTAAAAACTCCTCTCGGATCGCGGAATTACAATAAAGTCTGTGTGGACTGCGCGTGACATATTATTATTATATAATATACTAGCTGACCCCGGGAAACGTTGTTTTGCCATATATTTCTAGTGAATTTTGTAGTATAAAAAATAACTAACTTATTGTAAGTATGTGGCGACGGCGTCTATGATTGAAAGAAGAATGGAGCGCACACGCACGCAATTTCGGTAAAAGTTATGTAATAATATATGACGTTGCGAAAATCCATATCTTTTGCGTAAACATCGT
This sequence comes from Drepanosiphum platanoidis, assembly GCA_948098885.1. Lineage (NCBI taxonomy): Eukaryota > Metazoa > Arthropoda > Insecta > Hemiptera > Aphididae > Drepanosiphum > Drepanosiphum platanoidis. Next base: position 20,621,414 of record OX402528.1, read on the forward strand.
CGGGTTTTCGCTTTAATTGTATACGTCACGAGCTTATCGACCAATGACGATAGATTTGCCTGCGATCGTATTCGACCGTCCAATGAAAAAAGTTCTATTCTATCACGCGATTTCGATAAAAGTTATGTAATAATATGATATTGCAAAATCAATACCTTTTGGTAAAGATCGTCGGGTTTTTTGATGACATAATAACCTATTTGTTATATAAAATGCAAATTACCACACACTCGCTGATCGTTGCATCTCAAAATCTAGCCCGTGAAAAGTTTTTCCCGGTATGAGGGAGAAATAACGTTCTTCATTTTCAACCCTTTTTACCCCCTTAGGGGTTGAATTTAAAAAAATAAGTTAATAGATTAGAAAAATCCAAACGAGAAATAACGTTTTCCAACGTTAACACATTTTACCCCTTCTAACCCCCTTAGGGGTTGAATTTTCGAAAATCCTTTCTCAAGGGGCCTCTGCTTTATTAAAAGAAACTATTGACCAAATTTAATACCACAAAGAAAATCGGGTGACATTTAGACACTCAGGATGGTATTTGGAACAACTATGTGAAAAAAAATTGGAAAAAAGTTAAATAGCTTCGTCACAAAATGGGAACATAAAAAAGGCCTGTTCTTTTATATATATAAAGGATAAACGACGGATTTGAAAGAGCCTGTCGCTCGAAACATAGCTGATGATTTTTATTCCATGAACATGATATGGGAAATTTTCAATTTTTTTGCACGTTATTGTAAAATTAAACAATTTTATAATCAGTCGAAATACAAATATAGTCCATTTATATGAGTTAATTTTCAAACGTGTCGTGTGTGACGTATAACACGATCTTCGTTGACGCCGAAAAAATTATCTCGTAGTAGTTATTAATATTTCTCTGGATCTACAGTCGTGAGTTTGAAAAGATTGAAAGTCACGATATTCGAAAGGTATATGAAGGTATCTCCGAGATATTTATTAAACTGCGTGACGTTTTGAGCTAAACGAAACGATTATGACGCGTTTGATTCGAATCTTCGTTAAGTAGGTACACGATGACGTACGCGAAACGCGGTTTTAGGTTAGGGCGCGGCGACAAGGATGCCGAAATGATATTCCTCCACCTCGGGGCCTAGGAAATCCAAAGAGCGGCCGCGACAATACGCCGCCGCCGCGCCGTCGGCACACACATGCCGGCTGCGGCGTGCAGGACGCAGGAGACGAACGGCGCGCGAGATATCATACAATCGTACGGTAATCCTCCTACGCGCGCGCAAAAGGACCAGGTGCGAATCGGAAAAAAAAAATCTACTGTCGCCGCCGAGCCCCTTTCGTCCGTCGCCGACCATATGGCCGTCGGACAAGGGCGGTGACCGAATTGGATCGCACGTCGCCGCACACGCGTTGCCTACTTAATAATAACAACCGTACCTGGGCGTGTGTGTGTGTGCGCGCGCGCGCTCTACGTGAATAATACGCGGTACGAATAAATATATCGCGGCGAGCCACGGGATCCGATCCTCTCTATGCCCGAACTCACGTGTTGTTCACGTCCGACGGCGCCGTCACACGATAGTATAATGGGCCGAAACGCGTGTGATCGCCTCAAAAGAAATCGCGCGCGCCAATAATTAGGGCGTGTGTGTATCGTCGCAGTGCATTAAAGCGAGCGGATTATAATAACACACGTACACGGTAATAATCGTTATAATCAATTATTATTATTATTATTGTTCTCCGCCGGCGGCGATTGGCGCGTATCGGCAATACTCCTTAAGTAAATACAACGATTATATTTCGAGCCGATAGCTGTTTTGGCTACCGTGTCGGTTCATACACTGGCCCGAGCGCAGGACTCGCTCGAGAGGAGAGGAGGTGGGGGGGTGGGAGAGGGTTAGTAAACGTTGAAACAAATCGTACGACGCGTTTCGCGGTAGGTGTAGTAAACGTACCAGCGAATCGATCAATTCGAATAGTATTTTTCTCGTCGAAAACTATAATCAAAAACGATGATCTACATTCTATGTACATCATCACTTTTGTGACACGTTCACACGGTGAGCTGAGGGGAAAAATGCATGCTCACAGCTCAATGTGTAAGCTGGGTATGCGCGATTCTGTGCGATGATGAAAGACTTGTCAGTTTTTTTTGCGAACATTTTACTTTGTTGTTTTTTAATTTTGTATCGTGCGACTTAAAGCCCACACGCAGGTGCAGTTGATATTCATTTTTATCATTTTATGACACTTGTTTATCTATTTTTTTTCATATTATACACTCATAAAAAACTGCTATTATACGCAAATATGTTGTAATGGTGTACTGTTTCAAACAGGCCTATGTTGTACATACATAATGCAAAAGTGATTTCAACAAAAAAACCAACAACGAATTCGTAATCAGTGCATTTGCATACTACACGTGTTTTAAAACGAAAATATTTTATTCCGAAAAATTGACCTAACACGCCACCACGCGCGACGACGCAGAACCAGTTGACACGCGGAAATTATAGCCGTGGTTATTATACCTATTATAAGTGTACAATAACAATTTATTTTTGATTGCAGCAGCTAATAATCAATGTTGCGGCTAATTGTCTTGAAAGTGTTTAGAAAAGAGACAAAAACCTATTGGGGGAGTTTGAACCCCCATTCTCTCCCGCGCACACGTCTGATTGTGCAGCCATCCGGACGATGGCCTGCCGCAGCCGCGATGACCGAAAGTCTGGTGATATACCGATTCCGAATCCCACACGAATGTCGTTTTAAATATATATTTCTTACAAAATAACTTCCTCGTGAAATATACTGATAGTTACAGCTCGATGGCGGACAAACACGCGCGCTCGCGGATCAGAGGGTCTTGAAAATTCGTCGTTCGCATCGAGCGATACATCGAAACGAGAACGATTTTTTACTACAATTTATTATTTCTAAACGAATTCGTGGATCGAATGTTTTCTTACGACGACGTTTGAAGTTTTGTAATTGCTGTGAAATTACAATAATGACCATTGACCACTGATGACATAATTAATTTTTTACTGATTAAATGTTTAATTATAAAATAATATGCGTTATTTGTACTTATATACACATACATAAGATTTTAAACCAACAATTTTAATATGAGATTATTTCTCGTCGTATTCCCACTTCGTACATGTTTGTAAATAAAGTGTAAAATATCTCAAAAAGTTGAGTAGCGACTTTTGTTTGCGAACGTCAATGGTTTTTTATTGCAATATGGGTATTAATCAGCGTTTTTACAGTACTATACTTTTATTAAGTTTTATTGAACAAATAGTCGCATTGTTAGTTCCACAGTTATTTCTTTAATGAATAAATACATTTAATAACTCTGAAACTAAAAAATTCTGTTTTCCACATTGTCTTTTATCGACGCTTTCAACTTGAAAACTGCTGTTCTGAATGTTCTGATATTATAGCAAACAGGGTTTCATTCAAATTGATTTTTTGGGAAACGGAGATTTTGATAGGTATTTTTTTACGATGAAAAACTATATAAATTTTGTATTTTTATTTACTAAATAATGTACGAGTAAGAAGTTAATCTATTAAAACCAACGGTAAACAAATTCAAATGACACGCGCACTAGTTGTATGTTGTAATTAATTATAATAACATATTGATTCGTTTTAATTTTTTTTTCTCTCGAGAAAACTTAGAATCCCTACAGCTTTCAACTGGCATATTTGAAACTATATACACTAGAACGTGATGAGCGTACTATTTTAATGAATGTTCCACTCAAATGATTTCATTTCATTATCAGTAACGTTTATTTTATCTAGGAAATACTTGGCAGGTTTACGTCAATATTCCTGTGTTACTATAAGCGCGTACGTTCGTAACAACAATAATTAAAGTTATACAATAATAATATTGCTTCTCCATAAGACAAGGGTCTTTTATAATGCGCGTTAATAAGAATCTTTTACGAAATTACGACCGTATCTGACGTACGTTTGTTGAACTTTGTCTAATCAACGTAAAATGTTTAGATAATGATTGATTATTATTATTCGAACGATATCGACAATTTCTGATATAAAACTGTATACGTCATTACATATTTGTTTACAAAAATCGGTTGTACAACTTCTTTCGTTTTTCTTTTTTTTTCTTTTTGTTGTTCAAGTCATCCGATCTAAAACAGAACCATTATTCGATCTAATAATAACTGAGAAGTAACTGGTAAACGCTAATCAAATCGTATTATTTTAATACTAAGCAATTCCATTCAAATCACAATTATTGTATTTTAATCATTTAATGATCGGTTTAATTTAATTTATCGTATAATTTATTTAATATTGTGTACACACACATAGAGTATATAATATCATGTTCAATGTGCATTGATTAGCCTACATTATTATAAAGATTTATGTCATTTTTTATTATTATTATAATTTTTTTTTTTTTTTTTTTTCATATAAAATTCATTAACCGCTCGCGTTATTATGGTTTGTACAAACTAATTGCGTACTGTAGTAATACATTATTCAGCATTTTCAATAATTTTCCAATTAAAATCTGATATCTATGTTTCTACCATAACAATTCTTTAAAAAAAAAAAAAAAAAAAACTCCTCCAAGGGCACTCCGTTCAAATATAAGTGTTATCTTTAATAAGCAATTAATTTACTTATCCATTTACATTCCATTGCAAAAAAATTGAAAAGATTAGTTAGTGGTTTCCTTAGATTAGTAATTCAGTAATAATTGGTGCAATACTGCAATGATAATGATTAATAATGAACACAAACGATGAGTATTAAACTTCTAGCAAAGTGTTTTTGTTAACTAATCGGCACTGGGTGAATAGGAGGGAAAAAATTCAAACTCACGCTCGCGCTCCCTAACATAAATCAGTTACAGTAACAAATAATGATAAATGGGTCGCCAAAATCGCGTGTACGATTTGTCGACGTCTAGTTCTTCTCCGACAGCGCGTACCGCGTATAATCATTGAACGTTTAGGAATAATTGAAATATTTTCATGCGGCGGCGTCGATTAGAGGAATTTTATAATAATTTACGTTCATACTTAACGATGGTCAACGCGTAGGTACGCAAATTATACTTGCCTGTCGACGAATTACGTGTTTGTATAGTATTGTAAATTTCGTGACCAAGTACGCGGTACTTAACACTACTGTTTTACACGACCGCGACGATATTGTTTCAATCCCCGGCCGAGTATTGCGCGTAAATCGTTATTATCAATAATAATTGTTGTTATTAATGAAATCGATTTATGAATTTGAGGCGCGCGCACTTAGAGCCACTGCACGGCATAATAATAAGGATCCACCTATACCCATATAACCTGGCGATCGCACCGAGCGCATTTATTTTATCTGCCCACACGGTACGTACGGTGCGCGCGGTGTACGGTGTTATGACCACCGGAGAAACCGCGACGTCGTGAAATTTGGCACACAAGTACGCCGAGTACTTTATATTTATATATACATACGTATGTACGTACGTACGCGCGCGCGCATTATACGACTATCTTCGTACACATGCTATCTATAGTGGAAAAGAAAATATAAAAAAAAATTCCACCTCATCGGACAACTTTTACTCGGCGCGCTCGGGGCCCCGGGCGAAAAAAAAAAAATGTAGGTACGTCAATTTGATATATCATACGCGTGCCGTACATACGCGTACGTATGCGCGCGCACGTGCGTATATAATATGTATATGCATGTTATTATTATTATGTGATATTGTAATGCATTCTCGGGTACTGTAACATCGGAGGCCGCGCAGCTATATGTTAAACGGACTCGTCGTCGGGTCGGCCGTTCTATAAAGACGTGTATGATAAACGTAAATCGCTTGTAGAGACGCAGTCGTTTTTACTGTGAAAAAAAATTAAATACGGTTCGATCTTTGCGATGTCTCCCCGACATCGGTATCGGTCGCGGATAGGAAGAAGGATAAATATATTATATACGTTATTGGCGTCGTCGTATTGTATATGTACGTATATGCGCGTGGCGACGGGCTCGAAATTTCGCCCGGTGCGACGATTATTAGAGAGATATATTAGTATTATGTAATACCGTGGGCGTTCTATTAATAGGCGCCCGGCGACTTTTTATACACGCGTTGCGGGAGAGCGAAAGCTAAATTTAAAATTCTACGTGCTCTTTTATGGGCGCATATATCTGACGGTGTAAACGTAGTAGGTACCTATACACTCTCGCGGCACCGCTCGATTTTCGCACCATAACATTATAAATATATCGTTTGATCGACGGCGTAATAAATAACACGGTCGTGGAAATTTCGAGGCGCAATATTTTGCGACTCGCGCTGTGCCGTGATCGCGGTGTCAAATCGGTCGGATTTTTGAAATCACGTCTCTCCGTGATGTATCGGACGAGTCGTTTGACTGAACGATATTTTATGTTAAAGAGTACATGGCCGCGGTACAGACGATAGTGACGAGTGTTTTCTTATAGAAAAAAAAAAAAACCGTTTACGTCGTCGCAGCAAAAGACGTCACAAGCTCGCGAGTATATAATATGCATATAAGATACAAATTCGCAAAGCGCATTCTTCGCTCGTACTCTCGCGAGACTAATTAATTTCATCACGTGCGCACCTATCCGTCTTCGTACGATGTGCGTAACACGAATATGTATACGTACATTATTCGTCGTGAGGTTCTGACGAGTTTAATTTGATTTCCGTCGTGCCGTGAACTCTCTCGTTCGTCGCGTTTCGCGCGTATACGACGCCGAGATTCACTCCTGACCGATCGATTTGAATTCCCAACCGCAATATTTCCGAGCCGATAAACGCGATGCGCCTTGCAAAACTCGCGATCGCCGTATACGCGCGTATAATACGACATATTTGATATTATACACTGACGACGACGACGACGGTTTGATTACAATCGTCTTCAGGGACATCGCGGCTCGCACACACGCTGCACCACGGGCTTGCACTCTAAAGATATAATTACAATTATATGTCATTAAACACATAATATATTGTATATCTCCACACGCATATGTATTATTTCACAATCCGTTGCATAAATGAATAATTCCGAAGAGATTTGTTTAGAATGACTAATTTCGAAACATTATGGACGGCAGAACGTCCAGGCAGTCCGCCGTGGCGTTATACATATTGCGAACAGTCAAATTGGTTTTATTTATTGCGAGACGTAGGAGTATGGAGGAGTGTAAGGTTGTAGAATACGTTTAGTGTGTAATCGAGCATACACACTTGGTTCGTAGGTATGATAATTTCGTGTTTTTTTTTTTTTTATCACGCTCGATCCCAAATGTTTTTTTTTTCACGTTCGTAAAATACGGTTTCCGGCACAAATCGTTACCATAAAAAAAATACAATTATAATTATTTATATGAGTGGCGTTTGCATTTTAACCGTTGCGCGCGCATAATGCATTGAACTCGAGTTGTACAAAAATATACGTAAAACTGTTGATCCGGGTATCGTTTTTCACCCATACCTCGCGTTCGGATTTATTATGACAAATTGTATTCGCTTGATATCTACTATACAACTACCTGTGATTCAAGAGTTGGCAAATATTTTGCTATTAAATGTAAACTAGCTCTCTAAAATTTATAGTTTTTAATACTAAAATAAAAGACAATCTATGTATGTTTTGTACACTTAATAAGATATTATATTTTCTTCGAATTCAGGATGATCTGGTATATCGTTTTTAATGCCCGATTGGTTAAAATTATCTGAATATTTATTCGCGACCAGAGACAAAAGACGCGTCGTACACTATGTAAAATCAAATTTCATGTTGAAAATAAAAAAATGATGAGATACGTACAAGACTCGGATGATGTACGGGTGAAGAGTGATCGGCACTGGTAAATTGGACGTTTAAATTTGAAACCGTTGCTCTCGAAAAAAACGATTCTGAGTGATCAAAGATCTATTTTTATATTTCTCTATTCCTTTAAGTGACATAGGTTGGCCTGATTTTAAGGGGTTGCGAAAATGTTCAAAGCACATTTACTCACGTATTCATCATAAATTATTTTATTACAAGAAAAATGTCTGCTGCGCAAAATTATAATGTGACTCCGACAAAATTTGTGGGGTCATATACGTGCGACCCCTTGAGATCCTCAGTATACACCATTCATTTCTCAACTCTCATAGATAATTTACGAGTGATCTTTATTAAAAATAATAGTGAAAATTCTTTGAAATATCCGATTCCGTTAAAGTTTAATTTTCTAACGTTTGTGAAATCTTTTAAAGACGATTGAATAATTTTTTTTTTATTCACCACAAAAATCGACTTATTTAGAATATTGTACTGCGTTTTCAAGCATCGAGTGTTGAAATAAAAAATTTTATGAATTTACAATAATAAAAAATTTTCAGATTTCGTTGTTCTTTATAGTGTTTCGTTAATATTTGATCATTCAAATACTTACCGAAATAAAAAAATTGTGCAAATATGTTTCCGATATGTTTACATTAAAGTAAAATAAATTTATGAGGAACTTTATGTAAAACGTCCAATATTTTTGACAAACCAAAATAGTTTTATCGACATGTTACACTAAAAAAAAAAATTAATTTAAGAAAACTAAACAATTTCAAGTGCACAAGAGGCCATAAATTGGAGAGAAAAAAAAGTATTTATCGTTTGAAAGTTATACCGTCTCTAAATAACGATGGTTATATAAGTATTCGGTGAAAATTTTAAGTGCTTACGGCTATTACGCTTTTTGAGTTACGGTGAAAAAAAAAATTAGATTTCGTCGAAAACCACGGTATGCGCCCATAAATCTTACCGTTTTTTTTTTTTTTTTTGATAAAATTGTATTTTTACGGAAAAAATATTTCGTTTCAATGAGGTGTAGATTTAGTTAGGTAAATATTTGATTTTAAATATTAACACATAATATTTATTATTTTGCTCGTGTAATCGTTATAAACGTACAAATATGTTTTATATACGTGCATTGAAATGTGTGTGTCATCGTACGAATATCTTTCATATCTTTTGTACGTATCTATACTTACTAATCGTATATTTTAATTGATATTGATATGCAGACAGTAACATTATATTAGACAAAGAAAGTAATTTTTGATAACTATCAGTGTAATGTGTTTGAAATAATACAGCAATCTCAATAGTCTTAAGTTTTACCAGAAGGTTTTACATTTTTTTTTCCTATTATTATTAAGTGATATTATAGCGTATAACACTGATTATGTATTAATTAAAAGCACGGGATATTTTGAAAAATGCATTTTTATGTTAATTACGTTTAAACGTTTAGTAGGTATATTTATTTTCGATTTTTAAAAATACCGTACGACTGTCATATTATATTCTCTATAATATAATGGAAGGTAAAAGTCGGAAATAAAAATAACGATCCCGAAACTGATAACAATGGTTATTATATAGCATTACGAGTTACGACATAATATTACGTATATATAATATAAAATATATATAATAATATAATATGTTAACTGCTCACGCATAAATTCAAATGTGTTTAAAATTTGGTATTTATTTTCACTCACGTATAGCTTGTAAGTTTCAACGTATCCTTGACCTAAAAATATAACACATAAATTATACAGATAATAATTAATTTTTATGTATATTGCGTACATTATTGAATAAAAGTTTGTTTAAATTTAAATTTTCGTGGAGCATAAATTAAACACAATGCTCTGAAACAGTTTTAATGGCTAGTAAAACGTTACGTCGTCGATACGTTATTATAATATTCCGCGGAGTCGACGAGAAAACGTCGAACGTCCGCTTTTAAGAACGATACGACGGACAGGGTCGGACATTCGTTTTCGACGCGGAAATGGGGCGCGTCGATTTTTTTTTGTTTTTTTTTTTTTTTTTTTCAAAAGTGCGTAAAACACGAGGGCATTTGAAAATAATCCGAAAGATTGACAAGGGTTGACGGCAACAATAAGTGCATTACGTCGGCACGCGTGCGTGCGTATACTTCACACGTACAGGTGTTATATACAAAATATTCACGTTATAAGGCGCGTCTCGACGGGAATAGAAGACGCGCGCGGCGGAGTGGTCGATGCGTCTGAAATAGTGTATGAGAATTAATAATACCAGTGCGATTACAAAACGTGTATGTGTATGGCATAGCATACATCATGCGATATGCAAAAACAGAAGGAATCCTTTTACGGAAACGCGGCGACTTGGCGAGATAGGCAAAGCAGATTAAAACCGTGCGGCGGGTATATGGAATTTTTATCCGGTTATGTTATGTGGGTTTAGTCGCCGGGTTAAATTTAAAATACGCGGGCGGCCACGTATAGGTTAGTAGGTACATAATGTAATGTAGGTAATATTGTAGAGAACCTGTGGCACGGGTATACTCTAAATGAGAATATTATAAACGCGAACAGTTTAATTCGAACGCAAAAAGACCGTGCTTTCTCGCTTCGATATTATATACGGTATATACGTATACATATTATATTATATTATTATTATATAAGTAAAACCTAATATAAATATTCATCATCGTGAACGGTCGATGAAAAAAAGAAAAAAAAAATCAATCATGACATTCCACGTATTCAAATGCACATTATTGTTACGCATTTCTGACCTCTGTCTTGCAATGTGCCCCGACCGTCCCAGTTATTAAAGCTATGAATTAATTACTCGAAAAAAAAAAAAAAAATGTCAAGTATAATAATAATAATCATTAAGTATTATTATTATTACACCAATATAAAGCGTCTTTAATACACCAATTTATAAACACGGGGTTTTTTTTTTTGACGCAAAAGTGAGTGTATAGATAATAACAGTAGGTATACACACCATTAAATTATATTTACATATTATATACATAGGCGTTGATGAAGAAGAACGTAAGAGAGTGACTGCCATAGGCGCAATTAGACATGAATTATTGTTGGGGATGCTACTTGATGTACTTATACAAACTCATACATTTTTATCCGTCATCATAATTATTCATAAAATCGGTTACTTTTTATTATTCATGTTTTTATTATTTACATTGTCTGAAAAAAATGTATAGAAAAAAAATAATATCATTGTCAATTGATTATAATAATATACTGTATAAACTGTATTGTTCTCCAAGGAATTTTTCCATAGGGTCTAGACAGTAAACATAAATTATTTGACAACCGATTGCAATATGCTGTTAACTGTAAGCTAGAATAATTACTCAATTTTAACGTATCAAAACGACGAAAAAGGAACAAGTATGGCGTGTGAAGTAATTCGTTTCTGGCGCTGAACTTTCAACGTCAAAACGATGTTTGCAACAACACGACTGTGACGTCCATAGTAACTGGATTCATAACGAAAATATTGTTTATATGTTTAACGTTTAAAAAAAAATAAAATCAATCGATTTAGCTTGATGGAAATTAAGGTGCACGTATATGCTACGGTGAATAGAATAATAAATTATTTCGGTGGACTATAAGCAGTAGACGATTCAAACAAGGCTAAAACGAAAAACATTGTCTAGAGGAAGTCATCGGTTTTTATCCGATTCGATTTTACCTCATCGTCCCTATTTCTGAGGATATTTTCAAGTAGTAGGGGTAGTGTGATCATAACTTCTGGTTTCATTTTGTTTTGTTTATTTGAATTTTGGACACAACTGCGTCATCACGGACAACGAACTGAGTTTTCGCTATTATTATTTTCTTCTTCAGTGATACACATAATAGCAGAATTAAAAAAAAAACTACAAATAATTATTAGAAAATTTGGTTTATCGATGAGCTTGCAAGCTTATTATTTAATAATATATACCTATCATACCCTTATTTTTTTCGAGCCCACAACGCGTTCAAATTTTTAGGACGTTTCAAAGAATCAGGGACAAGGAACGGAGAAAATAACGAGTTATTTAAAGAATCAAAGATGAAAATGGTAGATCGAGGTAGAGAACCGATTGCTCAATAAAAATTGTGTACACGGCACTGTTTTGTTTACTAAATTATGCACTACGCGTTTAGATTGTTTATAAAGATCGTTTTCGTGTGTCCTGCGGTAACGCGCGCGTTTGAAAAAAAAAAAGCGAAGAAAAAAAACCTCCAATCGATCACGTAATAACAATAACATTATAATGTTATGATTTCGTGTCTACAGTCTGCGTCTGCTCGGGAAACGTTCGACGAAAAACCTAATCGCTCCGCCCACCTCTAGATCGGACTCGGATTGACCACCACCACCACCACCAGACGACGCAATTTCTTCGCCCGCCGCCGCGAAACAAAAATAATACGTCGCCACACGGCGGCGGCGTCCGTGTAATAATAATCGTACGTACTCGACGTGTTATTGACTTATTGTTTACGAGCCAATAAACCACCGCGCCAGAACAGAACGATTATGTTTTACGGCGTTTAAGATGTATGATGCGCACACACACACTGTTGCTGCAGAGAAATACTGCGGAAATCGATTTCGACAGTGTATTAATACGGTGTTAAAACGGCCTTGAGCGAGACGAGCGTATACCGATCGGGTGCATCCGATCTCATCCGATTGCGCGCGCGCCGTCCCGTCCCGGCAAATCATTACGATCGATAAAACGTCGTATAACATGACTAGCTGAATCTACCCGTCTTTGCCGGGTTTAAGTAATAAAAAATGTGTATGGCCCAAATAATAATAATAATTGACATTTCCCCGTTATCAGCTGACTTCTATTATTATTGAATAGTTTATTATGGATATACAATTTAAACGTACAAATTAATTTTTACCGACCCGACCATGTCGGTGTGTGTGTGTGTGTGTGTGTATTAAAAACTAACCAACTAACACGTAAAAACGGGAACCGAGGTATACCACTGACCAAATTTCATACTCAAAGCTCCAGCGGTTCCGGCCAGGCGATTTTTCTAGTTTCACCCTTTTAACCCCCTTAAGAGTTGAATTTCACAAAAATAAATGTATAGACAATGTTTATTTGTGTTTTATAGAGTATGTATACTTAATTTCAAAAAGATTGGAACAAAAATTTTTTTACCGTTTTTACCGTTTTTAACCCCCTTAGGGGTAGAATTTTCAAAAATCCCTTCTTAGTGCGCGTCTACGTCATAATAGCTATCTTCATGCCGAATTTCAACCCGATCCGTCCAGCGGTTTGGGCTGTGGGAGGATTTCAAGAAAAAGCACGTTACAGTTATATATAAGAGAGAAGAAGAAGAAGATAATATTGTGGTTTCATATTTTTACCGCGCAAAACTCGCCGCCGCCGGCCGTTGTAAATATTTAAAACAGCACCGCACTACGCTGCTACACTACTGCTACACCCGCTTTGATTATATTATGCGCGTCGAAGAGTAGCTCAAAATTCGAACTCGATATCTCAGCGGCGTGAATAAAACCGACGAGTAACTACCCTCCCGCGCCTATACACGGCCAACACACGGCCAATTACAGTCGGATATTATTCAACTGTGCGGTCTGGTATCGCGAGTTACCGCTCGGCGTACGAGGAATAATATGAGTATGACCGCGTGCGATTCGGTCGGTTCACGCGTGACGGCGAAAAGCGCGAATCCGCTCGCGACTCGACGAACCATGGTATACGGGCGACCTTTTACCTCGAACGACCGCGGTTGTCGTCTACGACCGCGTCTGGGAACCGAAAGCGTCGCGCATACGCTTGCCTTTACGCCGCGGCAGTATCGCGTTTCCGTTGCCGTTGTCGTCGTCGTCGTTTTCGCGTTTTCCGATTTTTTCATCGAACCGCGGTGGTTTGAATTCAATCGCGAGTGGAGTGCGCGAGTGTGTTTATTGTCGATCCGTCGATTCTGCGCGACAGTGAGTATACCGGATATGGTGTACGAAAACGCGACGGAAAGAAAAACGTTCGCGGTCGCAGTGCACGCCAGACGGCAGTGAAAAAATTTCAAACGGAGGAGACAAAATGGCCGACGTCACCGGTTAGTGGTTGTTTGTAATTTTGTATCTTACCGACGACGCGCTATTGGCGTGACATTTTTCAGCGAAAATCGCACAGACTATATAGGTACGGCGCGCCGTCGCGTAGTGTGTAATAAAACGTATAAATGATAAGTTTTTATGATTTTCGGTTTGACGGGGGTCTGGGTTTTCCGTGTAAAAGCATAGACCGCCCAAGCGGTACTGTACTGCCCGTATAACACCTCGAAACGGGTATACCTACTTATCGGTCGTATAATGGTTATAGATTATTATTATTATTATATATATTTATTATAAGACGGTTTCAAAGAAACTTATCAAATACCAAATTGAAAATTATATCCACTATTTTGTATTCTATTTCTTCGTTCTCATAAACATTAGTGATGCATAGATACATTTTAATATGCACTCATAGCAAACTATTGCGCAAAAAGTGTTTGCACAGGTATTTATATGAAATAATAAGTGTTCATTTTTTTCATACAGAGTATCCCACGAGGCGTTACTATATTTCCAAGTACTGTAAGTAATGAAAACTTCATTACTCTTCTCATTTTAGATTTGTGAAGCGTCATGGAAATTCACGCAGTTTATTATATTATTATATACTAACGTATGCGGTAATATCTGCCGTCCCGAATATTCTCTAAGATACAGGGTGTTTCACGATAATTTCTCTGTATTAATTTAATGATGCCAAGTGGTGGATTTATCATTATACTTGGACAACTTTAAATCTCAACGGAACATCCTGTATTATTACGATATTTTGTATTATAAAAGTTGGTATTAAACAACTGATAATCCTTCTATAATAAACAATCACGAACTGCGACCACTTGGCTTTTTCCTTCACTTAAATAATATGAGCTCGTTCAGATTAGGTGTTTTTTTAGCAAAATTATAAAACTGTGCTCTTTTTGACCCCGCTGGTTAAGTGGCCATCGCCGTGGCAGCAAAGTGCACTATACGACGTCAACACGACGTGACGCGTAGTTTATGCAAATCAGTAGGGCCCGACTTTCAACGCGGAATGCATTTCGGGTGCTCTAGAACGAGTAGAACGATGCATTCATTCCAAGTACATTATTTGATTCGTGCTACATGAATGGTCGGACAGTGAAAACAACTTTCTTATGGAAATTTATCAGTGTGATCTCGACGATCCCGCGCGTTATTATGTATGTTTGAGTTTGTGAACGAGTTTTGGCGTAATATACGACATGAAAATAATACACTTTTATTTTAGTTTAATTTTAAAAAAGAGGAATATTGCAGTTATATTTATTAATATAAACAATATAGTCGTTCTACTGTAAGTAATGTGTTGTCAAACGTTAGAGTCTTAGGACCATAGTGAATCAATTTTGATGAATCCACAAAATTGCAAGTTGAATTATTGAAAAACGGCTATTATATTATGATATAATGTCAGTCGGCTCTTTGGACTTTGAGTCTAACGCCAATGCGGCGCGACGTTCAAGGTATAGTTAAGCCTAATTTTGCGAGAACAGAAGTTTCTCAATGTCTAAAGCCCGGCAATATTACTAGATAATAAACGATTATTGTTATTACCGACTACGGCTCGAACTGAAAAAATATGCGATCAATATGGAATACGAGCGACTGTCGCGATATACGGTTCTATTTGTTTTTTGTCATCGTTATTGATTTATCGAGTCTTTTCCGTTGTTCTGTACGACTGTACAAGTATGAAATACGAATATTTGTTTTTTTTTTCGACATGGGTATCTTTCATTGTGCTTTATTATCACTAGTATAATATGATTTGTAGATAATGTTAATGTTCTCATTTTGTTGATATACTAATATTAGGTGTTATCGAAAATATAATATAAATATTTCCATAAAAGTTACCAGTATACTTTATTGCGTACAAAATAGATGATTTATTTAAATGATATTTAGTCAGATGATTTTTATTTTATACTTCTAGACCGCAACGTGGATATTGTAATTAAATGACGGCGTTCAAATTGTTGAACGATTTGTACCTATTATAAATGTGTTTCTTTTCTTTTAATTCCACTATATTATATGGTATCGCAATAAAATTATATGAAGTCTGGGGAAATTATAATCGCGAAAACTTAGTTTGACTGTGATGACGAGATAATCGTGGTTATGTTGAAAGATCGATTATTGAACAAAACGTTGGATTCTAACCATCTGGTACCTCTACCTACTCGGAACGGTTATCGATTCCGGGAACGGAATTTTTATTTTTATTTCGGGTCTTTCGTTTGCACATTAGCATCGCCTGTAAAAACGCATATTGTCATATTACAACAACAGTCGTTCCGTTCGGGGAGTGAGGACGGAGAAAAAAAACGAACGACTTTTTATGTTTGCACTTCTTCGTTTGCTGTTTACAAGCCCCGGGGTCGTAGATTTATAAGATATTATGTAGAATTGTTTAGAGTTTATTATTACGGTGCATAAGATCTGGAACGCGAAACGACGGACTGATGAGTCGGCCGTCGAAATCCGAGGCGCGAAACGATATCGCATTTCCCCCTCCCCACGAGTACTTTTTTACTCTCCTTCATCACGTGGCACGAGAATGAGTATGCGTCGAACGCGTCTTGAGTTACACGCTTCTCCGTCGCGGCTTTTTCGAGCGCGCGCGCGCTAGAGAGAGAAATCGTTATCGTTGCGTTAAATCGCGCGGAAGTGAAAAAAGAAAAAAAAAAAGACGCATACATTAATATATTTATTAAAAACTTGTCAAATAATAATATTTATATTAGCGCGTATGTGTATTATTTTATTCGTGCGATTCGCCCGGCGACCAGTGTTTGTTTACGTTTTAAATATAATTACGTCGTATTATAAACGTGTTGTTTTTGTTTTCGTTGTTTCCCCTCCGCCTCGGAAACGATCGGATCCGGGTTATCGCGCGGGCACGCGAGATTTTCAAAAGTATTCCGATCGCGCGTGGACTGCGACGATAATAATATTAATAATAATAATAATAATAATAATAATAATAATAATATCTCTGTCGACCGCTCGGCGCGTGCGGTCGCGCGTTTCGCACGGCGGCGGGCACCTCTCGGAAAGGGGCAGAAAAAAAAAAACACAGTTTTTTTCTCTCGCCCAACGTTTCTACAAAATAATAGTAATAATACGCGGCGGCCGGTTCGTAGCCATCACAATAATAATAATATCACATACACTGCGTACGACACCGTCCTTGACACCCCCGTCCGTACCCCCCGAGAACACACGACACTGTAACGATAATAATGATAATAATAATAATAATGATAATAATCGTCGTCGCGGCCGTACACACAACGCGCGCCCGGCAAAACACGTGATCGCCGCCGCCGCCGCCGCCGCCGTATAATAATAATATTATGGTCGGCCTACGCGCGCGCGTCACGGAAGGTCATGGTTTTCTCGCGCGGCCGCGGCGGCACGGTCGTTTAACGCTCGTCGCGGTGGCGGCACTGCGGAGCGCCGCCGCCGCCGGCAGTCGTGGGCCCGGCCGTCGAGGTCGTCCTCCGCGCCCGGCACACACTCCGTCTGACCGCCGCCGACCGCTGCGTCGTAGTGTGGTGTCGTCCTCGTGACTTTCCCCTCCCCCTCGCCCCGCGTACCGCCACGTTCGCCGGCGACCGCGCGCGCCGTCGTCGTCGTCGTCGACAGGCGTTCAGTTGCGGCGCAATTAGTGTGCACTCGTGACGCGCGTTCCGTGTCTCTCGTTCTCTCGCGCACTTTACACACACACACCTCACTCGCTCTCAATCTCTCTTTTTCTCTCTCTCTCTATCTCTCTCTCTTTCTCTGTTCGCGATATCGCATTGTTGTTACCATACACACGCGCGTCCACACACACACACACACACACACACTCGTATATTATATCGTAACGTGTACATGACGTGCGTGTTGTCGTTTTACACGTTTATTTAAATCCGTACGCTTGTGCCGCGCGCGATTCCGCGTCGGTATTCGTCAGTCGGCCGACGGATTTTTCGCCCGCCCGTTCGTTCGCTCGCTCGTGCTTCTCCCCCTCTCCAGTTTGGTTTTTTCGCTCGAATTGGTTTTTTTTTTTTTTTTTTCTGATCCCTCTCGTTTTTCGATTTCTCGTTCCGCGTGTCGCCGTCGTCGCGGCGATGGATTGAATTTTAACCGTCGCGGACCACAAGTCGAACATTCCGGGGACGAAAAAGTAAGAACACGCCACAGTCGTCGCAACCGCCGCAGTCATGCAGGATTACGGTTTGGAGCCGCTACAGAGGGCCAGGTCCAACACGTGGCCGCTGCCCAGGCCGGACGCTGAGGACGGTGGGCCGCAGTTGCCCGAGGGCAGCCCGCCGCAACTGTTGGATATCGTAGCCGGCGGCAACGGGATCGTCGTCGGCGGCGGCCCGTCGCCGTCCTCGTCGTCGTCCGGCGGCGGGCTGCACCCCGCGCAGCTGCAACAGCAACAGCAACAGCAACAGCAGCAGCAGCAGCTACAGCAACAGCAACAGGGCGGCGCCCTGGTCTCGGGGCCCTCGGCCGCGGCCAAGAAGACGTCCAGCCGGCGGAACGCGTGGGGAAACCAGTCGTACGCGGACCTCATCACGCAGGCCATCAGCTCGGTGCCGGAACAGCGGCTCACGCTGTCGCAGATCTACGAGTGGATGGTGCAAAACGTGCCGTACTTCAAGGATAAAGGCGACAGCAACAGTTCCGCAGGATGGAAGGTAAGACGTCGGTTATTGTTATCGTTAGATTTTCGTTCGCGCGAAAACGTGCTCGGCGTGTGCGCGCGACCCCTCCCCCCCTCGGATTTGCTAGTCCTCGTCTATAAACAACACTTCGTGTTTACAACGTTATCTTCGAAACTAGTGCTCTCGATTTGATGAACCGTTCATATCGTTCTAAAAAAAAAAATTTATCTACAAAACGGTCGCGTTCCATTTCTCAAAACGTTTATTTTTAAATGAGAATTTTTTCAAAAAAAAAAAATGATATTCCCAATATTATTTGTTGAGCGCGAGGCCCGGGCCCTTTTCGACCCCCTCGGGGACGGTCCTCGCGTCGTGTGCGTCTGCGTGTGCTCGTGCCCTCGACCGCAGTGTCGAAATGCGATTTTCACTCGTACACTAGTTCTAGTGTTCTGCTCGATCGTGTACATGCGGGCGACGATGACATATTATTATTATCTCGTTTTTTTCTCTCTCTCGTTTTCGGCTTATTAATAATTCCGTGAATAATCGACTTTGGGGTCAACGATATGGGACGAAAAAAATTTCGGACTGGCGGCGGCGGTACGTGGTATGTGCCGTCGACGGATCTGTGACGGAAGGCGGCGGGGGTGTGTACATTAGGCGTATTGAAATGAGATCCGACGGAATACGAATGAATCGTAGATGACTAAATCGTTATTATTATTATTATTGTAATGTCGGGTGTAATGCCGACGCGCGTGCACGCGGAGAGTATAGTATCGTAATACTAATACGTGTTGTGTGACGGTGACCTCCAACGCAGCGTGTGTGTACCACGGTAGAGGTCAACCGACGACGAACCGCGCGTTTTGGCGCGTAATCGATGCTAATTTATGACCGAACGTCGCCGTCGTCGTCGAAGTGGTGTATCATATAGTAATACTACGCGACGGTTTCCCGAAGACACGCACGGGGTGGGGAGGCGAGACACTTGTCCGGAGGTGAAGATCCCCCGAAATAATACGTCACACGAGCCACCGACCACGTGACAGCATCGATGAAAAAACGAAACAGCGTCCTCGCGGAAAAAAAGTATCGTCATGATATCACTATTGTTACGCGAAAGGGAGAGGGAGCGCGGCTCTTGATAAATTCTACGACCGCGACGGCGGCGGGGGTGGCGCCGGCCGACGTAGAGATACGTTATCTCCGGTACAAAGATTACGGGCGCGCGCGCACTCGCACGGACACGCTCGTCCAAACACCTACGGTAATGGGATCACACATGCGTAACACGCGTAGTAAAAACGCACTCACGAAAACGCACTCGCACGCCGCCGCGTGTGATAAGAAAGAGAAACGCTCTGTGTGAAACCAGTTTTGCCGCGCGAGTACAGGGCGACCCAAACGCGCGACGTCCGTTGCTTTTCCTTCGCGCAAGTCGCGATCTCGCGATCGGGGCCAGAACGAGACGAGGGGTTGACAGTTGCCGGCGCGCCGCCTTTTGCCGGCACGAAACGCGTAATTCGACGCGACGATTTTTTTGTAACTCGACGGCGGCGTTTTGTTCTTCGGATCGTCCTGTGCACTATGCAAACGCGAAATCACAAAATTATACAACGTGACGCGCTCTCGTATGCACCGACCGAGAGACAGAGAGAGATAATCGTGTCGGCGTATCCGATAAGACGCGCGCCCGTGTGTTGTTGCCCTGCTCTAGCAGGTGAGAGGGTCATCACGGATGAATACGATCGGTTTTTTTTCCTTCCTACTTCTTCCCGCCAGAGGTCTTCTTTTTCTTTTTTTTTGCTTTCTTTCATTCGCTCCTGTCCGTCTCCGTGTTATGCTCGTGAGTTCCGTGGGGGACATTTTTTTTTCTTTTTCGTTCGCTTCGATAACCCGCGCTAAACGTAATACTCGTGCACACACCACCCGACCGGGCTCTTTGCGCGGGCGTTTCACTTCTCAAAACTATTAACTATTATTACATTCAAAGGCGGACGCGTCGATTGTTACTATGTATATACTCGTGTAATATCGCGTTTACCTACGTATTTATTATTGCCCATTATTATAATAATAATAATAATTACTATTACCGCCGGGGCGCGCTCCGATAACGCTCTAGTGTGTGCCATATAAAAGGAAGAAAAATCTGACTTTAGACCTTCTTTATCGAATCTGGTCTAAACGATGTTTGTTGTAAAAAAAAAAAAAATAATAATAATCATTACGAGTCCACTCCATACTGTGTAATATACGGTGTGCGAGTGCGATGACAACATCGGAACACGTTCGGTATTAACGGCAATCAACGCGTTTTTAGATTAGATTTATAATTACTATATATTCCTAATCAATTGTTCGTAATTTATTTTTCTTTGCGGTTAATTATACCATATTATGCGCGCAAGTGTTCTATTGATATTTGAGGCACACTCCGCGCGACGAGTACGCGTCTGAAAAGCGAGAAAACCGCCCGGCGGCGTCGCGATGGCGCGCTATCGTCCGTGTGCACACGAGCCATCGCAGCCATTATAACATTATCATCGTTTATTACTATTATCTATCTACCTATTATTATTATTATTAATATTATACGCGACAATGTTGAGCTCTAGACGACCTCAAATCCACCACGTCCGATCGGAGTGACGAAATTTTAATTCGTTATTGTCAAATAACTAAATCGTATCATCGTTTTATTCTTCTCTATATTTTATGTCATGATATTGTAATACTTTTCAAGGTTATAGATCGTTTCTACCGCGCGTATTATAAACGTAAGTTTAATATTAAACGAACGCGATTATTGGAAATCCAAAATAGAAAGAAAAAAAGAGATAATTTAGGTAGGTACGTACGTATACACCTTTCCGGCGAACGCGACAGATATACTCGCGATGATATCATTATGATAACTGTTGATTTTGTGTTTCGGGGATTTTTTTTTCACGTTTTCCAGAACAAAGTAAATGTATATTAATAATATTCGCAAATAATATAGATAGGTATTCGTCATGACGTGTGCATGTATTGATATTCATCTCGAGTCCGAATTTTCAAATAGGATTTCGATTCGGCTTTGGGAAAATGTTCGATTGACGTTTGATCGACATTATTATAATATAATACGCGCCTAAATGGCCGGCCGGCACGTGTCCCCCGTATTAAATGCCAGCGCTCCGTGTTACGTGACGTCTCCATCTTTTCGTACGTTATTACACGCAGAGTTGGATTTTATTTATTTGACAAATGTTTAATGGCATAGAAACAAAACTCTGCTCCGGACACTTCTGCTTTCAGCGTATCACAAATGCCACGCTCTTCTAGGTGTGTAATATTTGAAAACAATTTCGTAACTGTCAACAGGACTGCACAAGTATAAAATTGTTTTAAATTATCACATTATATTGAATTTCTACAGTAATGATGGTGTACTCTGGCGTGCGTGCCCTTTTCGGTGCGACCCGTGTCAGCTGTTCATCCCGTGCTAAACGTTATCGGCCGTATGCGTTTGTGATAAATTACATAACACACCGTTTTTCTGACCGTTGAAATTGACCACCGAAATTATACCGATTGGATCGGTCTAGAATACGATTCGATAAAAACCTAGCGGAGCACATGTCTTGATTGTTTATAGAAGAGGTCAATACGTGTCTGCGCACAACGCTTTGAGGAATCCGGTTTTATAAAAGAACGTTAATCTTAGAAACACCGTGGGTCTATAAATAAAATGTGCAATAGCGCTTTCCCCCACTCCGTCACAAAGACTTAGGTGTTTGTTGTCTTCCAATAAGTGGCTACCTTGCCCGCGGGTGTATACGGTCGAGCGAAGAAAAAAAAAAATTAACCCCCCCTCCTTTAGAAACGGTCGAGGGGAAACCTACTGCGCAGCGGTTATATACGAGTTTCGATTTTTTTTTTTTTTTTTATCATATTTAATTCGACACACGGAAAAAGAACGGCAAATTATTATTCTTCTATACCTCGAAAACTTCTACTCTTATTGAACAGTATACCCACCTAGTATATTATGCACGATGTAATAAGTGGGTATACGCACTGGCCGAATAGTTTAAAGTATCCGTGTTTAAACATAAACATTGCAGAGAATTCATCTCGATTTTGGGATACGTACCCAACGCAATGTTGTCATGGAAATCGGTCACGAATTAAGTTGTCCGTAGAGAGCCTGCGTATATTATATTATGTTTAGTTGTGTTTTTTGTGAAAATTGTGATGCGTATCTAGGCGGTAGAGTACGCGTCAGCGTTAGAAATAGACTGCATTTTTCATTTAATTTTCAACAAAATATTCGCCGCGTTAGACAAACACGATTTTTATTTGCTATAAAAACACGTATAATTTTTTTTATGTATGCCGTGTATTTTAATGAATGATCGCGTAGTGCGTTCTCGCTTGTAATTAAAAATCGTTTAATGCATTTTGTAAAATTTCATCTTGCCCATGGTCATATTCTTCCAATAGTTTCTTTATTGTTTCATTTTGTCATGAATTTAAAGTAATATATATATACGAATATATATATATATATATATATATATAAAGGTGTACTGTTGCATAACAAATGTTCAAATTGTGTTCAAAATGCTGAAATTTAAATGTAATTAACACCAAAACTAATTTCCTAAGACTTTCTATTTATCATAACATTACCGACCATCATGACACTTTTTAGACGTAAATTTATAAAATTATTTCGCAGTAATATATGAACGTATAATATACCACATTGCTCCGCCCATAATAGTTTAAGTATAGAGTATCTACGTAATGAATTATCTGTTAAACTATTACCTATACGTGTTCGTGTTGATAGTATATGAATAATATAGATTTTCAAATGATTGCAACAGGCATGTCAAATAATTCATACCGGTTACATGTGTACGAATTTCGAAAATGTGACATAACTATCCATTATATATAGTTCATACACAATTGATCAATAAACTGAATCCCCGATTAAACCAAAATTTTAAACTGTACCTATATAAATATGATACGATATCTTTTTTAATTAGTCACACACATCAAAGCATGGAATTTGTTTTTAATTGTTATCAAAGACTATTATAGCTGTCCCTAGAACATTTATTATTTATTACCGCTATTATTTATTAACCAATGAGTAGTTATTAAAACGAATATATTATGCATTTTTTTTCTTTTTTAATCGTCCCAAATAATATAATATAAAAATATAGAGTCGTTTCGAAATGTGATTAATATCCGTTTAAATGAACAAACTTGTATCAATTATGAATTATGTAATATACCTTATATGGGCACATTAATGTACCGTTTATGATTATCCGTGTATCAAAGAGCAATGCTATTGGAACTTATTAAAATAATGTTTAGCGGTTGAAATTATTATCGAATCGTAAAACGACTACAACTATAATTCGTGTTTGGAAATAATTTTAAATTAAAACAGACTTGGCGGCAATGTATTGAAAAGTACATTATTGTTCAAGTTTATTGAAGTTCGATGTCATTTTCGAGTTCCATTCATTCGATCGAGAAAACCCACGTTTTTTTTTTTTTTTTGTCATGCGACGTTGTAAAAATTGTAACGAAAGCCTCTTTTTACATTATGCGGTATTGGTAGCTTACGATTGTGCACACACATGCTATCGAGACCCGCTCGTCGCGCAGTGTGTATCGATCGAAAATGGCACGTGCAGTGTGCGTGCGTTTCGCGGGCTTTTATATGAGTAACGCATATTCATATAAATTGTTCAAACTCGTAAGATAACACGGTTTTCTCTCTCTCTCTCTGTCTGTCTGTCTGTCTATCTGTCTCTCTCTTCGCGGTGTGTGTCTCTGTCATTCCTTACCTCGTTTCGGAGCTAACACGTGGGTCCATTATAGGCGCCAAATATGGTGCGTAGAAAACTAGACTTGCCCAAACTCATATAAAATATTTCTATCCATCTCCGAGAAGAGAGATCTAAAGCTTTTTCCTCGTACAGCGATCTACGAGTGGACACTTGTCAACTCGAGCGAGTATATATATACGTGTCTCGTCGCTCCGCAGCTAACTCTCTCGGATCAATCGAGCGAAATTTAACGAGTTTCCGATGACGTCAACGTACGTCGACGGATGCGTACTTCACACTGCAGCGGATCGCAACGAGACTTGCGATTTAAAGAAATATTCCTCGACACCATCGTACACGCGCGTACACTCTCAGCCTATCGCGTATATTGTAACGTTACAAATGTGTTCCGTTCGGGGGTGCCTGTCGCGTCTCTGGAAACTATAATATAATAATTACAATATGCAATATACAATAATGAAAATCGGTTCGGTTTATAGTCCAGTCGGCCGACGACGGTGATTGGCCGTTATTATAATCATTATTATTATTATGTAACATCATACGGCGCTCGGTAAATGTTATCGCGGCGACGTGCGATATTTGTCGGCTGTCCGCAGAGTGTTGTAGTACCACCAACTCGGGTATTTATTATACAATCGAAGCTCGTCGTCCCTTATGATTATTATTCGATCGCACTCCCCGGGAACCGGCCGCGAATATCCATCACGTCACACACGAGAAGAACTGCAGACGCGTCAGTCGTATAATAATATATTATTATAAACGTCGCGCACTCGAATTTATAACGGTCTATTACATTTACGCATGCCGCCGACGAGTAGAGCGTGTTGCGGGGTCGAGGAGATGAGCGGAGGAAAAGAAAACCACCGGTCTTGGCGCCATTCGCGTAGGAATCGATAAGGGATAGCCGTCTCCGCGAGCCTGCCGCCGCTTCCTACAGTACATACTATATAATATGTAGGCCGCGGCCCACGACGTCCGACACACGGAACCCCGAGAAATGTCCCCCGACGTATGACGGCGTCCTCTGCACTTCGCGCATCCCTCGTCGTTTTCTGCGTTTAATTGGAAGCCTTATAGAGTCGGACGAACCGACGACGGGGCCCGGTTTCTTTTGAACTCCGAGCCGACGATAATAATAACATCCGCAGTGACGCGTACGTATTAATCAGCGCGAGCAGCCGTCAGTCGATTTCGGTACACACTTATAATATGTGCGTGTATCATGTATTCGTGTATGTGAAATACTCATTATCGGACACATTTCGTTGTAGTGTGTCGTAGAGAAATAATAATTATTGAAGCCTCCGCGGATTTCGCGTCTAACCGTGGCTCGGCTGCAGTTGGCGTCGTTGATTGGAAAATATTGAATTTTTATGACCGATGGTTACGTTACTGACGCATCGAAAAAAAAAAAAAAAAACCTTTAAAATAGTGATGTTGGCGCACTAGAGCCTCGCGGCGGCGTATATTGAAATCGGGACGTCTCGAAGATGCCCCATAAAATGCGCGTACATTCGCGTAACGATTTGCCGGGCGGCGATTTCGAGATGGATTTTAATATTAGTTTTTGTTTTGTATAACGTTTGTCGTATTCGAACGTATTTGTTATCACGGCGTTGTTTCGTTTAAATACAAGTTTCCAAGTCGTTTCGGAGCACTCAATATTAATAATTGTCTATAATTAAAAAGGAAAAAAAAAAAAACGACGAGTACAAAAATACGTGATCACCAGCTGAACATTGATTATGTATTTTATGAGTAGAGCCCGGAATTTATCATCATAGCAGTTTATGCTTTAATTTCGGCATAATTAAAAGCAGCACTCAACTGTTGTATACAGAGTTTAACAAAACATTTTATGGAAATAAAAACTAAATAACTGTTTGTTTCGTTCTAAAAATACATCGGGATTGGACTGGTACTTCCACTAATTAATAACAGTGTGTTTTTTTTTTTTACCACTTTTGCATTATTGTTTGGTGCACTATTTGCTGCAGTTTATACGAAGTGACGGGCGTTTGTATTAATAATCAGTTTGGTCGTTACCACGAAAAATTCGAGTTTGTTTACAAAAATCGACACAAAAATTATGTTATTCTTCTGAGAATCTGTTATAAAACCCGAAAAACATCCGTCCAATCGAATATGAAATAATATTCAATTGCTGTGGATATTCAAGCGTCGTCTGTGTTTGGCTTTTTTCATCGAGATCAATACAACACACGAGTATATATAATATTATTTGTCGTACGTATTTAATATTTATTATATTAAACTCGTTGTCGGTTCCGTGTTGGGTTTTTTCTTCGTATAGCTTATTTGTAAGCAATTACTGGACGTTATCGATGTTGACCTTAATTGATCACGAGTGTTATTTTTTACCGATAGTATTGAGTTCGTTTGTACGTACGTACAGTCGTTGAGTTGTGTTTCTCAATTTCTGGCCTATATGAGACCACCACTACCGCTACTATTTCTACTACAATACTACTACTACTACTACTAGTGGTTACTACTATTTCTGCTATCTGTACCATATTATCAAGACTGAACATTTTTCGCCATGTGTGAGCGTAGTTGATCCGATTCGCGTGTAGTATATATTATGTGTATATATATATATATATTTTATAACGACGCCAAACTCTCAAGGTCATGGTGGACATCAATTGTGCAGCGATTAAATTATACATTACGTGGATGTACATATCATGGCACTCCAACACGCCCGTGGCAGGACTTTAATAACAATAATAATAGTGAAATATACATGTATTATGCATCGTGATGCGTACGTCGTAGGAATTAGTTTAGCCTTCGTCGGGTGTTATAATTCGAATATGTATCATTAATGCGCGCGGCGGATTGAGACATTTCGAAAACGATTCCAGTAACTAACTAATTGACGAATACATTTCGGCGGGTTTTCCGTTCTCGTCGTAAGTATACACTCTGAAGCCCTATGTTTATTGTTTTAATACGACGCGCGGATTCGTGTTCTTTTCGGCTTCTCCACGGTCGATTCGGTTTGCGTTCATTCGGTGCATTCCTCGCCGCGTGCGTCTCGACCGCGATCCGTTACGTTTTCCCTCCTCGACGCCGATTAGAATACTCAAATTAACATAAATGTTCAATTATGACGGCCATATCGTTTTTAATGTATGAACTTTATATCGTTAATGACTTGCGTCGCGAGACATTTAGAACTCGTTTTCCTTAAATATTTATTTGACGATTGATTAATTTTTATTGGGTTCATCTCATTCAAAATAATTATTTGTTTGTCGTTTTCGTGGTATTGACATGCCGCGATAAATCTGGCATTAAATAGAAGACCAACAGGAATTTTCTGTTATTAGTTCTTACTCGTACGCTGTTTGAGTTAAAGAAATTGTTTGTGTGTTAATATTATTTTTTATCTCATGACGTACACAATATATGCACACTGATCATATTGTTTGTCTGAAATTTTTTCAAGAATAACCAGGCTCTAGTTATAGTGCACGTCTGCGTATAGGGCTCTATTCCCACCAGTCGTCTGACGTCAGTAAAAGCTCAAAGGTCACGAAATGCGTTCACCTTTGGCTGCTTTTGAAGATAGCAAAATCGTCTGGGAATAATATGCGAGAATACAGCTGTATTTTAGCGCAGCTAAGTATACTTCAAAGTGGACAAAATCACATTTGATACTCTGATTTACGAATTTGAACACATGATGTATTCATTTTTTATTTTCGGAACGTATTATTTTATATACCTATATAATGTACGTATATACCTATATATTTACTCGACTGATAATATTTGAATGTGCCCCACATTTTGAAGACGATCAATAAAACATCTCTAGCTTTTTAATGTCCGAGTCCGTTAATATACCGGTATATATATTTTCGGTACCCGAAATAAAAATATATTGTATACAGTATATATTCAATTTAACCTGACACGAATTGTTTAGAAGTTGTTTTCGAAAGAAGAATGCTTGGAATTAATTTAATTTTGTTTTTATCAATTAAACAATGATATTAATCACACGGTCGAAATATTTCATTTATTTCATTCATACCACATGATTACATTCTTGTGCTCTTTTGGTGACTAAATTTCGTTTTGCGCAGTCTTAAGTTAGCAGGTAGCTAAAGATATGAGCTGTCCAAGTAAAGATTTGATATGTAGTTATTTGATGTCTTCGCACGTTTTATCCGTCTCGGTTTATGATAATAATTGATAACTGATGATGATAAACTCAAACGAACTGTTGTTCACATTTTCGCAACTACGCAATATTATAAGTTGAGAGTACATTATATGTGTGTGTAATGTGTATACGACTCATTGGTTTGTTATTTACTCACTACAATATGATACGACGTAGCGCAGAAACCTTCATATCTTGTTATTTTTTTGTTTTCTATACATTTTTAGGGCGATTTTACGTTTTATTTTTGATATTAGTTTTACCAAACGAAAAACTCTGATACGCCGCGCGTGTAAAATTAAGCTCACGTTAAAGTTTTACTTTTGATTTTCGGATAGTCGCTAACAGTTAAAATGCTCTCCTCTTGTTACGGACGCATACGGTCACATTTCAAACAGGCGATGCTCCGGAAATCGCAAATGCGTTTTATCATTTTTCACTGTTGGATTATGACGCGTCATATTCATATGCGTACAACAATAATAATATAATGTTGATCATTAAACTTAATAAAAATCCACGACTTCCTTCACAATATCGTAAATGTTTTTATATTCCCTTCCTATATATATATATATATATATATATATATATATATTATTGCAATTATGCAGTATGGCGGTGGTAGTGACGTTTAAAGTGCAAGACACTTACATAATTATCATATTATTATAATTTAATTTACCGCAGAACGTTTTTATTATCCGACGTCGGTCGTAATTTAGATAAGATATTCCTGTATACTAGCCAATATTTTTAACACCCAATCCAACAGGCTGGGTTTAGTAATTGAATTATTACGCTTTTTACGAAGCGTAATACTTTTAATATATGTGTGACGTATTACTTACAGTATTACAGTAGTTGGCGTGTACATATATATATATATATATAGAGAGAGATAGAAGATGTAGACTAACCTTTTTTAACTCGCGGTGGGGTTGATGACGTGTAATACTTGCCAATGATTATTACAAACGATCTATTCACGTCTTAAGACTCGTGTAAATATAACTTTTTTCCCCCTGAGAATATATTGCGGTCGTAACGTAAATACTCGCCAAAATATTTTCGTACCCGTTCGAAAAAGCTCGGATAAATGTTTTGATTCGTAAGCTACAGTATAATAATTACAATATATATTATCAGCCGTATTTGTGTATAATAATTATCGCGTTACATTTGATACGACGATGATAATCTGTTGGCCTGCAACGAGTCCGTGACGTATACGTTTTTAGTAATAAAACGCGTGGTAAAAATACGTGGAATTTCGTCCGACCGCCGTTTTTTGATTGGATACCGCCGGGCAACCGCTTTTCTCGGGATTTCGTAGGGAGTTCGCTCGGGGGGACCCGTTGCCTTCGTGTAGAGACTTTCGAAACCTAATCGTGATTTTATTTTCGCGGCGTCCTCGTGCCCTTGAATAGAAGGAAAAAAAAAACACTGAAACAAAACCCCAATCGCCAAACGAATCCGGGCCGTAATTTACGACCGAGAAATTAATCGCCACCACCTTCGCTCGCCGTTTGGTTTTTTTTTTTCCACACACTGACGCAGTTCGCGCGTAATTATTCGCGTATTCGCCATGTGGCGTTGTGCAATATAATATTATTGTTATTATTAAAGCGCCGCACGGCCAATCTCGGCCCGTCCACACACGGTTACGCGCACGCGCGTAACCACCGCACTTACTCGTACGCCTCGTACCTCGTGGACACTCCGTTTTTTTCCACGGCTGTAGATCATACGTACGCGCACGTGATTTATACATGTGGCGAATTAACGTAATAATAATGATAATTTGGTGGCATCGGTAGTAGTGGTAGTAGTAGTAGTAGTAGTAGTAATAGTAATAGTAGTGGTAGTAGTAATAGTAGTAGTAGTAGTAGTAGTGGTAGTATATTTATAACTGAATATTACCGTGTTCATTAAATACCTGTTTTAAATACGCGTTTGAAAATCGTTTATAATTTATGCACTTCTTTTTTCCCGCTTCCCAAGGACGTGCGCCTCGCCGTGGTGTTGAAATATTTTTCAAATCGAATTTCCAAAACGTGTGTCATCGACGTCCTTCGAGAGAAAAAAAACGTCACATGGAAGGGGGAGTGTGGTGCCCGCACGGCGGCAGCGGCGAGACTCGATATCGGAGCTTTGCGCGTGCCGCGAAAACTATCCGGACTCCTGCGGGCGGGGTAGCGCGACGAAAAAGAGAGTATTTTCGGTCGTCCGCGACGACACGCAGGATCGTTTTCATCGCGCGCCGCCGCCGCGCCGCCTACGCGATAAAAATAACCGCATTGTTGTTGTGCCGTTTCGTCCGAGCATTTTTTAATTAGCTAATTACGATTTAATTCGACAATCGAAATAAAACGAAATCCACACTTTGCCCGGAGCTATCGCCGCGTGTTTATATAATACCGCGTGATCCCCGTCAGTTATCGCGATCGGGCCTGCGAGGAGAGACGGATACGATTATAATTATTATTAGCGCGTCGTCGTCGTCGTCGTCGTGACCTCTTTACGTATGTACGCGGAGCAAACGACGTTATTGTGCATAATAATATTCCGTTTCATTTCCGATAATGTCGACGTGATCGCGTGTATTGTAGAGTACTGTTCGCGATCGTTTTTATAACGCCGCTCACCGGGTGGAAGAACGAGAGAAACGAAAAACGCCGAAACGTGACCGATTTCCATTGCGAATGTTATTCGTATTTTTATCGTTCTCCGTATTATAATAATATTATATTATTTATATATGTACCGCTAACGCGAGTGGCGTTCGGCGGCATGCCCACGTGGGTCGATTCGGACGAGAGCGGCGCGCGCGCGCGCGTAATTAAGTGGTCGTCGTCGAGAGTTGTCATCTCCTTGACCAAATTATGCGACCGATTTCGCGTTCTCGCGACACCGGCGAGCCGGCCGTATTATATCATGGAATATTCGAGTCTTATTTTTTTTATGTATCCGATAACGAGGCGCGTGCGTGTGATTTTTTCCCGCCCGTTTCACTCCGCGACGGGCGTTTCACGTGGTACGATAATATTATTATAGCGACATGGTCTCGAAACCCGTTGAAAAACGTCAATTCGCCACGCCGCCGCGAGGACTCTTTCGATCGCGCTTGCGGTCCACGCTTATAATAATATTATAAATTATAATAATCACATTTCACCGCGATAATATCGTATTTATATAAATATTATACGTTATAATATTTAACTGTTTTACGTTCGAATCGAAATCCAAAATTCTCTCTGCTCCGCGGCTCGTGCTTTTTGTACTGTGCCGAGTAACGTTACGGATATTGTAATATTGTTATTATTGTTATGTGTATAGCCTTACGGCTGTGAAACGACGTCGACGAGGTCGCGCTCTATCCGGACGAATATTTTATACCATGTATAATGGTGTACTATGTAAGGTTTTTTTTCTTTCGTATCCATATGAAAATATTGTGCTAGTGCAACGCGCGTCGTGTGCGTAAATATGTGGACTCTTCTCGGTATTATCGGTGAAAATGTGCGCGCTCGTACGTTTTTTGGCCCCGCGCAACGTTTATTTAAATGTCCATTTTGAGTATTGCATTTATCGCGCTCGAAAAAATTCTGCGAACATCGCTTTACACACTAGTTTTTCGTGTATACCGATGACGGCGTGTCGGGGAATTTTCAATGGAGACTGAAATCAGTGGGCTGCTTTTCATCCCTCAAAATCGTTTCTATAGTACTTCTGCGACGAAACATTTTATTTGTATATATTTCATTTCCACCCCTCTCCCATAAGTCTTAAACGCCATTCACGTACGTAGGTAAAACCGGAGTATATGTGCCTCGTTTAGCCATATTATAGGAAGAATTTTAAATATCGAGTCGAAAAAATGAAGGCAGCAAAATTAACGTGCCGATACGCTATTGCCTTATTATGCCTTTATCGCTATCTCACATAAAAATAAACACATATTTTAATTATATATGATTTAGATAAATCTTGGTTCTAAATTTATAATATTAAAATTGATAGGACAACATTTAACCGAATAAAATGCATTATAGAGATAAAATTGTTATAATTTTATGTGTTCGAGTGTAATAATAGATTTGATAAGTAAAACCGATACTAATATAGGTCATTTTTATTATTCAAGGGGGGGGGAGATCTATCCCCTGACCTTCCTTCCCCTGGGCACGCCACTGTTGTTTTACAAAATCTGCATTGATATAACGCTCGTTTTTCTTTTATTTTTTCACACACACACATATATTTAGACGTCGTTTTTTCGTGCTAAACCATACGATGGCGCCTGAAAACGGGCCAAAAACTGCGTTAATGTGTCGTGCGCACGTGCGGCGAACGTAGCACGCGCTAAACGCTTTATTTAGCGCGTTAATCCAATTAGTTGGTAGGATTTTACAACGACCTAAAGGAACGGCGCGTGCTCGCTTACGCCAATAGGTGCACACGCGGATATGGAAATCGCGCAGACGCTTTGCGATTGCTTTTGCCGAGCACTTTTACCGCGTGCCCGGCAATGACCGGGTAACGTCTTTCGACCGTCTTAACCGATCGTGTACGCGATATTCTAACGTTCGTATATTCAATAATAATCTTTGTACAAAATAGTAACGACGTGTTGTCGTCGGTCAGTCGGTCGAGTAGTTTAAACCGTCACCGGCGTCGGGACACAATGATTTCCTATTGAACCGAGTTATTTTTCGTCCTAATCGTTTTCGGCGAAACGAACAAAAAAAAAAAAAAAAAATCACCGTTTCATACAATACACACGTGTTTATACAAAATAGTCGTACAGCAGCGCGTTTTGGCCATCTTGAATGAGTAGGCCGCTATGAACGCCGTTGTTCGTCACACACATACAGTGGCGGTCAAATGATTTCGTCATGGGACGTGGTCGATTTTTAAACACATGCACTCCGATCATTACAAACACGTGTGATACGATCGATTTATATGAATTCAGATATATAAACAAAAATATCTACTCCGGATAGAAAAAGATGGGCTTGACATAATATTGTAATTATTTAAAAATTTTTAAATCAATTTTTTCGTCGCCAGTACTATTTCATTTGGGGTCGTGTTTTCATAACCCCTATAAACGGTTAGGTTAGTTCCGAACACAATCTGAGTACGTTTTAAACGTTTTTCCGATCGTCGTGTTTTGAATTCGAACGACGAACAAAAGCGTTTCGAAAAAGTACCGCCGATACACGTATTACAACTATTACGTTACCACGCTCGTCGACATTCGAACCGTCGATTTTTAACACTATATTATTCGTGCGGATATTATTTTCCGTAGGCCCGGGGCACATATTATGTTACATAACGAGCCCGGTGTTTACCTCCGTTACGCCGCCGTCGTATAGTGTTTCTCGAACGTCCGACGTTTTCGACCGTTTTAGGCACGCGAAACCGTCTTCACCGGCGTCGTAATACCACGAACGTTTTAATAATGAAAAAAAAAAAAAAAGAGAAAAAAAGTCACGGTCGGCGTGTTTTCTCGTTTGACCGCCCACGCGAACACGCGCGCGCATAATATTTTTCACGAATTATTAATACGCGCCGCGTTATCGGGCGGTCCGAAGTAACAGGTGTCATTACGACGACGACGACGTCGGCACCGTGGCGCCCCCGCCGCCGGTCAGTCGCGGCGGTCGGCGCGTATATAACGGCGACAGGGGTTCTCAGTCGCTCGGAAGAGGAGCCGGTGACCTCGGCCGGACCGGCGAATTGCGTCGCACTTTCACACGCCGCCGCCGCCGCCGCCGCCTCCACCGCCACATTCCTTTGGCACCATAAGCGTTTTGGCTTCCGGCCCCGAACCGAGCTTTCGACCGCGGCGGAACGGCAGCGGCGGGGCACGTCCAAGGTTCTGCGCGCGCCCGTCGTCGCCACCGCGGAGTCTCGTCGAGCGCGACGTGATCGCTGCGGCGATTTCGGTTTTTATTATATACGTATACAATATTCTTTTCGAGGCGGGCGCCAAATTATTTATGAGTTTTTTTCTCTCGTTTTTTCTTCCTATATAAATATATATATTTAATATACGAGTATATATATACGCATATCGTATTGACCACGGTTCGTTTAGCGCGGGCAGTTGGCCGATCGGCGACGGGGGCACAAAGGGCGGCAACCGCCCGCGGGGCCCGGAAAATTCGACGGCCTCGCGATCGGCGGAAGCTCGGGGGGGTGGGATACGAATTATGTGCTATTACCGAACTTTTTCGAACGCGTCGTGTTCGCTATAATGACGACGACGTTTACGTTTATGTTCTCGTGTCATTTATTTTCAAATCGCTATAGCCGTAAACCCGCAGCAAGAGGTACCACCAGGCACCTATTCAATTTGTGTATACCTACTGAAAACAAATATGACTTTCGTCCCCCGTTTAAGAAGCGGTACGTGCGAAATATCGTGGTAAGACACCCGCGCGATATTATTTCGTGTGATGTAGGGTACTCGCGTGAAAATCGTCGTCGTCGAGTGGCAACTCTGCCGTCCGGCGACCGTTCTTTTGGCGTATTTAATCGGAGGACTCTGCCCCTCTCCCGGTCGCCTGCGTGCGAACAACACGGTGCGGACAAAGACGGACATAATAGTTTTTCGGGTCGACGAGAAAACCACCGTTTTGAAATCGCGTTTCCCGCGTGTAGGTATAATGAGATTCTCGTTCGACGCGCGTGTGCCGAGCGTATTGGACGATTTTCGCGTTTGTACGGCAATATTTCGTCTGCTAATAGTTACGATATTATATTTTATAGCGTTGTCGTCGAACGTGTCTACCTTGTTTACACTGACACGTTTTGGCGTGTAAACTTTTGTCGATAAAAACATGTACACCGGTTTTCATACGTTTGTACGTACATAATAATAGTATACATGTGTGTCCCACGAGGATGTACGCGCGCGCCCGAGTGTATGTGTGTGTGTCGGTGCCACGTTAAATTAGGAAATCCTCGTGGGACACATCGTATAATATGTTTGTACGTACTTAACCAAACGGTTCGCGTGCTCGTATGAATAGAAATAAATTAGGAATACCGATCGGCGACGGTTATTATTACTTTCGTTCTAATCGCGCGCGGCTCATTTTTCAGGTGCGCGCGCGTATATCTGCCAAGTCGGCCGCGCTGAGTTTGTCTGTAAACATTGTCTGTTTTTTCCGTGAGTACGGCAACGTCGGATATGTGCATGTGCTCTATAATATTTGTGTATACATTATGCATGTTAATATCATAACGTTACGTTTCGATCGCGTTACGATTGCCGCCGGAATCGTACCCGTCTACAGGAACACGGGAATCGATTATTTAAGTATTTTTAATTGTCGACGCGCGCGACGTTCAATTGCGCGCGTAATCCGGACGAGAAACTCTCGACTAGTCATTCGCCATAAATCATTGTTGCGGTCTTTTGGCTATTGTCACGACGACGCCCGCCCCGGATCGCGGTGCGCGTTTGACGCGCGCGTCGTTTATCCCATCGTTCGGCGCCCGCGCGTATTACTATAATAATATAATATTACAGTCGTCCGGACGGCTTTTTCCTCTCGACGACGGTCGCGTTTCGTTTTAATTTATCAAACACTACTCGATGCCTCTCCCGCCCCTTTACCTCGTTTATCGCGCCTTCTCCGTTCTCGGCGTTATCGTCGTTTCGAAACTGTTTAGAGCACGTTCCGTATTCCTATACACCTCGGTGTCGTGTGCAGAAATCACTCGGCTGTGCGGCGCACCAGGCGTCGAGAATTTTTCCACTCTTTAATAATATTAATAATAATAATAATAATAATACGCGTGTGTCATTGCGCGTACGCTATGATTTTATTATGACACCGATAACGGCGTACAAAATAATATAATACCATACAATGACTTATATCTCGAGATAATTTCGCCGTCGTGTGAGAAGATACGAGTGTTTGTGGTCGTTGCGCAATTTCGGATACGATTTTTTTTTCCTATTCGATAACGCGCGCGCGCGCCTCGCACCACACCTAAGCCGTTCTTAATACTGATAAGAACGGATAATGCAAATATACGGCTGATAACAATAACAACAACACACAATGTATTATGTTATAATATATTATAATAATTTATATTCTTATAAAACGATCGGGTAGGTATGTCCTTCGTATATTTCTTCTGATAGGAGAGCCCCCCCCCCCCCCCGATCGTGTCGGCTGCTACCATGCGTGTAATGTGTATATACATATAACATATTATTTACCGGCAACGAATCATGTTATTATAATAATATTATGTAAGTATTTTACATTATCGTGTGTGTGTGTGTGTGTGTGCGTGTGTGTGCGCACGTTTTGGTATTTAACGAATTCCGATACGAGTGTAATAATTTTGTAATAATATTGCAATGCGGTCAAAAATATTCTAATCCGTTGGCCGGGTTTGGAATCGTTTCTCTCGTTCCGCCGAGGCGGTCCCCCTACGGGAGGGAGACGGGGGGGGGGGGTTGGCGCAGCGTGGACGTCGGGTGAAAATTCGGTGTCAACGACCTGATCGAACGACAACAAAACGCGTTATTATTCGCGCAGACAGCACAGCAGAGCACCATATACGTATATTATTGTATATATTTATGTGTATAAAATAGATACCAAAAGGAGGGCGACGAGTGTCGGGCCCCACTTCTCCCCCCCCCCCGAAAAATGTCGAAAACATTTTCCTGTTAAATGTTTTGATTTGTTTTCAATAGTCGTGTATCGACGACGATATTATTTTCTCGACGTGCGCGCCACACACGCGCCTATCTAATACGAGTATATACGACGAAATTACGTCTCCTTATAAGTACATTGTATTTTCACAGATACATAATATAACTAGCGTATATTTTATTTATGTAATAAAATATAAGACGAGAGACGCGTACCGTATATTCGCCGGTTTCATCGCTTCTTTTTTTCCCATTTGGCCCGCCGCCGCCGCGCAGTGGCCGTTCTATATATTCGATGACGTCAAAGTTGACCTATTATTAGTCCGTCGTCGGCGGCGGTGCCTCGGCGGCGGCGGCGGCGACGACGGCAGAGTTGTGGCGTTCTACGTGTTATTATTATTATTTTTATTATTATTATTATTATTATTATGTGCACTTATTACGTCGTTTATACACCGCCCAGCGTTGGTGCGTTCTGTACAATATACGCGGTGGTAACGCGGTTTGTTGTTGTTGTTGTTTTTGTTTTGTTTTGTTTTTTTTTCAATCTCAATGAAAACAGTCTGATATTATCATCGCAGCTTCCTCGGTGTTCGCGTTCAGGTGTGATAACCAACCGGTTACTTACTTTTGGCGACTCTTCCCCCCCTCCCCCCCCGGCGTCCCTTGCAGTGCTCTGCCGAGCGTCCGTCCGACTTTACACGCCTTACTATGCGTTATAATATTGCCGTCGTCGCACACGACATAATATTTATTATATAATTGTTGTACGTCGGCGTGTGTCGGTCTCGATACATAACGCTCGCGGGGCCGAAATCGTTCCGGTGCTCGATTAACAGCATAATAATTATAACTATCTCGGTGCAGCGTACACAACATACAGCGTACTATTTTCCGAATAATGTAATGCCGTGTCCGCGTTGATTGACAACCGAGAAACATAAGCGGCCGCCGCCGCCGCCGCCGCTTCCGAAAAAGAACAGGAGCCGCCGGGGACGGGAGAGTAGAGGAGGACACGGTCGTGTCCGCCGCGTTTTCGATTATTGACCCGTTGGAAAGTGAGAATCGATTCCTCGCGTATAATGTTCGGCGCGCGGAGGATTCGCACATGTGTGTGACGTGTGTGTGTGTGTGTGTGTGTGTGTTTGTTGTCTGAACGCGCGCGTGCAGGTACGCGTGGATACTGGCCGGTCTAAAAACGTGTAAGGACGACGACATGCGGTTTATTTATTATTATATTATATGTTCTTTCTGGTAAAAGACGTCCGATCCGAGGTATTTTTTATTATTGTTTTCGATCGACGTTGCGGTTTGGCTGAATGAACGGGTTTTAACATTTTTTCACACGTTCCTGCCGCCGCCGCCGCCTCGGTTATCACGACCGCGGTAGCCGCAGAAAATTCCGAAGGTTATTGTTGTAGTGTATCGACGAAAACTATAACAAGATTTATACACGTGTGTGTGTGTGTGTGTGTGTGTTTATACGCGTGTGTTTTACACGCCGTCGACATTGAAAACGTCACGTACAGAATATAATGCGATTCGACGCGTGTAATTCGCGTCATCACCTGTGTATGCTGCTGCACATTGCATTGCTCTAGTAGTCTAGTGCATATTGCACACATATCTCTCGTGTTTATTCTCGTGCGTTTGTGTGCTTGTTCGGTTTGTTTATGTCTGAAAGTTTTTGAAAAAGACGAAAGTAACGATCGAAGATTCAATTGTTATTCATCGATTATATGTATTATCATATTGACCACCGCGGCTTTTTACGATATCAAATATAAGTGTTGGACTGTTTTTTTTTATAAACGACCGACTCGGTTTTAGCAGATTACATTTTGTGCGATCACATCGCGATCTTTACCTTGTATCTTCGCGAAGATATTATAGTAAACGAGTAATACTGTGGATTTCACAATATCTAATGTTATTGTTCTATAAATTGTAACGTCGAGTCGAGCGAATAGCGTCGAATGAATGCAATGTATTACTAAACTACATTGCCACGGGTGGCCGTACTGAGATAAACAAAAATACATTGATATTTTGTTTATGTTGCTATTTTAAAAACCCGGGACGCTTCGTACGTAGGCGATAAAATGTATGAAATTAATTCATCTCCGAGTCTCTGATGCGAACGAACGGCGGAATTCTCCACGACGCTTGTAAAATGCTGAATTATTACTCTGATATTTTTTCTTTTACCATCAAACTATACTGACTCGGTTAAAATTCTATGTTTTCCATCTCGCGGCTATCTGTCTATATCTGTCTATTTAAATTTTTATAATCTTAAAACTTGTTAGATAAAATGTATTACGCATAATCGTTGCAACGAAACTTGTCGACATGCAACTCGGTCTGCCGTGCAGTAAAAACTAGAATACACATTTTTGTTTTTCCAAGTCTATTTAACAACGTTCGATTCGTATTGATATCAATTCCTTATAGAAATTTCACACTGTTGTTTGTTGTAC
The DNA here is from genome assembly GCA_948098885.1 of Drepanosiphum platanoidis. Lineage (NCBI taxonomy): Eukaryota > Metazoa > Arthropoda > Insecta > Hemiptera > Aphididae > Drepanosiphum > Drepanosiphum platanoidis. The sequence goes on from OX402528.1 coordinate 20,661,372, forward strand.
AATGTTACGGGTTAAGGATTGTTTACAATTTAATTTCAATGATATCTTAAAAGTACTAAACCTGTTGAAGTCTTGAGTAGATCGAAGGTTGAAAAACATCGCAAAAGAATCACTCTTCTTTATCGATATACTCGTATACCGAGTGAATATTAAACGTATTCCGCAAAATGTACACGCGCGTGGCTTATTCCAACAAGCCGTTCTTCGGCTTTGAAAGCCCAGAAATGTTTCCAAATCTATACTAAGACGTTTTCGAAACGATATTAAATAGACTCTTTTCTTTCCTTATAATACGACTGCGGCGTGAGCAATTAAATTAATTATTATTATAAAATATTATCATATTTTTCAAGGTTTCGCGCGCGTATACAGATTTATGTATTATATTATGCGCATTCGTCATACGCACATTAATTCATGCTCGTATCAGCATTATTGATAAGTCGAAGGTCCTTGGAATATACTCCGTTGGGACACTGCGGGTAAAATGTTGTTGGGAAAATCAAAACTCGTAAAACATTTTTTCCCACGCGGACGACAACCGGGAGAAGAAATTAATCAACGTGTCGTTTCCTGAGCGAAATTTCCACCGCGTCGTAGGTTGTTTCTTAAAATAGCGAAAACGATGACGTTTAGACTTTGGGTGGTAAGCAGCATTGCATTTATTATACAATATCATGAAAAAGGGACGTTGGCGTTTCTGGGGAAAATAATTAGCCTATTTTTTGTAATATACTCGTGTATATATATATATATATATATATCTATGCAACGCGTGTGCGAATCCTTATGATGAAAAAAAAATAACGTGTTGGAAATTACCACCGAAATTCTCGTTGCCAAAAAAAAAATAAATATTGTCGTTCACGATTATATTTAAAAATCTCTCTCTGCCGGTCGTTTAATAATATGAATAGTGTTCGTCTATAAAACTTTATATTCCAACACGACCGTTTTCTAGCACGAGGTGACGCCGCGATATTATTCGATTACCTTGCGCGTCGCACCGCGTACAACTTGTTGCGGCGCCGTCGTAGAGTCGAATTCGGTCTAGAAGAATAGGCACGGTGGCGCCATCGTCGCGATTATTTAGACGGACCAACGCGCTCAAGTGCCCAAGAATAGGTATTAACGTAGGTAGTAATTTATGCACGATTTTTCCGTCGTCGCGGAGGTTGTTGATATCGTCGTATCGTTTTCGTGATCGATAATATTATACGACGCGTCGATTTCTGTCATTTATAATCGACGAGATCTTATCGTTCGGCGGGTTTTTTTTTTCTTCATTTCTATCGAAGCGGCGGACTCCCGTATTATACTCCCGATCGCTGCTCGGCGATTTCGTTCGTGGTGTTGACGTACCACGCTCGTTTACGTGTATGATCGAGTGAGGGGGAGCGGGAGACTTTGAACGGCTCGTGCACGACGCGGCGCACCGGGTCGGCGGAGGAGAAAACGCCGACAGATGTCCTCGTTCAACGCGACGGCGGCGGCGGCGTCATTGTTCGACGGCGATCGAACAAATTAAATAGAAAGAAAAAAAAATACCCGATTGGCAGCTTTATTTGCATACAGACGCATAAACCGTCGAAACTAATTAAAAAAAAAAAATAAAATAAAGTCCCCGACGCCGCCGCGCTACCGTCAGAATTACGACTCGGGCGCCTGACACGAAACCGCGTGTCGTGTTTGAGCAATTTGTGATAAGATTTATGTTTCTCCCCGTGTACAAGTGTACACTCGCTCACCAGCTTTCCACATTCTCGCTGATACGACTTAACATAATAATAATATATTATAATATGTCTCCGGATAATAATATACGCCGACACTGGCGGCGGCGGCCTACATCGGTGTTCCGCCGCCGCCGCCGCCGCCGCCGGTCGCACCTTCCTCGCTTGCACCTTGCCCGGGCCCAATTCGATATTATAATGTACGCGAGCGAGTGTATTTTTAGACCCTCGCGCGTTCGTATACGATATTAATATATGTTATAACTGTGAAAATGTACGTAAACGAGTGGAGATAAAACCGATAAAAATTTAATATTATATTATATTTATACGCGTTGGCGCGTGCATGTGTATAATAATAATAATATGTGTACTCGTATACGTTTAATATAATCAATTCACGGCGCGCGTGTACGTACACCCCGAGAGGAAGAAAACGACGACCGAAACTGGTCGTTCTGGTTTAGTGTGGCGCCGCCGCGGCCGCCGCCGCCGCCGCAGTCGTAGCCGTTAACTGGACTTTCCTAAAATACATCTTCAGGCAAGGACGAGCGTCATCGGCCGTATAAAAAAATATAATGTTAATAAATATAATAATAATATCATGTGCATGTATATTGTATGTGATATAAACGTATGAAAGCGAATTCACCCGTGGCAGACTGGCGAAACGCGGCAACGCTTTCTCAATCCGGGAACCCAATTATTATTATTATTATTATTATTATTATCATGGTATATTGAACGCACACGCTGGTTTCTGCAGCAAACAGCTTTAAGCTTGTCGAACAGAGTGTGTAGGAGAGATAGAGATTAAGAATCATATATGTATATATAGAGAGAGTGAGAGAGTGAGTGAAATATATGTATGTGTGTATATACTATACATAAATAATCCAACGACGATTGTACGAGGAAAGATAGACACGCAGCACGCCTCTTTTGTGCAATGCGCGCGCGCCCGTCCGTGTGCGTGTGCATGTGACGTAGATAGGTCGCCGCTACTGCACATTGCACTTTGAATGTTGTTTTGCCCACGTTTTTAATCGAAAAATCAGCCGATGACCCATGCGTAGCAATCGAGTGATTTGCAGTCGTACCTATTTATATATTGTACTACCTATAACGGTCGAAATTCCGCGACGAAATACGAACTATCTACGAAAAGAGATTTTATTTCGAATATTTTCGTACGAGTTGTTGTAGAACGTCGATATAACACGTAACGACTTGAAATTCGTATTACACATATTTTGAAGTATTCGACACACACTGCACGTACATTTCTTTTGGACGCATTATTTATATTATGTACTCTGGACGTGTTTATAATTCACGGTTATTATAAAGATGGCTGGACAGCAATAGCGGCGATGGTAAAAACATTTTATTTTCTTTAATTTTTAAACGCTCGCATTGTTCGGTGTTGTTTTTAATAATGTATTTTCATGACGATCGTTTATTTTTTTTTCTGAATTTATAATTATATATTATCTTAATTTGATGTGTCACTTGCAAAAATTTAATTGTGTATTCCGATTCGAAGTCTAGGCGGGTAATTGTTTTGTCAACAACGTTAATCAATATTGTACTCGTTTTCACGCCAGACCGGGTGAATTCAGCTATAACGGCGTCTGAGACATTTACGCTATAACTTCGTGCAGGGGGTGGTTCGCGGAGACATTGTTCTATTTTAAAACTGCCGAAATTCTTGCACGACAAATCCCACGCTTATTCGCCAAGATAAAACTCAATATATATATACTTCATGTACAGTGTACGCTGTTCACCGCTGCAACGCACCGCGCGCGTTTAGCCAGTTCTCAAAACGTTTCGTTAGAAAAAAAAAAGTCTTAGCTTATCAATAACAGAATATTTGTTTTCACAAAAAAAACAGCCAACCATAATGAACACGGACGTCGTGAGCTTCGACTAACACCTACCGACATGATTATTGACGGCATAAAAATGTTTTGAAGTTTCCGAGTGATTTTAAACGATTCTTTTCATAAATGTTGTAGGAGTTTTTGAATGTCTCCGGAACGTCATTTTTCATACGAATCATTTTGTCAATCGTTCCGTTTCCGCTACCCGACGAGGTCTGAAATAACAATAATAATCTATAAATACGCGTTTGGCCGATCACTCGAACGTGTTTTAAATAAAATTCCGACTCTCTAAGTATAATAATCAATCGATTTGCGACGAAGATTTTTCCACACTCGACGCGTGCCGTGACGTGTCCGGGCTACACGTATCGCGTTTACGTGTATAATAGTTTATAAACTAGATTTGCTGCGACCGACGTGGTCGTCGACGAGTGGAACACGAAATGCGTTTCGAGTCGCGCGAAGTACACATTTTAGACGGTCAAAGACCTCAATGGCCGCTTTTGTTGGATGCGTTTCTTTTTTGTTCAGTAGAATTACCTTGCCCCGGGCCAATGCCACTGACCGCCGCCTACAACAGGTATGCGTTTGCGGTACTAAACCGAACCAACGATAATAAACACAATATTATGTGCAACGTGTACTACTGCGACTGTATTACAATAAACTCGGACCACTGCTCCACTCACCGCCAGTACTCGGAAACACCCGAAAGCGACGAGAGCAATAATTATTATTGAATTTAGAAAATAAAATATATTGTATATATTAATTCGGCGTGCACACATACACATGTAACGCGTCGAGAGGGAAAAATACGAAAAATGATACGTGGGTATTATAATAACCAGATTTATTATAGACACTAAATTGATATCCTTTTCTGATAATATACTCATCTAATTTCGATTCCACCTAACCAACCGGTTTCCAGATCCGTGTATCCGATAGTAGACGCGTATAATAAATGATTGTCTATACGCCTAAGAGCCCCGGAGTGGAGGAGTCGGAGAGAGAGCTGCGGCGGCGGCGGCGTAGAAAGGAGAACGAGCTCGGTTCTAAAATGAGTTCCTTTTTTTGCTCGTACGTAAATTTTACACTAATAGACGTGGATATGGAATCGAGTGAGCTTTCTCGTTGGTATAATCGTATATTTCGTGTTTGGTTTTATTTTTTCTCAATCTCAATCTGTAAAACGGATGACAAAATATTAATTTTTGTTTCATAAATGTATTTTTGACCCTTGGCTCGCACATGCGTATAATAAAAAAAATAAAAAAATAAATTTATTTTACCTGATTTTATAATTGATTTGAATAAAATAAATGTTTATTTCGACGATTGCGTTGGATCGTATACTTGGTCCCATCATTTTATTAATAATATTCAAATTATATGCTTATACGAGTATATACCCAACATTTTTAAAATCTATTTTCGTATTTACATTTACATTTAAATACCTAAAATAAATAACTTTGTTACGAGTTGAAAGAATATTGGCTTTTTAAACTATGAATAAATATTTTCTCGGCAGTAATAAAAATTAATATATATTGTCGAAAAGACGACGATTTTTGTTAGTGTTACGTACGTGTAATTAACGTCTGCATTTTTCATATGCACACACACACACACTCTTAATACATAAATAATTTTATAATTTCTTTCTTTTTTTAATAGTACTATTTATGTCCACAGCTAGTTATATCCTTAATCGTGTATGTATATGTATTACATATATAGTTGCCTCATTTTTAATCGTTTGGGAATTACCTTCACTGGGCAATTTTAAAACTACCATTGTTATACGTTACACCTTAATCGATTATGCCTGACTAGATTTTTGTTGATATTTGTGTTTCGCGTTTACGGAGTTGTTATTTTGAAAAATATGCGTTTTTAATTCTCGGAATTCAAATCCAAAGCGAAGCATCCTCCTCGGCAGTGCGAACTGCGCATTTAAAGTCGAGTAATCAAATATTTGAACGTTATTCAATTGTTTTTCCGGAGAATTTGAACATTGCGTTGGATTTTTCGCCGACTGTGAATCGGGGGTTGCGTCCGGACGACCCGGGGACCCCTCGGGACGTTTGAAATAGTGTTTTCGCATTGTTTCTAGCATTTTGGAAATTTCACCGTTCACTATTATGTGCATGACGTATATACATTATACATTCGAACGTCCGCCGCCACATCGCAACCGTGAGAAATCTGTTTGCTGGGAATTCTTCACAAAAAGGGTTGCGGGGGTGCGGAATTATTGTTCGCCGGAATCCCTTTTTGTCCCAAAATTCTCCCATGATTTTTTCGAAACAGCCGGCCCGCCGTCACCGGACAATGGTCCTTGAGATTAACGCGGGGGTTGGCAGATGCAGGATGAGTGGATAGAGTTGCAAATGTATCGCGAGGAAATGATTTCCATTTAACTGGAACTTATTATACATAATATAATATTATTCCGAAAAAAAAGGTCTATTTATTGAAAAGATTTTATGCATGTGTGAAATTTTTATGGCGAAAGTCTCTTTGTCCTAATACACACCCTTTTCGTTTTCGGATCCGAGGGATCCCCGAAACATTCGCAGAATAACGTTTTTGGAATAATATGCAAACGTCGTCGTTTGCACGGTCGGTGAAAAGGATTTGCGTTTTTTTTTTTTTTTTTATAAGAATTTCTTTAGACTTATGATCGATCAAACATCACGAAACTCGTCGATACATATGACCGACGCGAATCGTCTGGTTTTAATTCTTAATGTCTTCGCACATCTGCTCCGTTCTTATATTACCTTTCGGGTGATATCGCCTTGAGTAGTTTGGGGATTGTCATACAATGAGATGACAAGAATAATTTTTTTCTCGCAAACTGTCTCAATACACGTTTGTGTAGGTACATATACACAATATGTGTACATGATGATGTATGTATGGTATTGTAACCAGACCTCTCTAGCCACCTGAAACCTTAACGTTCAATTAATGCCATCGCGCACAGCTCGAGCTGTCTCCCCATACATCAGTGCGCGATAGTGAAACATGTAAATAATAAAGCCCCGTCCTAAGTAATCCAGAACAAACGAAAAGTTGAAATCTCACGTTCGTCGTACAATGCGCTGATCTGCCGCGGGCGACGTTGTCGTCTCGAGCTTGTAGACGTGAGCCATTGGGCACTCGTGTGTACGTGTAGCTGTATGTGTATGTTTAATTTAAAACAGTGGGAATATGGAACCTACATTTTAGTCGTTACCTTATTAGTACTGCGCATTTAAGGTGGGACACCCCAGCTATATTTAAGATACCGGTTTAAATTTAAGGATAAGTCTTGGAATCCAATTAAAGTGAATATAATGTAAATACTGCTCATATAAAATGCTCAACTCGTATATGCATAGGTGTACATATGTTTATATAAATAAGCGCGCGCGCGTGTGTTTATATATATAATATATACATTATAATATAATATATATATAGGTATTGTATATTATCATATCCGATTTCTATAATTATGTAAATGCCGCCAACAGTAGAACGAATCCAACGAATAACCTCAAATAATATTAATAGCAAATTATTATATAGAATGTTAATAATAAAGCGCTATCCCGAGGTCGTTTAATCGTCGACGCCGCGGTTGATATTCCTTATAACGTCTTCTTAATTGCCCAAGATGACCCCCGGAGGCGCGTGTGCCAATGATATATTGTAAATATTATATAACGTTGCATCCACCCGAGAGAAGTGGGCTCGGGAGGAGTGTGGTTTCTGCCGTCGGTAGTCGACCGTCTACGTCGCAGCGTGTGGGTTTCGACGAAATTATAATAATAATATAATATGGTATTTTTTTTTCTCTCGTATTTGCTCGCGTATCCCAATGACGAGCCGAAACGGTCGGAGACTTGCACAACGGGCGGCGGTGGCGACGACTCGGACGGCAACGTCGACACGTTGTTATTATTATTATCATCATCATCGGCGAGATTTTCAGGAGAATAATTTTAGCGCCAGCAGTGACGAAACTCGGTCGCGCGCGCACTGTAGTCTGCTACAGTCGGCCAGACACCACTGACTGCAGTGGTCGCTTCGTCGAGGTCTCTGAAGGACGACCGGTTTGTCTTGAATGTATACCGAGGCAGTGGTAGTGGTACAGCAGCAGCAGTAGTAGTAGTAGTAGTAGTAGTAGTAGTAGTAGTAGTAGTAGTAGTAGTAGTAGTAGTAATAGTAGTAATAGTAATAGTAATGATAGTAATAGTAATAAACGATGACGTCGTGTTGGGCGCGAACCTATATTATTATCATTACAGTCTACTACACGGTGCGGGTGAGCGCGGGGGGGAAACGTTCGTACGAAAATCGGATACCGCGTCCTGTCAGTCGCCCGTGTCGGTGCATTTTTAGTTCTCGGCCCGCGAGGCAGGGAATGCGGATGTGTGACGTAGGCAGGCAGCGAAAATCGCATCTCGGCGGTGGTAACCACCATCATTACGACCGATTACCCAGTGGTATACTTAATATTATTATTATTATTACTATTACCGAACGTAATGCAATAATAAATTAAAATAATACGGTTTTTTTTTTTTTTTCTGCGCTCGTACGTTTTGCCAATAATTATTTGCCCCTCGGACGCGAATTATGACAATAATAATAGTAATAGTTTATATAGTTACGTAAACGTTTCGAGAGAGCACACCGATTATCGTTAATTTTATCGGTTTTTAAATACGATTGCTAATATTGTGTGTTTATATTTTACTGTCGCGTGAAGATTGGTCTCGTGTTTCCTTCGTTTCACGCGATTTTTCCGATTTCTCCTATTTGTTGCTGTTTATTTTCCATCGTTGTGCTGCGGCGTCAAAAACGACGAACAACGAGAGCACAACGATCAATCAAACAATCGGACCGTCGTTTATCGAGGTCGTCGTGATGGATATCGATCATGATAATATTTCCCCCGCGCTGCCGTGCCGTTCGGTTTTCATGAAAAACTACAGTTCCTGCGGAAAACGCTTCGCCGCGATTATCCGGTATTTGCGAATAATTGTTCGCAACAATCGCATCGCGCCGCATTATAACAATATTATAATAATGATAATAATACAGATAATGATAATAATAATATCATTACTCACGAGGATTTGCCAACTGATTAGAACGTTGGCGTTGCGTCACGGTTTCGCGGTGGCCGCTCCCAAGGTCCTTGCGCGCTGCATCGACCGACGTACGCGCGCGCCGTAAATGCCGACATTTTACATAAATTCCGTATTCGCGAGGAGTGATAACAGTAATAACAACATGGCAATCATGAATGCGTAAAATAAAAACCTAACCTAGCACAACGTTCGCCGCCTTCGCCGCCGCCGTCGTATCTGCGACGTAATTATTTCATTTTCCCGCATCCATTAAAGTTTATTAACGCCGCGCGCGCGCCTCGTTCGCTCGCACGCACACGTGACGTATATTTATTTATATTTATATATTTATACAAAACTCTGGTTTGCTAATACGTTTCACCGCCGCCACGGCAGCACTCTATATAATCTATATCGTTACAATGCGTGTCCGTCAAACAGCCGCCGTGCGTGCGCGTGAATAGTAATATTATTATTATTTATCATGGCGGCGTTTCAAGAGCGATACGATCGTGTCGAAATTAATTAGTCGCGTACGATGGAATCTATAAATAATTAATTCGCAAACCTGTTGGCGGCGGCGGCGGTCTGAAAACGCGACGGTGCGAAACGCCGCGGAATGAAGTCGTCGTCGGACGACCGATTTCGTCCTTTTCCGTTTTGATTATTCTCGTCGTCGTCGTCGTCGTCTAGACCCGGACGTATCGGACGGCGAAAAACACCACGTGCGCGATAAACGCGTGGCTCTCTTGTCGCGGCTTACGTACAATTATTTATTTGTTTATATTACTTTTATTCGCTTACTCCGGCGCGCGCACTCGCGTATTTTCCCGACGGCCGCCTCGAGTCGTTGAAAATCGCAACTTCCAGAAGCGCTCGTCATCACTAAAATTCTTCACTACGGGGTCGCGTGATTTTGTGTCGGCGTAAATTCGACCGATCAAACCTGTGAACACGACGATATGTGTCTCTGATCGGGATGTGCGTCGCGTCGTAGTTCGAATTAAAGTATATAAAACAGATTTTATTTGTTTCTTCGTGGACACGCGTCGCAACGCGGCATACAATTATTTGTCACGTGTGTTCGTTCTACTCGACTTTTTCACAATTCAAACATCACGTCGAAATGTTATCTATTAATATAGTATCGAACCGTATTCAAATGTGGGACCGTGTTGAATCGAATGAAAGTATGATTTTCACGAATATATTATCGACACGTTAATCGAACGCGAACAATCTGAATTAATTTACCCCAAGAGATAATATCTATCACGAACGAATTGTCGTAGGAATAAAACGTCAAATCATTTTGCCGTGTACAATCTTTTACCGTTTAATATTATTATTCGAAACGCCGAAATCGACGTGTTTACAGTGATGGATGCAAGATTGAACAGTGAGTCTAACCAGTGGATTAAAACGTTAATGACCTTATAGTCGTTTACGTGGGAGTTATTATTAAAGCGATAGGAGGAAGCCAATGCTAAAATGTACGTTTCAATAATTTGAAGGTTTTAACGCGGCGCATAATGTACAGCTTCGTGAGGGAGGGTGGGAGGCGCATTAATCATTAGCTTAAAGCTTAGCGATCGCATTGTTTTATTCGACTTTTAAAGAGTCTTGACCGCATCAGGATTTTGCCCTAACTCAGTTCGAAAACGTCAGTCAACCAAGTGATTGGTTTTTTTTTTTTGTTAGTAGTTTCGAGTAGTCGAGTCGTAAGAAACTCGGGGCAATAATAATAATTTACTCGGCGATAGCGAATACGATTGCGATAACATTTTTTATCGAATTGTTTCGATTGATACTATTATTCGTGCGCAGCCGCGTTTCACGTGTATTTGATAATATCGTACAATAATGCTTTCGGTTTAGCGCACAATGCATAAATATTACAGAACAGCGCGTTTTTCTTTTCCTCTTAGAAACGTTTGTTTCGTCGCGTGAACGTTTTTTTCGTATCATTTTTTTTACGACGCGAGATATTTTATAAAGACTCGATCAATATTTAGACGAACGGTTTCTTTAAAAGCGTTCTTATTCGTCAAAAAATAAATCCACCCCTCCCCTCCCCCCCCTCCATTCGTATTTGCTTCGAATAGGGTGTGACGTGTACGCGTTCATGCGTTCGCGAGGTGTACATTGGACCGTGTTTCTCTTTTTTTTTTACAATAATTTTTAAATTATTATCATCGGATAAGAATAAATTATTGTAACATTAATAACCATTAACCTGTAGATGGATGTGACGATGTGTGTGCGTTTGATGCGTACGGCTCTCTTGTCACATAGTTTCAGTTTGTTTACGATTGTCGCCGCTGTTAACTTCTCCCAGGAGATATTATTATTATTATTAATATTATATAATGTTATATTTCGACTCGGCCGCGTGTCTCGGACCACACTAAAAATTAAAAATACAACCGCTTATTTATTTTTAATGTAGAATTCTTAACATTTCGGCCTTTCCTTAAATAGGTGTGCCTGCATTATATTTGTTCGTGGGCGATTCTCACGAGACCGAAAATCGCAGTGTTTTCTATTTTTCAACAATAAAAACAGCCAATGAGTGTTATCACAGTACATATACATATGTAGTTGTTAACAACAACACTGCATTATAAAATAGTGTGTGGTATATGTATTTATTTATTTTATTGTAGAAAAATTCTTGCAACGATACTGAAACGGTTTTTACAAAGGAAAACTGAAATAAGTTACATAACCTCATGCAATGGACATTAAATTCAAAATATTTTAGCGTTGATCTCTGGTTCATTAAACACTGGATTGTTTACTTTGTTTTATACTCTCTATTATTGATACGTTTAAAAGATGATTTATTAATAATAATTTCCTATACAATGAACTAAATATTTATGTTTGTATTACAACATCGTTGTCGGTTGTTGATATTTACATTTTTGTTTTTGTTTTTATCAACCAAAACAATGTTATTAATATAGCTTTTATTTAAAAAAAGATTTGTTGTCCAACATCCAAGACGACAATTTATTGGTCCGTCTTGTGTCATGTAGGCTTCGTTTGTTTCGTGCGTGTAACGTTTTAAAATGCAATCGTTACGAGAATCAAATTCATTTAAAAACACGACGGGTCAGAAACAAGTTTGTTAAATACCGAAAAAAAAAATAAATACAGAAGCAACGATTGGTGCGCGTTTCAGGAACGGATAAAAAAGATATTAATTTCAATATTCGTGTGGAAATAATAATGTCAGTAATCACGATGTAAATAATAAACAATAATTTATATTATTTAACTATCGTCATCTGTATTTAATAGCATTTTACGGATCTTCTAAGATACGGCGAGTTAATAATAATATAAAAGCCTACGACATTCCTATGAAATATAATACTGTCTTGTTAACATTTCTTAAAATAACCTACTTATTTTTTTTTTTTAATCGGTAGTCTTTTTGTATATCAAACTTGTGATAAAATTCAGAACGCACACGCTTCTCTTATGTCGTTTCACTCGCCATACCATTAGCGTGGTCACACGAAGTATTAATCATCGTCCGATAACCATTAAATGCAGTTACGTAATACAATTAATAAAAATCACGACGTGTTTGAAAAAAAGGTTTCGGGAACAAGTGACAATAATTATTATTTACCTTCTTCGATAATTTTTTTCTGAAACGCGTTTGATATCGATTCGACGGAACGCGATTGTATTATATCACATTATTATAGAAATATGATTTATGATTTTTTTTGTTTTTTACATAATTAGATTTGATGGTTTTTTTTCTTCATGTCGGATTAAATAAAAATTATTTTAAACCAATTTAGGATTTTATAAAAATCAATATCATTTTTCTTACTCAAACGATTGACACAAAGTACTAAGTAGAAAAAAAAAAAAAAAACTAAAAATTAAACATTGACCAAGAGTCTGCTTATAAAGTTGATCTTTCACTTAACCCTTGTTATAGGACCACTGTCGTTGGCCGGGACTATTGCACTTACTACTACGCATTACACTTGTGCTTCGGTATATTCCGTCGTCTACTTCTATCTTTGTCCGCTATATGTTTAATAAAACTTAATCAAATTAAAAACATTAATATATATTTTATATCTGTTATATCTGTATAATATGTATACATATATAAATATATATGAAGGAAGGTCATTCGTGTACCAACGAGATAAATTAATTTAGTATGAAAGAATTTTTTTTATTTTTCGTAGTCCGCACGAAATCAAATAAATATTATACACCCAAACGCCACACGTGCGCACGCGCACTCGCATACACACACGCGCGGCGCACCATAACTTGTCTTTATTATTGTTTTCATTATAATGCGGCGCGTTCGATAACACACGTGTTGCCGAATTTCGGCCTTGAACGGAGGATACCTAATGTCGTATCGTATGTTATTATTATTTAAGAATCCGCTATTCCACGTAAGACTACACCCGGTCACGGCTTATAAGGCGCGATACGAAACCGTGTGCCAATTCGAAACGGATTTCGACGGCGAACGCGACAGGCGGACGCGCTGTGAATTGAACTCTCGATTTCGAAAACCGTGGCGCCGCGCGATTATCATCGTACGTACAATCGCTGGCGCCACGCGCGACTCTAATATATATATATATATATACTCGTATATATCAATATTTATACAGATACACGGTGAACGATTCAACCGGCGTAACGCGGTTCGTTTGAAATTCATTCTCGAGCGAATAATCGCCGGACGCGTTTCGAACGGCGAGCTCGCGCCAGAGATTCGGGCAATCGCGTATGTTTCCCCGGTGTGTACGACGACGACGACGACGATGTTTCGGGGGGGACGCGCCGCGGCCGTCGGTTATATTATAGAATAATAATCGTAGTAAATAATATACGTTTCGCGGTGCGATCAAGTGGGCCGGACGCGCGCGCGTGCTACGCGGAAACCACGTGCTCGAAACCGTCGCGGGGCCCCACGTGGAAAAATCAAAACGGACCCCTCGCGGGCAGGGAGAAAACGCGAAGGACGACGGCGGTGAAAAAAACAGAAAAGGAACCGATCCTTTTGACGCGCGCGCGCGTATACGCGTAATGAGTGTCGGCACACCGCCGACGACACGTTGTTACAACATTATTATAATATATTTATGTACCTATGCGCGCTCGGACTGCGGTCGCGCTCGTGTGTTCGGTCGATTATTTCGATAACCATATTATTATCGAGTTAAATGGCCATTAGGGCGTGTAACACGTATTTAATGGCGTGTGCATTCTGTACCCGACAGCTATTGTAATGTGCAGCGCGGCGCGTCTCGTCAAATAATAATGATAATAACGACGTGGACCGCCGCCGCCGCCGCCACCGTTGTATTATTATAATGTACGATATCGTAATAATAATTGTTGTTACGTTATTGTTGTTATTATTATTATTATTGTTGTCGTCGTGATGCTAATGCCACGCGGCGTGTGTTTTCGACCGTGTTTCAGAACTCGATACGTCACAATCTGTCGCTGCACAGCCGGTTCGAGAAGATCCAGAACGAGGGCACCGGCAAGTCGTCGTGGTGGCAGATCAACCACAACGCCAGCCGGACGACCGGCAAGTCCAGGCGCCGCGCCACCTCCATGGAGACGCCCAAGTTCGAGAAGAGACGCGGCCGGGTCAAGAAGGTCGTCGAGGCCATCAGGAACGGCCTGCACCCGGAAAACACGCCCAGTCCCAGTTCTTCCGTATCCGAAAACTCAGACATGATACCCGTGTCGCCCCTCAGAGGGTTCCAGTTCAGGTCAGTACGTCAATTCTCTACGCGTCGAACGGACGTCGAATAAAATCGTAATTCGTTGTCGTCACATCGACGTAGTGGTTCTAGTACGTCGTGTAGACAGAATCGAAAACGAACGACTTTACTGCTTCTACTCCTGCCGTATGGTCAGCGGCGTATATTGGAATTAATTTCCGGAGGGGGAGGAGTGTTTATAATAAAAATTAATATTATAAATTATAACTTTGTTCTTATATATTAATAATAATTATGAAAATTAGAACGACATAATCTCATTTTCGAGGCAGGTCATTCGCACGATTACTGATCATCGCTTTTTCAGCGCGTACGCACGTACGATCCATACATTTCGGGGGGGAGAAGAAAACTCAAAAACCACCGTCCCCTATAATATAATATATAAGCCGCCGTAGACAACCGCCACGAAACTCATGGTCGCACGTGTGTGTGTTTACAGTCCTGACTTCAGAGCGCGGGCTTCGTCGAACGCCTCTTCCACCGGCCGCCTGTCGCCCATATTCAGCGAGCAGCTCAGCACGGCCGACTACGGCCTGGACTCGGTGGCCGAGCAGGGCCAAGCCGATCAGCTGGCCGGGTCGCTGGCACAGACCGTGCGGCTCTCTCAGCCGGTGCAGCAGCAGCAGACACAGCCGCTCGAAAGCTATCGGGACGTGTTCTTGGACAACCGCCCGCCCCCGCCGCCCTACTGCAGCCTGTCGATCCAGTCGTGTCCCATTCACGGTTACCACGGGTGTTCGTGCTTCAACCTCAACCAACTCGGAAACTCTTACATCAAACAGGTGTGTGTGTGTGTTGGAAAAAACTACTTGTTTCGATGATATTATTAAATATTTTATTAAACAAATTTTTTCCATTACATTATAAAATACAATTTTAAAGTATTACAATAAATAATAATAAAATAATGAAATAATAGAAAAATTACCTACACCTTTAAGCAAGCTTGTGGCGGTGTAGGGAGTTATAGGATACATGATTAAAATTATATGATAAACTAGATAATTATAAATATAAATAAACAATTTTGTTTGAAAAAATAATTAATACTAATAATCGATTCACAAAAATTGTAAGAACAATTGAATTATAGAGCAAGAGAAACAATAATAAACTATCAGTATAATAGATATACATAGTATTTCTTATTAAAATAAACATTACATATTTTATTTATAAACATAAAAACATGAAAACATGAAACAGTTAAACTCATTAACTATTACAAAACTGAGAATAGCCAATTCAGAATTTCCTTTTTAATTTTTGTAGTTATACGATTTCCCTCAGTATAGTATATTTCTTTTTTTTATACTTATCGGCATTAAATTATAATTTTTAGGACCTAGATATCCCAATATCTATTATATTGTGTTTTATTCATTTATATGCTTTTGCACAATCAGACTAGTCGTCGGTTTTTTTTTCACCGTATTCAAAACTATAATTTCATCCGCCGGCGAATATATTATGTATAAAATACTGCATTATACTTACATAATATAATGTATAGTATTTATATGCCTACGGTTTCGATACCTTTTCCGTTCGCTCCGCAGAAGTTTGCACAAGTCTATTATTATTGTATCGAATACATTCAACAAGTCGATAAACGCGCGCGCGCGCGAGTGTGTGATTTATTTGTTTGGTCTTTCCGTGTCGCAGATGTTTTTTTTGTTTTTAACCGGTGCGAAATAGACGAAAAGTCTATTAAACTTGTTTAAATTATTATTGTTTTTCCTTCTCTCGAGCCCCGACGCAACGGCTCTTTTGTGACGGGATCGCCGTCGATAAAATTTCACTCCACAATTGATATTCCGATTGGATTTACTTGAACGCCGACTCGTGGGCCGCGGTTGGACCAAACTTGGAGGAGGGGGTTTATTAAAAATTATCTCTAAACGAACAATCATTTGAAAATTACTCCGAACATAATGGACTAGTACTATCGTGTTTATATTGTTCAAACCGTAAATAAATTATTATAATTGATCGAGTTTATTGCGTCACACAACTTTACCAAATTTAAACTGTGTGAATTAAGTTTCGTAGGGGGGCGGGAGGGTTCAATCCCCAAATCTCGTTCTCGATCACAGCCTCGTTAGCTCGTACTTACTGTCGATAGAATCGGCATTGATTTTTTTTTTTAATTTCACGACGCGAAGTAAAATCTATGGTTTGCGTATTCTTCATACTGCTGCATCGCGCAAGAGACATGCTCCTGGTGTAGGTACTTCATTGTTCCATTAACGATGTACGATTAGAATACGTTTGTGAATGTGCTCTCGAAAAAATTACTCGTCCACCAACGCAATGTGTAGGCGCGTTTGTACGATTTCAAAAGAGACGGTATTATTGAACATAACGAGCGAAGAAGAACGTATAAAATACGATTATTCTTTTAAAACGTGTAAACTCGAAACTATATTAAGTATAATTAAACCATTTTTTTCACTTTGAATTTAACGAATTTTGTTTTGGCTCCCGCAGGAGATAACGTTCGATAATATGTTGGACGACCCGCAGGACGACAACATGTCGGCCACCGTGGTCGGGCAGATAATGGGCTCGTCAACCCATTTGTCCTATGACGAGCTCAACATCAACTTGGATAATTTCCCGCCGGAATGTAATGTGGACGAAGTGATCAAACACGAAGTCAGCCTGGGTGGCTGCTTAGACTTCAATAACTTCAATCCGCCGATACAACCGCAGCCGTCGGTGGCCACCACGCAGACACTAGCGTCCGTCAGCCACGATCAATCGTCATTTACCTCCGGACACCACTGGGTCCACTAAATAGGTGTGTGTGTGTGCCGTATTATAGGGACAATTACAATTTTCGGTCGATGTGTATTTTGCTCTGTTTTTAAAATTTTCAATTCATTAAACAGTAGTCGAGTTTAGTTGACATTTTTTACTAACAGTGCGAGGGAAAAATAAGTCGGTTCACTAGTCAGAGTAGTGTCCTTAAAAAACCCGGTAAATTAGTGGTGCCCGGCACTGTTTGTATTATTGAGTTTGATGAGTTTTTCGATTTTTTAAACTCATTATGACGTGTTATGGTAAACATTTAGTCGATTCATAAAATACCTCATTTCAATCCGAAAAAATTTAATCAGTAGTGGGAAGGATCGACATGATATCCGAGATTGGTTTTACACGTCGTTCGAGTTCAGAAAAACTACCCAGAGGATCGAAAAAGTACTCTCTGTCTCTCTCTCTCTACGAAGACCGTAAAGTGCTGGTCGTGTGCAATATCGAGTCTGTGCTGTTTAGCCAACCGGAAAACGTTTGCAGAAAAATCAATGTATTCCTCGCTTTGCTGCTCGTCTCGTCTGTTATACGAATAAAAAATATTCGGCTTTTCGAACCCTACCCCGAGCGCGCGTGTGATCGGAACTCGATATATCGACCGTAAATTTTCGTTGTGTTTCTGAAATGAAAAACAACAACCCGTCATCTTTTTTTTACGGTACATAACGTTTCTCTGCCGGTTTTAAAAACACATTTTTACCGCGTTTCGTAACGCCGCCGTCGGCTCTTCCGCTGGGACCATACCCCGACGCCGCCGGCGGCGATCCGTTCGACTACTACTACTACTACTACTACTACTACTCGCGTTGTAGAACGGTCGCGCGTGATAAATTATAATTATTATATCCGTTTTCGTCCAAATAATATTAATAAATTACCGTCGATCGGCGAATCGTAAAAACCTTCTCCGTCGACTTCGTTTCGTCTCGCTATAGTTGCCACGCGTACACGTGTTTATTATATTACTTACGTGCGGTCTATCGTCGTCCGAGACGCAACGGTAACGAGAAGATAAAAAAAAAAACAAAAAGACCCCGTCCCGTCCTGATAAAAAATTGTCGCTCAACACGTGGCGGTGTCGCGTCTCGCGTCGGTATGGGTATTATTATTATTATTATTATTCAGTACCTGTCGTATTCGCCATTTCTGCAGTCGACGTCGCGCGGAGAGTCTGTGCACGGGGCGGGAGAGAAAGGGGCGCGTTGAAACCGGAGCGCTGACAAATATCAGTTAATGATTCAATTTCAGAAAAGCGCCCTCGAGATTACTTCCAACCCGTGCATATATGTATATTATATTATGTAATGTATATAATACACGCTCGGGAAAAGAAAACCGAACCGTTCCATAAACGTCAATTATTTCCCACGAGTCCGCCGGCGGCGATCGACGAGCCGTGATCGTCGTGTAACCGCGCGGGCGCGGGGGCTCGGATTTTCGAGTCGATTTGTGCGTTTCATTATATTTCGTCACATAACGATATGATACTACCCCCGCGCACGAAAGAACTGCTCGTTTCCTTTATTTATTTATTTTTTTCGTTTTTTTTTTTTTTTTTTTTATCATCGTATCCGATACAAATTATGTAAGGTTTTCGTCTCTACCGGTCGTTTCTCCTCTCTCTCTCTCTCTCTCTCTCTCTCTCACCCCGGGGCCGTCGTGTGCCCGACGACGAGGGTAGTATTTCTCGTGGTTTTTTTCACCCCTCCCCTCGCGCAGTTATCTCGGCGTGGCGCCTTTGTGAAACGAGGTCGTGGACTCCAATATTACTTCTCTCCTCCCCATCCCCACAATATCACCCTGTCTCTCTATCCGTCTGTCTGTCCGCTTTTCTCGTTATCTCGTCTTCCGGAAGGCGGCGGCGGCGGCGGCGGTGGCGGTCGTCGACGACCAGTGCATTTGCGTTATTAAAATGCTTCCAGTTTCGTGTCCGGGTTTTTACGATCGGGGGAACGCCTCCTCGGCCCTGTCCTGCCGCCGCCGCCGTCGCCCTCGATTGCGTTCGCGGCGCTGGGGAAATCTCATCCGATCGTATCGCGCCCGTCGCATACTTCTCGTCCGTTTCTTTTTTCTTTTTTTTTCACTCGGAGCGCGCGTAGAACGTAACGTATAATGTTATTATTATACGTATTGAATATACCTACGTCAACGCGATAATAATAATATAGCAACAACAGCGATTAAGAACGCATGTAATTAAGGCGTGGTGGATATTTTAGTCGTTTTAATTGGCGTTAATTTTTAAAGAATTTAGAATTAATCGACGGGTCGCGTAGGTCGAGTTAATCGCAGCCCGACGCGGTGATGCACGCCCGTTCCGCCGCACCGTCTGCGCGGCGCGCACAACGTGTGTTTGGATCTGTGGTCGACGTTACGGCGTCGGTTTTTCTTTTCTTTTTTTTTCATTTATTGTAATCTTTTTCCATATTAAATTTTTTCTTTATCGCGTTCTCTACTTTATTTAGAAATATAATATATGAAAAAGAAATATAATATAATTAGAAATATAATATAATTATTTACGTCGGCGCGTACGTACGCGCGAAAACACGGCCGGCCGTACCGAATCACTTATCGGTCACGAGTTGTAGGCGTCCGATGATATTCGGTGGCCGTGAAAACACGTTCCGATAAGAGAGAAAGACACAATAATAACATACTCTCTCGCTCTCTCTCTCTCGACCCCGTGTTCTCGATTCGTTCGCCGTATATTCTTTTCGCGATGGACTCTGTCCATCGCCGGTTCGCACCGTTTTATCGAGAATTCGCGCAAACGTCGTCGTGACGGGAAAAAAAATATTCTCTGCTACGTCATTTCAATGCAACGACATTGTTTTCACCGCGTTTTTCCCCGTCTGCCCTTCTACTCGTTTTGTTCCAAAGTCCTCGGCCGCATGGATTGGTGGCAAAAATGATCGGCCCGGGAAAATTAATCTGCTTGCTAAAAAAAAAAAAAACAATAAATACTTCAGATCATTTTTTTAATTTTTTTTATATATTATGTCAGTTCTTCGAGAAGCAACCGACTATTGTTTCTCATTTTTTCTATTAGTTCTTTTGTGTCAATATCTTTTAGAATAGTTTTTTCCACTGCCATCATCATGTAAGCTTCTAGGTATGAATCTGATTATGCGATTCTCAATCTAGTTTTGATACATTTCAGAATAGAAAAAGCTATTAATAAAGATCATTATTAATTCACTATCAGATCATTATTTTTGTTAAACATTATTATAAGCTTTTATTTAACAATTGATTTTGCTGAATTAAGATTTAGACCAATGACCATCGTTTGAAAGAACCTAAGTTTTATACACAAATTTAAAAACATCGCTTAAAATGTAACATACATATACAAACATATATATTTTTAATAAATGTAAATTTTCGCTAATAGTTAATGCTCTATAACATTAAATCTTTATTTGATCTATTTATGTTATTAATATTTTTAGTAGAGTTCATAATCAAAAAATAAATACCTATAAGGCACCTATGGGCTATGAGCAATGGTCGTAGCGCTTGCCGTGTTGGCCCGTACACCAAAACGTAACAACAGCCCATCGGGAAGTTCTCAAGTGTCCCACTTGGCCAATCTGTCTCTGTTCTCAGGCGTGTTTTTTTTTTCATCCTTTAAAGTAGTAACTCTGCTCAGATTTGTTACAAAATTAATTGTGTAGATCATACGATTAGAAATAATATTAATTAACTTCAATAAAACCCCCCACGTACTGTGTTCCCAAACATGTAAAACACAACATCTTTTTTGTAAAATGCGAAATAAGGTATGGTCCAACGATAGTCACTTTACATGTCCTTCGTTTCTCGTACGATTAATTTTTATCTGTTTATTTATTGTGCAAACGTATTATTCACTGATAGTAATAATTATTGTCTGTGTCTTAAAGAAAAAATAAAAGATTATACATCTGCTTATACTTTGAACATCGACCCGAAGTTGGCTTCTTCTTCTTTTTTTTAATTCTATAATCTACTTGTATTTTGTATTTTCATATTAATATGTATGTATTGTTTTTTTTTTGTTCCAGTCGAACGACCGTTTGTTCAGAGGGAAACGTTGAAGTCTACGAAAATGTTTTTATTATGTTGCCCAGTTTATTAATTTATGTTAGTTTTTGTTATTATAATCATATTAAAACATAAAATATTACAATTATTAAATATTAAATTATATATACATGTATCAATATAATATATATATCTATATATATATATTATATATTATAATATATATACACATATGAAAAAAAATGTTGTGTTCGTTTTAAAAGTAACAACTATTTTGTACATTCTATACACTTTTGTTATGCTAGGTTAAATATATACATATATTATGTAAACATATATATATATATATATATATATATTATGTGTGTGTGTATAAAAAAAAAAAAAAACATAAATATTATAATTTTGTTAACATTAGTCTAATATTTGTTGTAGTTTTAAAAATTCATGTAATGGCTGAAGATATTGTTATTTAGATATTGTAACGTTAAACTTGTAAATTAGAAAATATATAGTGTGATTTGAGTGTGTTGGTTAAAGCTCGACTTAAGCTGTGTCAAGTGTTAGCTGTAATCAAAAATCTTAGGTTAACTTCTTAGTCTAAGTTTTGTAAATACGTTTGCTCAGCGAAAAAAAAATAAATAAAAAAAAATAAAATTATAGCCCCTCTTCTATGTTAAAATAATATTGATGACCACGTGTACACATTAATTTTACAAAAATGTCAACAATACTCGGTACATTTAAAATCCAAGGACAATTTTCATTTACTTACTCAGAGTTATATTATATCTATATATTTTATTCTATTCTTGTTTTTATATAATATACGTAAACGGACTGGCACACTTATAAACGTCTTATATTGTACATGTTATCTTAAAGTGCTGAGTAACGAAGACTGATTGTCTTTGAAATTATTGGATATTTATTATATTTTATTATTATTATTATTATTATTATTATTATTATTATTATTATTACTATTATTATTTTGTTATTGTTTGTTGTGTATTAAGAAACGTCAGCGGAGGAAAGTATTTGTCTTATACAAATGTTTATTTTCAATATTAATTTAGCCAAACAAAATGAGAATTTATTAATTAATAAAATGCAAAAAAAAAAAAAAATTATTTTACATTTTTGTGCCATAATTGTTTCTATTAACGTAATATTTTCACATGACAGTGTAAGTGTTTACTATTTTTATAGCTGTGCAACAAACATATTTAATGTTTATATATTTTTTTTTTTTTCATTTATCATGTGTAAATGAACATGCCAGTGCCTTTGATCTCAAAAAAGATATACCTCCAAAGGAAAAACGTAATTTACGTAAAACAATTTAAAATATGCATCGCCTTTATATATACATACATATATATAAATATATATACACATATATATATATACATGTATGTATGTATGTATTTTTAATTAATAATACACAAATGTAAAGGTAAATGGTTGTAAAAAAAACCTATTTTTTTTTTTTTTGTTGTAAATATGACAAAAGAGTGCAGAAGTTTGTTTGTTTGTTTGTTTTTTTGCACAAAATTGTTATCCGTACAAGCTCAATGTGTATAAACAAATTTTAGCGTGCTTATATAAATGTGATAAGCTTATTTTCTGGGAATTATATTGTACAAGGTATAAAGATGATTTTTTTCTTTTCTATAGTTGCTAATAAAGTGATAAAATAGAATAATTTTGTTTTAGCGGTTCTAACTTTAAATAAATGATTATGATTATGATTATTATTATTATTATGATTATTATTATTATTATTATTATTATTATTATTATTATAAATATTATTATTAGGTATTAAATATTATTATGATAATTATGATTATTACTATATTATTATCTACTAAAAATCAACAAACGTTTATTACAAAAATGTATTTTTAATGTAAACTTACTGATGTTGCTTCTTTCAATTGTGTCAATTTAATACGGATTATTAATTAATGTTACGGATTTGCAGATTATTTGAATATATTTGACAAACGTTTTATATTTCATTTCGTAATGTTATATCTAACTTTTCATATTATATTAGTGTAAATTTTGATGAATAAAGCAAACTGCCTTTGTGATTTGTCTTATATGTCTAGCTAATCATTGTTTTTTTACAAAATATTTAACAGCTTATCACACAGGTACATCACACAATTTAACATTCATCACAGGCAATTGAAAAGAAAAAAAAAGTAAAGTGTGATTGAAGTAAGCTGGTTTTTGTGCCCAAAGCACTGATTATGAAACAGAGTATGTATATTAGATTACAGATATTTTGATTGTTCTAGAAAAAGTAAACGCGCAATAATAATGTATTGTATTCTAAAAACAATTGACATAAGCTTGGTTGTCTAAACTTAGTTATTTAGTAATGTAGACATTAAAACAAATCTAATTTTTTATCCCAGGCTGTATTCAAAATGTTGGTTGTATAAAATATTGTTTAGTACACTTAATTATTGTTAAACTTTGTAATAATATTTGAAACAATCGCCAAATAAATGAGAATTAATAGCCGAAAAAAATAATTATAAAACTGATGGTTATGAATGTTATGATACTGAGCACAATATTATTATAGTATGGAAACCTAAATTCAAAGTCTGACAAAATAAGATAGTCTTCATAAATCTTAATTTTTTGTTAATATAGTAACAAATTTAAAAATTGACAATTATTATTCTAATGAGATATATACCGTTCTTAAATTGTTGACATTTATCTTT
Source organism: Drepanosiphum platanoidis (assembly GCA_948098885.1). Lineage (NCBI taxonomy): Eukaryota > Metazoa > Arthropoda > Insecta > Hemiptera > Aphididae > Drepanosiphum > Drepanosiphum platanoidis. The sequence continues at coordinate 20,685,523 of OX402528.1, forward strand.
GTTTATTATGAAATTTAATTTTTTCTTTTTTTTCTAATACCATGACAATCATACACAAACTTATCTAAAACCAGCAGTTATTAATTATTATTAATAATTCATATTTAAGTTAAGTTGACACTAATCTAACAGCATTGAATCACTTAAAACCTATGTATGTAGTTTGGGAGGATAAAAGCGTATCAACAACTGAAAATTAAACTGTAATGTATTTGTAATTATTTGTACATAAAATAATTTTATAACTTAATGCTAACTCAAGGTGATAAATAAAATAATCCTATTCTATTTAAGAAATATTTTTTTGAGGTTGAGTAAATAAGAAAAAAGATTCATAGTTTTAAATTTTTGAATGTTACAGATTAATTTTAATTCTGATGGTGGGTTTTCAACTAAAGTATATAGCTGGAGTTTCCCTACCAGTCTGTTATCGGTAACACCCAACGATAAAAATCAATCAATGTAAGTACCGCTAATCCTACACTGGCGATGGGAATTTTTCCCATCGTAGACCCCACCTATCTGCTAACTGCAGAAAGTCTTAAAATTGCATTGAGGTACCTATTCATAGATTCAAGAGCTTATGCAATCGAAGTAATCAAATTAATATGCAGAACGATGAACAAAATGTTTATCATTCGAACATCATTAATAATGATTTTGATAAATCTGAAGAACATGCAAATCAACGTTACATTACACCATACTGGCGGACGTTAACCGGACATCGCCACTGATTCGATGTCAAATACTCAAATAGTTATCAATGATAACTAAAATAAATCATGCAAATGCAACAACTTCCGAGCCCTAGTTATTATCATTCGTATTGTGAGAGAAAAAAGTGATGCGGAAAAGCATCCAGTGTGATTTTCATATGTTAAAACTAACGTTAGAAAACCATAAAAAAAAGGCCCCATTTCAAAACAACTCTGAATACGATCCAAAAATCACTAATCACACCTAGCGATTCCAATGTTTGCCGTTCGTGTTCTCAGAATTCGAGCGAGAAACCGATCGATTACAGTTAGATCATAATAATTACACGCGCGCGTCGTACAAGTAATATTATATTTTATTTCCCCGTCATAACGAGGAAATTCACCGAAACACAGATTATTTCTATATTACGTTTCGCGGGTAATAGGCCATTTCGCCCGAACGCGCGTGACGTTCCCGCCAGTCGTGGCGATACAATTTGTCCGTTATCGGTGTCTGAAATAATATTATACCGAATTTCATGGAAAAAAAAATATATATATATACACGAAAAGCATTCTAGACCGCGTTTCCGAACTTGGTGCATACCTACCGCGGCCGTTGCCCTTAGGCCGATTAGTCGCTCGCTCGCCGTCGTCGTCGTCGTTGTTGTCGTCGCGTAAAATAGTGCCGCGTTCTCCGCGAATTCGTCGTCTTTGGTCATTCGTTTAAACGATCGTCAGTGCGCGGACATTTTTCTTTCGATCGGTCGTCGCCGTTCGCCGTGGTGACGGGAATAAAATCGTACGCGGGTGAAGTGCTCGACGTTTCGAAAACAGCGGCGTAGATCGAACGGGCCGAGAAAGAAAAGATGGCGGACGTCCCGTAAGTACCTATACCTTTTCTTCTTTTATAATACGGGGACGTGATGGGGGCGCGAAGCCAAGGAAACGGGCGAGTAGGCTTTCTTTCACACATTACTTCCGCCCGTTCCCGTCGATTGCTGAAAAACATTTATTTAAGAAAAAACAACGACGATTACGGCAATTTATACAGTCTGGGAATCGGCGGTCGTCCCGCAGGCGGAGGCCACAGCAGCAGACCGGGCTGTCCTTGGCTGGCTTACGTCGTTCGGCGTGTTAAGGGCCCCATACACTACGATGAAACACGTCGTGCTGAATCGTCAATTACCTAGTCCACACATCGTGTAGTCCGTTGTGTCCGTAGAAGTGTTAGGTTAAACTCTGGTCGTGCTTCAATTTTTATCTAGTCTATTTCAGCTGAGATATTACAATTTTTTTTCGCATACTATGAATTCAATTTTATTCTTCACCATTTGAATTGTAGCATCTGCTTCCACTTCTCTCATTTTATTGAGTAAAAATGTTCGTATGCTTTATTTTTGATATTTCTATCTCGATATTCCTCTGATTTGATGCGCCACAAGCGAGGAAATTTTTGATATTCTTCAATAAATTCAATTACAAATGTTTTATTCAATTTTTAAAAGACGTAAAATTTTAATATGCAAATAGTTGGCAATAAAATAATTCACTTTTTAAAATTATGTTGAAATCAATACTTGAAATTAATAAGTGTAGTTTATGCTGCATGATAATACGAGCGCACAGTAAATAAACTCGTCGGTTTTTATCGGAAAGCCCACACATTATGGTTTTAAACGACAACCGGTAAACCCGTCGTGTTTAAAATCAAGACTCGACAGAAATAAAAACCGTCTTGTTTCATCGTCGGGTTTTGTCCACACACTTCCGTTTTGACCGACGGTGTTTATCGTGACAATGAAAACCGTCGTGTTTCATCGTAGTGTGTGTGTTGGTTTTGCGCGCTAGCTTGTTAGTCAGTAGGTTGGTTAGTAGCTAGCGCGCCCTCCTCCTGGTTGGCCGGAGCGTTCTTGGACCGGCGTCCTAGTTCTCGCCGTCCCGGAGGTCTCGATCGCGGGCAAGCCGTTTCGCGGCCCGGTGTCCAGACCGGCCGGCCTGGAGAACGCGTTCGGGTGGGTCACCTCCTCGCTAAGAGGGCCGCGCGCGTTCATCCTCTTCCTTGCGTCGAAAGATGGACTAGGTCATTCAGTACCTATCTGAATTATTATCGTTTACATTGATTTTATATATTATAATATCGATTACATACATTATAATTTATAAGTATTTGATTATTAGCTGATTAGCAGTATTGTAGACCGTAGTATATAAATAATATAAAAAAATCTATTACCTATTAATTAACGGCATTAGACGGGTAGGTACTTACCTTGAATTTTTCTTTTTAAACAATCGTGACTATAAGTGTATAATACGTCCAAAAGTCAACAACGCGTCTGTTGTCTGTATAATTAAATATATTATTAAACTATGCGATTCAAATATACCCCATTCGCGCCGTCTATGTGCCTAGTCGTAAAATAATAAAATATCATAACCTGGTGGCCGAAGAGAAGAAGTTTTCACATCGACGTGTGTCACGGATAAAATATGTAAATTTGATTCTATTTGTTAAATCATTTACTACTACTACCAAGTACCGATCGACTTGGGCAGGTATACATATGGGCGGGTAATTTGTGCACCAGAATGAATAATTCATCGGAGACTACCTATAGTATATCTTTAAGCATCTTACTTACCGAAACACTCGAGTTGTCTGTTAATTCTACAAACTTCGGAATTTCGACTTAAATCGAAACAACGTTATTATCATGTTGATAAAAAACGTTCGGGTGAAAATACAGTTCAGTTATGTGTTGATTGTTTAATATAGGTATATAGGTACCTATATTTTGCTAATTATTCGAATTTTTTCAGCGAACATTGTTCCCAAAAACTTTTACGTGCACAAATACCAATGCTTTTTGGTTTGGAATTTTAATTTTCAAATTAACAGATTCTTTTACAGTTATTCAATCTCTTTGGCCGTATACTAGTATAGGTACCTATACTACTTATAGTTACATAATAGCACCTTAATGCCTAACCGATTGATTGCATTCTGTTTTTCATTCATAAAAAAAATCTTCTGTTTAAATTTCAAAAAAAATAACCAAATTGAACAAAAACAAGAATCTAAATTGGCTGGCGCTTTCTGAAATGGCAATGGCAGCACATACAGTCTCTGATGCAATCGTAGTCACGCGTGTGTGGATAATATACAAACGTAAAAATGTTCGGATTAAATTTAACAGGCCAATGTACGTATATATATTTATCTACGGTGAGAAATTGGTGGTAGTAAAATTTCGCACTCGCGATCCATCGAAACGCTTTAAAGTTGCATGCGGATAATATATCATGAGCGGCGAGCGCGTGTGCATTATTGCCGTAGTTATATATATATATTATATATTTATGTATATATAGCTGTTGCTGTATATACGTCTGTAGTACAGACTCTGTACTATGAGCCAGTGGTTTCCAACATGTGGTCTGCCGATTCCCAGGGGTCCGTGAGTCGATGTTGGGTGGGAGAGGGGCACAAAGTGAACAAATAAACCCTAGATAACTAAACATGGACTAGATTATGAATCGAAAATAACGATTTCAATCGTGTTGGTCAGTTCGAAAACAGCGCAGTGATAATAATTATACAATGTGTTTTTTGGGACGTACGTAAATAAGCAGTGGTAGTTTATGATTTTGCCTACTCGTTGATCCAGTTCTGTGCAGCCGGTCTATCACAATATTACCTCTTAGAATGATTCTCAAACGCCGCGCCGCGAGAAATTTTCGAATACTTTATTATCGAATGACGAATAATATTTATCTATAGCTGTCACACACGGCTTTGTTTGTGCACAGTATTAAATAGAAATCTTTTTAAGATTTAAAGCGAAATTTAGTATATATAGCGAAACTATTAGCTTTATTATGAATTATGATGATCTATGCTTTTTAAATTTTTTTCTGTTTGTAAATCTAATTAAAACTTTCTTTTAAATTTTATTTGATTTTAAACTTTAACATACATTTTTAAATTATCCGATCGAAAAATAACGTTTTTACATTTTTAACACCTTTTATCACTTTTAACCCCCTTCAGGATTGAATTTTGGAAAACCCTTACTTATGTTGTCTCTACTATTTAAAACAAAACTATACCGACCACATTTCATACTCTAAGCTCCAACGGTTCTGGCTATGCGAATTTTTCCAATTTTGCCCTTTGTACCCCTTAGGGATTGAATTTTGGAAACGTTATATACCTTTAGACCTTCCCCAAAACTTGGCCAATCTATTAGTGAAAACCGTACTAAATTCCACCGAGTACTTTTCGAGATATGCGCGTACATACAAAAAAGGGTTTCTATTTTATATATATACTAGCTGAATAACCCCGTTTCGCCCGTGTACAGTATAACTTTTTATTTTATCAGTTTTTTTCATTTTTACCCCTTTTACCCCTTTTAACTCCGGTAGGGGTCGAATTTCGGAAAATCCTTTCCCAAGGGGTGTCCACTATATAAAACGAAACTGCTGACCAAATTTCATACTCAACGCTCTAGCGGTTTCGGCCAGGCGAATTTTTCTAGTTTCACCCTTTTTACCCCTTTTAACCCCCTTAGGGGTAGAATTTTGAAAATCGAGTGATGTGGTGACACTCAGGAAGATATTTGGAATAACTCTGTGAAAAAAAATTGGAAAAAAGTTAAATAGCGTCGTCACAAAATGGCGTCTTTTATATAGGTATATATAAGGATAATAATAATAATAAAGATTATAGATAATAATAGAAGATAAGACTGTTTGTTATTATGAATACGTAATTATGTAATAGTAATAGTAATAGTAATAACAATAATAACTATAAATGTGTTTGCGTGAAATCGGAATAAGTGAAAGTTTACGTCATCGTCTGTTCAATACTGCGTGGGTGCACGGCCAATGAAAGCTTAGCGCTGGCTCGCGCCACCCGGCCAACGACTGCCGAGCTGCGCGCGAAATCCGACAAATACCGATCGTGTGACGCGCGAAAGTTCAGCTGCTTATCATCGAGTGTGCGAGGCGATCAGTCTAGTGTCGACAACAGTTCGGAAAGGACGTCTCGGTTTTAACATTGTAGTTTTAATTTTTCTCCGTAATTTAATCAACAACGTTATTATTTACATATCTCGTCGACGACTAATCTAACATTCAATCGTGACTTTTGATTTTTTTTTTCTTTTGATTTTAATTGTTTTTATCGAGTGACTTTTTTTTTAATCCGTTACTATTTCACGAGCCAATACGAACACCGGACCTCAACACCGACGACCCACCGACAGGCCGTAAGTAGTAGCGATTATATTTATTTACAGTCTATAGATAGGTTAGGTCATAGGCACCGACGATAGGTGGTAGCTAATGGTATCGCACAACAGAGTCTTTCTTTCGTCCTTACTCTCGGGTAAGGTAAACGGGTCAACCTAGTCGCGTGGCGCTCCTCCGTCGCCGTGGCGGTCGGTAATATAAGTTTTCGCGACCCGCTGTACTGCTCGCGATTACTACGGGCCGCGTCAAAATGACGTGACAATTTGTATCCGCGCGCATGTACATATAAATGCATAAATAAATACGTATCGTTTTAATACCGCGTCGGAATTTTTATGGATCCGTTTTACCGGTCCCGAGATCGAGCGAAATGATTTCAACCGCGAGATCGGGTGACGCAAATCCATCGCGTCATGCATAACGTCGTGTTACTGCCGCAAAATACGGTTTTGTCTCTGGTCATCTATATTTTCGGTCATATATATACTCTGTTTGATTTCGTTCGTTAATTTTCCGTACTGAATCGATTGTTTCTCTCGATTTATTTATTTGAGTATAATATCTGAAACGTTTCTGTCGATATCGTTTAGAATGTTTAGATCCAAACCGACATAAAATATTTCTCAATCGATTAAAGCGACTTTAAATGTGCAATTTTTCAAATTTCCACCGTTATAATATTTCTCGTATAGGATTTTAATTTTCTACTATAGTTTTTACTCGGCACACGTGACGTGATTGGAATAAAATCAAATTTTTTCATTTAATTCATACGGGTTTTATTTAAAAAAAACGGCAAACAAGGTTAAGTAGTTAAAATGAAAAATGAAAATATTTCAAAGAAGAATTTTACATTTTATTAAATCATACCAATTTATTTCTGTTTATGTCTTTTGTAATAAATAATTTTGAAGAATGTCTGACATTCTTACGGGCCAGTAATCATAAAATTGTACAGTTGAGTAAAAACTACAAATACCTTATTTTTATTTTTTTTTTTATTTCTTTCCGCTTTCGCTCTTAATTTTACCGGATCGGTTCAACACTAAGGAAAGCATTTCGAGAATCTTAAGGTTCAACAGTTTCGATCAATTTTTTTTCTGCTTTTTCATTCTTTTATATTTATCCAATCACATTCCTATGCCTCTATTCGATTATAGCCATTGTTTTTTATTTTATCTCAGTATTTTTATTTCAGATAAATTACCGAACACGCTTTTCGTGTTGTTTATTCTCCTTGTTATTCATCGCATAATATGAGACGACTGTGTCAGAAACATCCGTAATATTATATAATAACATCCGTAATATAATACGTGTGAATTTTTCCATCGTTACGATCAACTTCACTCGATTACTCGTATAATTATTTTGTTCTGCCGTCTTCTAATAAGCATGTTCAATGTGTCCTATAGCCTATGGCCTATGGGTACAACCCCTGTTAAAGTTATTGAATGGAGAATTCACGAATATCCTACTTTGAACATTTTTCTTTTTGAATTTTTTATTAAAGCTATGCGTTTTCTTTTGACTCATTTGATCAATATCTTCTTTCGAAGACCGACCAATGTTTACGTATAAAAAATAATCTATAAGTACATTACTGTAAGAGTTATTCTAAAGTAATTAATTTCGTAAATCAATGGCATGAGTTCATTTTCTAAAAAATTCAATATTTAAAGTGCATTTCGTTATTGGTGGACGAATCTACGTATTTCAAATGTTTAGTGGAAAGTGGAATTTTCGTGATGTGCTCATTACTTGTTTTCGGTTTTTACCATTATTTGGGTAACCGAGCCCGCGTGTTTGAAGAAATTCCATAAAGTTTTATACTATTTTTTACCCATCATTAAGATTTATACTCGTATAAATAATATTCTTGTTAAAATATAAACTCTGTTTTCCAAGATTTAATAAACGACAACAATGTATTTTTATTTATAATTTGTTTATATATTCGAGATAAATTTATAAATTATAACTTTTAAAGGAAGCGTTGATTCTAATTTACTATCATTAAAACTAAGGTGTGTGTTCGGCTGTGGGAATACCTGTGTCTCGTTGGACATCATCAATCATAGATTCATAACTAACCTATTCATAACAACTATTAAAAAAAATAAATAAAAATAATACCTAATATTTTTTCATTGCAACTTTTATTTTTAAATTTAAATTCTACTTTTTTTATCCAAATAATTCCGTTTTCATTTTTTTTTCACTCGGTACAAGTAACAAATTAAAAGTTATGGTGTCCGACAATAAAAGTTTTTTACAATTTTTGAAGTAGCAACATAAAATTATACATCTATGTTTATCAGTGTTTATTTTACATTGTAATTTCATTTTTGGTGCATCCATATTTAATTATTATCATAAATTCATAACTGATATTTTCATTTACTTTTACACACAGTATTTTGAAAATTAATTTCAATTTCTGAGTAAAACAAGTAAAAACCTCAGTTTCATCATAATATCACAAAAAAATAATGGTTTTTCTTCTTTCATTTTTTTTTTTGTGACTTTTAACACTGTTTTGGCCGGACCACTTGTTCCAATCATCAACTTCGTAAATATTTTCTTATAGTAAATGTTGTCTTATAGGTGCATATTGTAGGTTAAATATATATTATTCAGTAAAATTGTATCTCATTTGAGTCTTGTAATTCATAATTTTTTTTACATATAAACAGTTTATATTTTGCTTTCCATCCGATTGACCAAGTATCATAAAACTTAAAAAAAAAAATCACCAAAAACCTCTCCTGTTGTTATACTCAGAATATAAAATGACTAGGTTTTTGTTGGGCCCGATACTGATAATCGAATGTTTTACGCCATCGCGATAATATCGATAAAAAAAAAAATAATAATAATAATAAAAATAATGAAAATAGGTTCATTATGATGGTCGTCACAACCCTCCGTAATTGCTATTTTACACGACATTTTGTGACGTAATTATATGGTAAGTTCGATTGTCACGTTGTATTACTGTTGCTATTAAATGCGTTGTATACGAATATTTTTATATTATAGCCGTCACTATTCGTGTTGTTATTTGTCATGACAAAAATCGATCTCCAGTTGAGACGATTAAAATAAAAAAAGAGACGTTGAAATGAAACGCGCGTTGTAAAAAAAAAAAAATTGCACTCGTAATTCGCATTTGATTATAACAATAATCACAATATACAGCTGATGTCATATTACGATTTCTGAATTATTTTTTTCCGTTCCGTCGTCGTACGATCGTGCCTATTGTTTTAAATAACACTGCGTGCACGGTACCGCGCATTGGTTTTACAATAATTTTTGACTGATAGTATAAAATGTTATTGCGTATCAACAACCACGCACGATATTTCGCGCGTATTTGTGTCCAGTCATTCCGGTCATGGCGAACGAACTTAATTTTAACGTTCTAGATTCCCGAGTTCCGCGCGTTTCGCTTGCGCTGTTCGAAATAATAAAACTGCGACCATCACATAATCGAATTATGTGTTTAAGTTCACCGACGTACAACCGACGTGCATGATGTGGACAACGCCGTCGCGTGTGAGACGTCTCATATTGATTTTGTATCTCGTGTCAATACCTAAAGAAATGTAATATTTCGTAAAATAAAATAATAACCGTCTATTACGTATTTAAAAGCGATTTTTTTTTTACAATACCTTCAACGAGTCATTCATATATTATCATGTATATCATAATGTATACATATTATGTATTAGCTGAATTACCCGTCGTTGTCGGGTTTGAGTATAAAAAATGTCTTTGGCCCGGCTTTAACCGGACGGCCGCGGACCAAGACGGACGATTGCCCCGTTAGTTCACCCGGCCTGGCTAAAGCCAAGATTAACTTTATTAGGTATATCGTAATAAAAAATAATAATTTATGACAACAATTTTACTATAAAATTTCTCTATAAACGAGAGATACGAGACTCGAATGAGATACTGCAGTGACGGGTGATTGCCATTGACGAATTGTTTTTATAAATGTTCAAATCAATGCTTTCGAAAAAACGAGTCCGAGCGAAAGAGAGCTGACGGATCAAGTTCTTTTTATAATTACAATTGATAGAGTTTAATATAGTAGTATTAATGGTATGTTAATTCAGTGAGTCGAACAAACTTTTGACGAAAAAAAACAACACTAAAACTGTCAATGATAAAAACTGTTGTTTTTGTTTTTGATTTTCTAACGTTTTTAAAAGTTGACCGTGAGTTTTTCGCCGTTATAGGCAATAATACGAAAATTAGGATAATTTCTGAACGATCTTGAAAATAAATTGCTCGTCTTAGTGACTGGAAATAAAATTGCTATTAGTTTTTAACTCCAATAATATTATTATTTGTGTTCTTAACGAATTAGATCTAAGTTTAAACTTTCGAATCATTTAAAACAAAAAAAAAGTCGCGCTTAACGCTTATGTATTTTCGTGTTTTACACACACAAATGTTACATGACGATGATAGATTTCGGGAGACTGGATAAGTCCAAAATGTATGGAAAATGACTGCGATCTATTGAAATAAATGTTTTTCTTTGGCGTATTTAATAAAAACACATTCATCGCAATGAATTACCAATCAACGCGTAGACCGAAACGAGTTGTCGGTTACGTTAAAAAGCATAATGCTAAACGTGCAATTTAACATTAATATTTCCTACTAATAATATATTATATTTTCGCGCAATTAATATGCATTTTTTTTCGATTTGTTTTCCCGAGCGTTGTCTTTTCGACCTGTTTGTGATGTGGTGCAAAAACTCCGTGTCATCTGTAGTAGCTCTCGTCCGTTGATTATTTTTCGTACTCTACGTTCTCACACATCACTCCGTTTTTATTTCGTCATCGTCTCCAGTTCAAAGATTTTTATTTGATTTTTTTCCCCACTATATCGTCGTTCATTACGGATATCCCTCGCCCGTATTTGGAGTGTTCGTCGCCATCACTTTGTCTTTATATCGATGACGTACGTACGTACGTTCATGCCGTGTCCAATAGAGTGTGTCGCTGTTCGTTTTTTTTTTACTGTCAAATAGACTTGTTTTGATACCGACTTCGACGTAATAAATCCGCTTTTTATCTTTTAAATATAATACCTTTTTGCATTTTAAAATAACGCGCCACTCGATCGCGTCTAATTAAACGTCTCGATAATTCTCGAATGAATAAGGGCCCTTTTTTTTTTCAAACTCAACGAATACATCGCAAAGACCTCGAGAACTCTCAATGTGGATTGTTTTCAGTTGTATACACTTTATGGCTCTTCAAACGTTTAGTTTGACTTTAATCGAGCTGTACACAAATTGTTTACGCGTTGCCATATGAAAAATTACTGATACGAAATCTCTAAAAACACAAACGTCGATTTTCGTCCAGTTATATAATCTTCTTTTTATTCGCGACTAAAGCGGGAGATTATGAATAGTTACCCATTTAATAAAAATATTTTTGTTATTTTTTTCAATACTTAATTAATTAATAGTTTGTTTGCTTATTATTTATCGCAATGACCGCGTAACACTTGATATAAAATAGGTATTACATTATTTACGCAAAACATGTAAATTACCTAAAAGCAGTTAATTAAAAGCCGACCGCGATAGTTTTTGTTGATGTTATAACGGGGTTAAAACGGAGAGGGAAAATCGTTCGTCTAATTATATAGATATATATATTTAATAAAAAAAATAAAACAATTTTGTGCTCCTCGAACAATTAATAAACAAAATTACTGAAATTAATTCAGTTTTATAATAACATTTCGTTTTTTCGGTCAAGTTACGATTATTTCACTTTATTTATTTATTTTTTTCATTGAAATTTTGGCTCTGTTCACACCACCAGAGAGGAAATCTCTCGATGGTGATGCGGGAGAAACTGATTTGAACTCTAAAACGTAAAAATTATCTGATTATCGATATTAAAGTAGTAAAAGTCAGTAAAACATCGTAGATAAAGATTCATCGGAGGGGTCAAACGACCCGAATTCCCCCTAGAATATAATCTCGTGTAAGCCGTAGCCGTCGCGAACTCGTACGTCGAAAGCCGCGTGAAATATACTTAAATCTTTGGACCGTCGTGTCGCTCTGAACGCGAGAATTTCGAGCGATAATCGTATAGCCGGGAGAATGGCGGTGACGCCGTCTCGCATCCGTTACACTGCAGTGGCCGACACGCGGCGCGCCGAAATCGTTATGCGACGATCATTTTTACACTTTATCCATCGGACACCGGCCGGCATTCCGCACGAGATTCCTAGTCATTGTTCGTTTTCATTATCGGATCGTATTTGGCATTCTATGAAATACCTACGGGGTCGAATGGCCGTCCTTCGGCCCGGCAGCGCGCCGCGTAGGTCCGTTCGAAATGAATAATATACAATTACACAAAGAATAATTATCGCGAAACACAACACTATTATACTTGATGTTGATAAATGACTATCCGAGGGCGTCCCGAGCGTCTGTTTGTAAATCAAAGTCCTTTTGAGTACATTTTCGCTCTCTCTTCCTTTTTAGATTCTGAGCGAAGAAAAGAATGTATATTGGTTTTGCAATGATGTGTGTGCTCTTTTTTTCTCCCCGCCGATCAATACCTACTTTTTCAGGTAGTACAGAAATGCTCTAAATATTTTATGTAACCCCATCAATCGATTGGAAATCGTAACTCGTTTTTTTATCCGTAGTTTTAAACTCGCGTAAAGTTTCGAAAAAAAAAAAACAACTGGAAACCGGCTAGGGATCTTCTGCGAACAGCCATTTCTCGACAAACCTTGACCATCGTGTACTCTCGTACGAGTAAAGTAATTGTGTACGTCGCATACATTATGCATAAATCGGATTTACTTTTCTTTTTCTCTTCTTTTACACGCGGGTCATATTATTACGTCAACGTTAACAATATCGAGAAATTAAAATAATGACTTAAAATCGGATTTCGAAATTAAAGTTAGTCGTATATATTAATAGATATTCTATCTAAAATCGAAATAATTTTGCACTCTTAATAAAAAGTGTACGATGTCTTGATAGTAAATTTCTCTTGAAAATTTAATCCATATGCGTCTGTGAACAAATATAGAGACAAAAGATTCTTTAAATTTTCAAACTCAAATTAGATACCACCTATAGTGGTGTTCATATTTTCGTGACGATTTACAGGACTAGATCAAATTTCTTTAATTTTATTTTCGGCTTGGAAATGGTTAAATTAATGCGTTACAAAGCGCAATGTTTTAACATTGAATTTTAAACTCTTTGGTTAATTTAATTATGTCAATTTAATAATTTCAATTTAAAAACGATATTTAAATAGCCCGAAGTAGTCATGACGAAATACTTTTGTAAAAAGGTTTAAATTTCAATTGTGTTGCGTGTTTCTGTTATAATCGATGATTTCTATGGATATCAAATAATAATAATTGTTATTCTTTGAAATCTTATGAATGTGATTTTCGTCAAAATTAAATATTTTTTCTTTTTTTCTATCAAACGCGTATTCGATTCGACGTTTTATGATTAATAATTTTAATATAAACCTAATAGCCATTTATCAACAGATTTATTTTAGGAACTATTTTATTTAGACGTTAAATATTTTCGAATGTGATGAATAATGAGACTAAAATTATAAAGACTAATACTAGGGCACAGTATTTTACCAATTTTTAATATCATATTTTGAAGTAGTTTGTTTTTCTGAACACTGAGGTACACAAAATCGATTACCGAACCGGTGGTTAATTATTTATGGTTATTTAATGTTTGATGAGGTGGAGTAGGGTGCTATAACCTTTTTCCAAATATCCCTTGTGCCGCTTATCTAAACTTTAATACTTATAAATAATTTATTACTGGTTCAATATTAGATTTTTATGTGCTCGTGCAAACATATCTAAAATATTATGCTTTGTAAAATTATAAATATTTTATTATATTCATATAATGTAACGTATATTATTATGTTGTCAATTTAAAGAAAAAAGTATTATACTCTTTTTACAAAAATGTCGTATACTCGTACCTATATACTGCTCAGTTATGATTTCGAATCACATGAAAATAATCTTTTTGACTAGCAAATAACCGAAAACGGATATTTTTAACTGAAAAATATATTATTTTGTTTTTTAGGGAATGGCTTTGGGGAAGATAATATTCCTCTCGAACCTAGCATCTCAAAAGAAAGAAAGCAAACAGGTAAGACTTTTAATAGTTAATTAAGTTAATTAAGTTGAAACAAGTGATAATTTTCCAATGAAAAAATATACTTTCATTGTTGCCGTCGCGTTTTGAAATTTGTGTGTTCGTCGGATGAGAGACGAATATTTTTATCTTTTCGGGAATAAGCGGCGCAGTGAGTGATTTAATTGTTTGGTATAAATACCAAAAATTAAACAGAAATCAATTCGGACGGTCAGGTTAGGTTATGTAATAATATATTATCTATATACACAATTTCAATGCTAACCCTCCCTCTCAAAGAACAGTATTGTTTACTAGTAAATTACAGAGCAGTGGATTTCGTTTAAAGTTTCCGTCCTAATAGTGTTCGCAAAAAAAAACTCTTGAAAATAAAAAATAAAACGTCGAAACCTAGTCGATTTCAAACGATAACAATATGATATTATGACGTCACGTCGAATTTTTATTTTAACGACCGATTTCGATATGCGTTGATAAATTCGTTAATTTAATATTTTAATTCGTCGTTATGAATTGTTCAAAAAACCGTAATAATATTATATGTAGAAATTCTATATTAATAAAAGCCCATTAAAAAAAAAAAAAAACCCCAAACAAATTATAAAAACGTCAATGTAGTAGTATCCGAATACTGAGATAGGTACGGTTGAAAAAAAAAACCCAGGCCGGATCGTATTCACGTCGACGTGAAAATAAGACGTGTCGCGAAAAATAGACGACGACCGCTCGTGAATCATAAACCCTCGACGACAGCTTCGAGCCGGACAGTGGTAGAATTAAGAACCCTTTTCGGCCGCCCTCGCCGTCACGCGAGGGTCGCGGGCGTTAACCCCCTCCCCCTGTCTCAAAAGTCGACCGATGTACTCGTTCATCTAGCACACGTCTTAACTATATTGTCTGTTCATTACGCACACAATGCGCGTTATACTATAATGTAGTGAAAATGTAGTTTAAAAATGAATAAAAGTCCAATCACTCCGTTCAAACTACATAAACCGTCCGTAAAATGCACGATGAAAAATGTACACTGTTATAATAATTTCTCGAAATATTCTTACGAGACTCGTGCTTTTCACGAACACTCTCGAAATCGTTTACTTTTCCGAGTTTGATTTTCGTAAATAATATCGATAAAATGATTTCGAATGAACTCTTGAAAATTCAATACCGAAATTCCCCACACGAGTCGATCGAACATCAATGTTAACATTTCGGAAATACGCGGGCTCGATTTTCCGACGAGCTTTTGAAAGATTAGGTTTTCACGAAATTCGATAAAAACACGAAAATCCGCCACAACTTTTTATCGTAGCCGATCCATCCCACTCGTTCATAATCGTTTTTTCATTTCTTTTATTGAGCAAATTGGCTTGGAAATCAAAAGATCATTTCACCTGTACACCTCACTTTTTTATTTTTATCGGCTACTACGAATCTATATTAAATACGTCGTACACGACGATCGTAACTATGCGCCGGTAACTAACGGACGGACATGGGCGAGAATATAAAGTGTGTTCTAAATTTATGTTTAAAACACCTAAAACGTTCAACATATTTCAACATATAACTCTATTATATCGCAACATTTTATCGTGTAAAATACATGAATAATACGCGGAGCCGCCGACACCTTTTCGTTTGATGTGATCGCGTATTTCAACGGTATCATTGCAACTCTATATACACTTTACCGACTAAAACTCGCGTTTACGCACGGCGACCTCGGGTATAATATGGCCCTACGGATTGGAAAATTAAATTTTCTCGTTTTTTTTTTTTTTTTTTTGTTTTTCGCATTCGCTTTAGCGCCGTATCAGCTGTAGCAGCGATATTCGCGTTACAAAGAAACTCTAATCGAATCCCGCGATACAGCATCGCAGGTGATTTCTTTTCTTTTTGTTTCTACCGGAAAAACTGCATCGGGGATATTATACCCGTGATATTGTATAACGAAAGAGCACTGCTCACAATGCGGCGTCTGTATAATAATAATAGAAACGCTGCACTTCTCTCCCGCGACGGCGCGGCGGTGTAAATAATAATAGTAACGTGACGTGTTTTTACCATTTCACGGGAACGGTTAATAAATAACGCGCCCCTGCATCACGGGCGTGTTTGCATCGGCGAATATCTCACTCGTTAAACGGGTCCGTCCCGTACGCGTCGTTACGTCGCGAAAGAATTTCGAAAAACATCAAAAACCGTTTGCTTTTGATTAAACTCATCGTATATATAATATTTCGAACAATATTATTACGGCAACTGTCCGGAATGGAAATAATAATATTACATCCGACGACGGGTAGACAAAAGTAATCATATACTCGGGACGTATTACATTATATATTATGCCTTTTTGTTATATTCGCTGTTCCGTCGTCTCTATACGGTCCCGCCAGCAGCCCCGTCTTCGTAACGGATTACTGCAACGTTTTATGCATATCGAACATGGTTCTATAATCATATATTATTTGTATTCGTTTTAACTCGGGACATTTAATAAGAAACCGTACACAGTGCGTGTGGTGTTACGGTTAGAGTTGTTTTCTCTCGTCTAAATGACGCCAAACTGTTACCAGTACTGTTTGAATGAAATTAAGCCCAACTCGATGTTTTCTGATCGTCACCCGAGTAATATTATGTCCCGCTTGGAATGATCATGTCGCGAGTCGATGAGTCCGGAATGTATACGTTTCGTTTGGAATACGGGGGGGGGGGGGGAGATGAAAGAAATCGCGCGCGTTCACTCGAAGTGTCCGTCTCTCTTTTTATACAATATCATTGTGTGATAGATAATATAGCCAATATAACATATTTTCACGGAACGTACCCGAACGGTATGGTATTTTTTAGTTTATCGATATACATGCACCACACGACGGGGCGTGACTGTACCGTATAAATAATGGACGGGGCTCGAGACGTTTTTCTGCGGGCGGTTAAGGGTTCTCCGTGTTTACGTTATGGCTATCATAATATTATCCTGTTTCTAGCATAAACCGTTTTCGTAACATCAAATTTAACTAACTTTAGAGACATATTTTTCTATAGATTGTAAGTACACACATATGGGTATATACCAAAAATAACAGGCTTTTTTTTCATATCGATTTTCCAACGACACCGTTTCGTATATTTTTTGCAAAGCTGTTCGAAATATTCTATCATCGGTGTTCCAATAATGATATAATATATTTTTCGATTTTCCGTTTCTAACGATACTATCGGACATGTTTACGATTTTTCTTCGCCAAATTGTTCTGAACACCATCTCGAATGTCCTCGCGGTGCTTTTTTTCTTTCGATTTTTGCTTTTGGGTGAAAATAGGAGTATTTTACCCCATTGTATTCAGATGCACCGTTTTTGCGACAATAAATGCACAACGTTCTAACGTCGAACGGACGGTCGTTTTAAAGTAAAATAAAATTACACTTGCGTGGACACTATTTTTTGTACCGAACAAACTATAACTAATTACGTATATACTATTAACGTCGGACTCGTTTCGCCTAGACCGATGTTCGTACTGCGCCTGCAGGTTGCCCCTCGTTGTCTGTCCGTTTGTTGGCTCGTATTTGTACACCGCGACAGTGGACTACTAAAGATTTGATCAATTATTCCGAGTCGACGGTATTGCGTTGCGTTACAGTCGCAAAAATATGTCACCTGCAGCCCGGAATCGCGTTTGGAAACGTTCCACGCGAGAGGACGCGGTACGATCACCCGCGTGTGAGCTTTGCCGCGTACGCATTGTGCTTCTTATAAGCGTACGTTGCTAAGAACGAATGTAAAAACGCGATTTTTAATCAAACCGCAATATCGTTGCTCCGTCGATTTTACGCGAAGTGCTTTGCGCGTTTACCCTATAGTTTTTGCACCCGTTCACATCGATACTGTGAGGAGCGCGCACGGGACATCATGCGATGACATAATAATAAAACGTGCGAAAGTTGTTATCATCGTCGACGACTTTCGAAGGTGGGGCGGGCAGCGTGTGGCATTTTTTTTTTCCTCGTCGAATGCAGTTTTCACCGTTTATAATAATTATTCATTAAACGCCCGGGACAAAAGTGATAATACCTTCTCGGAAAATCGCGAGTAATTTACACGCAGAATTATACAGCGTATACTATTTATTGATATTGGTGATCCTGCGTATTCAATAATTTATACGTATCGTATGGGGATCGGATTTAAATGCAATATAAATAATAATAAAAAAAGCACTTGGAATTTTAAAAAAGACAAAAAACAGAGCATTGAACGTTTTGTAAAAATAGCAATTTAAAAATGTATACTTAAAAAATATGTAGGCGATAGGTTTTCAATTAAATTTCCTACCCGATTCGTGTTAAAAAAATGTTTTTTTTTTTTTCATTTAAAAAGCCAAAGAAAACACCCACGTTAATTACTTCCTAGTCATTGCGATTGAGTTTAATTAAACACAACATAGACGACAACGTGTCGTCTTCGCGAGCTCTCATGCGATACGAATAAAACTGTGATCAATCGATGGTGTGATACGAAATATTTTATAAGAAAAAAAAAAAAAAAGGGGGAAAAAGTCGCGTATAACCTAACTCAACGTATGTATATGCATATAGATTGTTGCGAGCGCGCTCCGCGCGCGCACAAAGCTCCGACCCGGCCGTACGGTGGCTCGCCCTGACGGCGCGACTTTCAAGCCGCCGCCGCCGCCGCCGGTCTCGGGCAATCCGAAGGGTCGCGGCGCGCGTTCGCCGAGTGAAATCCCCAGTCGGCCAGCAGCATTTTAGCAGTAGAACACACACAACCGGTAGTGTCGGTACAGCTCTACAAAAACACACACATAACATTCACACACGCGCGCGCGCGCGCCCGCACACGCGTATATTATATATATATATATATATATATATATATATATACATATTATATATATATATATATATATATATATATTATTTTTTTTTATATGTATGTGTATATAGTATTTATATATGTGTATAAATTTAAATAGTAAAATTTTTTTAAAAATTCTTTTTTAATTTTACGTGAAAACAATCGAACAAACGATCGGTTTATTTCGATTTCTATTCCACTATTCTAAATTTATATATATATAAACGCACGTCTATAGATAATCTCGTCGACGCTATAATAATATATATAATATATACACGTACATACAATTATATATATATATTGTTGTTGTTATGCGAAAAAATCCACGTTTCATTCGATTGACACCTTGACAACAATATATTATAAAAAAAAAACAAAAAAAAAAACCGCGAACAGTCGTATTTACGTAATATTGTTTCGTGTCTTTCTCCAGCCGCATCGAAATACACATACACGTAGGTTATACCTAGTTTTCGTAATATTTTTTTTTTAATTTTTAATTTTTTTTTAATTTTTTTTCGTTTTAACGATAACACATAGATAGATATATAGATTATACGTATTAACGCAACGACGATCCGTCGAACATTACCATACGCATATTATACATTTTTTAGTACTACCTATTGTTTGTTTTGCCCTTCGTATTTGATAAATAATATTACTTGTTATTATGATCTCATAGTCGTATATCGTAGTTGAGTTATTAAGTAAATCGTATATTATCATAGTGTATTTTTACAACATTTCTATATAATATATATAAATATATCATTTTTTTTTATAATATTACATATTATACGTCGCATTGTATACATATATTATAGTTACTCGATTAGACAGTGCCACTCATCCGAAACAAGTAAAATAATAAATACCGCGAAAACGAAGCAGACACAATATTATCCGCTACGATAGATACGTAAGTAATTTCATTAGTATCGCTTCTTTTTTTTTTCAATCGCTCGTTTTTTTTTTTTTTATCGTTGTTGTCTCGTCGGCGCAGCACATATTTAGTTTTAGCCGCTTTTTATTTCCACGCAATATTTATTTTTTCGTATACGCATGTGTATACGTACGTACACGTACGTACGTTTGTTGTTTGTTTGTATCGTATACGCAGTCGAAATGCCGTTCGGCAAACATAATAATAATAACACTATTGAAACGGGACGAACGTGGCTCGTCGCGTATCGAGAGAACCCCGTCGCGAGGCGGCGAGCTTTATACACGACACGGATATCATTATTATAATATTACGCGGCGTTAAACGAGCGCTTTTAGTAGTTTTTTTTCCGCCGCGAAACCGTACGCACGCCGTGATTGCAACGTAATTAATGCGTGTGTGTGTGTGTGTGTGCACACATCGTGTTTTAATATCAAGCGCCCCCGGATTTCCCTCAGCCGATTTTCAAAGTGTCTCGCACTTCGTACCGGAGGCGTTGCCAGGGTAGAAGGGGGTGGGGGGTGTCCGAGGATGCCCCCAGGGTTTTATTCACACGGGCGCGCGTATTTCGTTTTATTTTTTTTGTTTAAAAAAATCGACGAATCGTATATAAAACGGCGACTCCGATGATAATTTTTTTACCGACTTTCAAAAGTCCTGGTAAAGTCTTCGGCTACGCCGAACTGACCGAGATGCTCACTCGTGTTTGTGCGCCCGCTGCGTTTTACACACCCCCGTGCCAATTAGTCGCCGCACACTTGGCCCACCCGTTGAAATGAAATTATCGCGTTCGCACTGGCCGCGGTGTGCATTGGACGCGCAAAGATTTTTGTATAATATCTGGTGTTAGGATTTACATCGATCGCGGTCAAACACATACGTGCGCGTGTACGATTTCGCATGTGCTCTGTGCGCGTATATTTTTTCGTATGTGCGATTTTGGAAAAAAAAAAATAAAGATATATTTACCCCGGTGTCCGAATCGTTTTCTTGGATTTTGAAACTCTTCGTGTACGCGAACACGCGTGTAATTCAAACATTGGCATTTTTCATTTTACACCAAACGTTTTTTCGCCAAAAAACACATTTTTCGCGGACCAAACGTGTACCTAATATTTCACATATTTTTAGATTATATATACTCGTATGTGTATACGTAAAGTAAAAAATAAATAAATAAAAGTTAACAAATTCAATAGTGACAACGTATAGATACGGCGGGGTTGGGTGAGAAAATATGTACCCCATTTCAACATGTCATTTTACAGGCAATTAACTTTCAAAGGACATGCAACTTGACTCAACAGATATTGACAAAATATTCAATGTATAATTTCGTTTCGGAATATAACTCGCTGCGCCACTGCCCCGCTGTCGTGCGTTCGGTTGCACGGCGACAAAACTCTAACACAAATGAATAATTTCGTTTAATCTTTACAAATTCTATTTGAATCGTTTCGAAATCGATATTTAATGCGACGGCGCGGCGTCGGCGTGCAGACGACCACAGGTGACAATTATTTATTGAAATGTTCTCATAATTATGAACGTAGCACGCGCTAAAATGGACTAATATTAATGTCGCGAAATTCCGTAGAATATATTATATTATAACGTGCGTAACAAGCGCAAAAAAAATTATAATCGATAAATTCAAATACAATCGAACGTGTCCTCCTGAATTTATAATTAATCATCTGCGTAGATAATAAACTGAAAAGTCAATTTGTCCGATACTCCGTAAGCCTGTCTTATTTCAGTCAAATTATACATTTGTGTCTGAAAGTTCTTTTGCTTTGTCAAACCGATATGTCTAACCCTTACCTACCTGCCTCGTATTTTATTTTCATTTTATTTTTATTTTTTATTTATTTCATCGATTTTCCGAACAAAGTTTTATTGGAACGTCCAAATAAAAACGAAAAGTCATATCGCGCACATAGTATTATTTACGAAATATAAATAAAAACGCCTACGCGCAGTCGAAAAATAAAAGGAATACACGTTTTCTGTGTAAAACCAAAGGGAATATATTTAAAATAATATGCTAAATAAAGTTTTGATTTAAAACTCGTCGCGCTGCTACATCGTCGTGCATCGAATTTGCATTTTGGTCTCGCACAAATTGGCAACGTATTGAGCGAAAAAAAAAATAAAAAACACGCTATTCCAACAACACTTGTATATTACAGTAGTTCGTCACGTGTCGTCTCGGATACGAAAGCAAAACAAATTATTAGTAAAATAACTTAATTAAAACGGAACCGCGTGAGATTTGCGATTATTTATCTCTACGATTGGGGCGGTTAAAGACGTGCCGAGGCGTAGGCGAATCCGCTCTATTTTCTCAGCAACACTGTAGACGGAAATAATTTCGTTTCGAAACGCGAGTTGGATGAAATATAATACGGTCGCGCGTAGACGGGCGTTTAAGAGCCGGGTCATGTCACTATTATATTTATTTTTACAAAACTACCCGGCGTAAAAAAAAAAACA
Source organism: Drepanosiphum platanoidis (assembly GCA_948098885.1). Lineage (NCBI taxonomy): Eukaryota > Metazoa > Arthropoda > Insecta > Hemiptera > Aphididae > Drepanosiphum > Drepanosiphum platanoidis. Next base: position 20,708,043 of record OX402528.1, read on the forward strand.
TCGGTCCGTATCAGTGTAAAAACGATCGGTTGTATTGTTTAATAATAATCTTCGTATCCCGTCGGAGCTAAGACGGACAATGCCGTAGTCGTTGACAAAGAGCTCTATGGATGTTGATGCCCGGTGGGCGGGGGGGGGGGGTTGAAACTTTTAATAAATAGTTAAAATAAATATAAATTTAAATACCGTTATTGACGTAGTTGTAATCGATACATTCGGCGAGATGGACCGTTCGATTTCGAGTGATTTAGAGCGAGTCACGAATAGATACTTTTTTTTGTAGATACCTATACATTTGTTTTGTGCGTTTGTGAGGTTACTGCAGTAAGCGTGCACGCGTTTTGAGAAAACTACATTTCAAAAATCTCTTTTTGAACCTCCCCCCCCCCCCCCCTGTGACAACGACCGACCGATCGTATCCGTGTTCGAAACAGGAGAACTCGATTCCGTCGACCATTAGTTTGCCGGCCGTATCGAAAATCCCGGCCGCGCGGCCGGCCGGGTACACCGACGATATTTAAAAATAATTATTTACAATATTATCATTACAACAATAATGACGTCATACTTTCGTGCGAATAACGATTGCGAGAGCGGATTCGACGACGGAGCGTACGCGTTTTATGACTTTTGGTTTTCACCGCGGGTGGATTGGATACGTATAGTCGCGGGCGATCGCGTCGCGCACACCGTTCGTCGCGGCGAGCTTTCGAAACTTCTCGCGTACAAAACGCCGGCGCCTCGCTGCTCTCCTCACTCGGGCGCGCGCGCGCTCACGTTATTACGACCGCATTGTTCGAGACGTTATGCGCGTATTACGAATAATAATATAATATCGCGGCGGCGGTATCTATAGAACGGTATAATAATGGCGTTGTGTTCGTGCATTAGCGAAATTAAAAATTCAACACGTGATCGATTCCCCCCCCCCCCCCCCGAACGATTTATTTTCGCGCCGTAGGTATACTAATATATTATGTACGTCTCGTGTCATAAGCCGGGTAGACAACGAAAAATGTCTATAATAATAATTATTGCCGCCGCCGCAGCGATGGCACTACGCACTTTGCCGCATACGTTTTATTGAAACATACGAGTTTTCCGGGGGTGGCCGACGGTTTTCGGGTCACGAGCCAAAGTTTCGTAATATAAAGATTCAAATTTTTCGCGTGCCAGAAAACGCAGATGAGCACACACGCGACAAAAAAAAACACACCTATATACAGTATAGAGTAGTACACTGTAGAACTATCGAAAATAGCGCGTGAAAATTTATGATATCTACGTACGAGACTACCCGCTATATTTCGTTTTTTATTTTTCGGATCCGTCGCCGTCGTGATCGAAAGATAATAAGGGCGGGGTCGATAGCAGCGTATCGAAGTCGTAGCGATCGCGTACGTTCTCGACGGTTACACCGTGTATACACTGTAAATAATATCGTATGTACTTCTGAGCCCGAAACGTCAGCGCCACACTAACCGAACATTCGTTCGAGTACACGTCGTCTTATTATCAATAATCCACGAAAGATTCGATTGGTTCCGACTACGTTTCGTCTAAATGTATTGCATTTATACTGACAGGCGCGCGCACATTTCGAATCCGGGGCGTTCGCCGCTCTTCGTAACCTTTTCAAACCAGATTAAACGATTCGAATCTTTTCGCCCTACTCGAATAATTATAACAATAATTAGTCGTCATACTATATTATTGTTATAGCCGTATCGACGACTAATCGAATTCCATCGTACGAAACACTGCGAACGAAATTCAACCGTCTTCTCGATATAACGCTCCCGTAACATTCGTCCTTTCTGTCTCTCCATAGAACTCCGTGACCGCAAAGTCAGTTCGCAATTAACAACAGACCGGGGGGGGGGGAAACAAGACTTACTTAACACGAAAACCGCGTGACAACCAATTTTAAACCTTAGGTATACCTATACCGTTTTTATCAGGGAAAAAACAATATCCGTTCGCTGCGTTTTTCGGTCGGCGTTCTTTTGCCCGTCCAACGCGTGGCCGGTGCGTTAAATTCTACATCGACACGCGCGCGATTTCAATACCGGTGGAAATTCTATAATTTTTTCGTCGTAAAATTAACCACCGCCGGTGCCCCTCCCGCCCCAGCATGTCGCCAGTTCGTCACCCCCGTCGCGTACACGATAGATTACACATAACCAGCCGAGACCGGCCGGTGGAGTCAGTCGTTCCCGTCTCGTCCGCCGGCCTCTCGTTTCGAGAATTACATTATCATCCCGTATATTATACGGTGCGCGCCAGACGTTTATTGTCCTCATTGAAATTATTACTCCGGAGGAGACCCATACCGTCACCGGACACGCGGACAAACATGCCGTTTTTATATATCTTATCGCCGCGACTAAAACGTCGCCGACATAATGATTCAGTGCAACGCACACGAAAGCACTTTCTTCGGGTCCGGATCCCGGCGAACATAAATAAGATTTATTCGCGCACATGTACGCGATACGCACCGGATTATCGACCCGCCGCCGCCGCCGCCGCCGCCGCTGCCGACGACGACGACCTCATACGAAAACATTTAGCGAAATTTGATTCCCTCCCCGCCGGCCGCGGCTACGCGCAGATCCGATCGGGGGGTTTCGGTCCCGTCGAAACGCGTCAAAGTCTGACAAAAAAAAAAAAAAAACCCCTTACCCAACGTTTATTACATTTCGGCGTGCGCGTGTTACACAATATATAGGTACTTACTTCCGACTGCGTCGTATCCGGCGTTAAGACTTGTCTAAATGATTTTTTATTCATATCTTTCATCTCGCGTAAGATAAATGATTGCGAGGCATCCGAATATTTATCGTAGACGAACGTTTCACCTGTCTAGACGGACGTCAAATTAAGATGAATTTATAAATTAAAGATGTATATATTTTTTATTTTTTTTTCTGTTGATGAAAAATAACTGTCGAAATCTTTTTATTTTCGTTTCATTTTTTCTCATTGGCGTAATTATTCAATGGTGATTTGAAAAGATTTCTTTCTCGTCGTAGTCGTCTTATGACGTCGTTAATGTCTTGTGATTCACGCAACACGTCGTGTATTCAATTATTTCAATTATTCTCGTTCAAACTACATACAAGTTTTTTCATCCGTTATCTAGATAAGAGACGAGTTAAATTTGTTTATTTTTCATCTTTGCCTTTGATCGAATCTAGTTTCATTATCTTTATCCAAATTTGTTTTGTTTTTGTTTTTGTTATCTGGTCTCAACGCTGATCGTATCAAACGGATCGCATTGTTTTCGAGTACGTTATACCGCCGAGGCATCTACTAGCATTTTGTAATCGACAATGCTCTGTAATTAAATTACTCAGTTGGTCGAGATTGCGTTTCCAGTGCACTCTGATGATTTAGGGTACCACAGCGGGTTTTCGCGTCCGAAAATTATTATTTCGTGCCGACGTCTTTGCGGACGATATTTTCGATTATAGCGACAGTGTCGACATAGCCGCGTCATTTCATTGCGTAAAAAAATGTTTGTAAAATCATGTTTTTCAGAGGGAAAAAAAAACCGAGTTTCAATTCACCGCGCCACAACAGTACGTAATGTTTATATACTGTTGTTATGTTAAATAACTGTGAACGCAATGATTATAAATTTCATAAATGCTCGGGTTAATTATTATTATTATTATTATTATTGACCTCATTATTTTATTACTGTTATCGCCACGGAGTGGATGATGGAGCCGCTTTGTTTATACACGCGCAACTATCATAATAATTATTAATTAACATTCGCTCACTAACAATATATTATAATATTGTGTGTGAGAAATAATTTAGAAATGTTTGAAATAAACAATAGACGAGACTTTTAATGAGCGCATAACCTAAAAAAATTAAAAGGAATTTGATTGATTGTTGTTTCGTAAAATATGTATGACGTCACGGACATTTTGTTAGCGGTGTTGTATGTGTCAACATAAATTTCGGTATGCGACAGTGAGGGTTGTTGTAGTCGTCGCGACAATCTCTTTAGGTGCGCCGAAGTCGTGCGGGGCGAGCGCGAAAAGTATTATCGTCGTACGACGTATAGATATTCTATGGATAGTTTTTTTGTTACTTTGTTTTTTTTATGTGTTCTTCATAAAAATGAAGAACACATAAAAAAAACGCCAGATCGTATTGATATTCGTTTTTGCAATTATTATAAAACGTGAAAGGTTGAACATATACAACGAAATAAGAAAAAGAAATAAGCAAACACACACACACACACAAATATCTCGGGATCGTATTATATATTTGCGTGATAAAAAAAAATGCGAGTTCAATACGTCGGGTAAAAAATTCCGTTTTCTCCTCGAACGAAAAAAAAAAAAAAACCATTAATATATTACGACGAGTTCAATAAACATCCTGAAAAGATTTTCGTTTTTTAACGTCCGTGAATAGCGTCTTTACGGACGGTATTCGGAAAATCGCGAACTTTCGTGCGCCCCACCTCCTCTGGCAGCGGCATTACGATGATATCAATTTTTTTTTTCTCCCTCTGAATAATAATAATATCAATACTATTACGCGCCTCGCGCGGCGAATCTACGACGACGACGGTCGTCGGGAGGGAACGTCGTCGCGGCGATAGACCGTGTAAATAATATAAACACGGCTGGGTTCAACGGACAAAAAATAAATAAATAAAAACCTAAGGGACAATACAGTTTATTTATCATATATTATGCACCTAATACGGTTTTTGAATTTCATTCGCGGCGTCGTGGACTGCGAGTATACGTATATTAATATAAACGCACGCGCACGTCGCATTCTTTGAACTCGAATCGGTGAATTTCCCCGAACATTTGAATAATTATTATCAACATTTCTTTCCCTTTTCGGTTGACCATTTCCACCACGTTCCTCGTGCGCTCGGCACGATCAAATTTCGATTTTCAAAGGTAATCATGATGGTCATAATATAGTCATTGTAAAATATCGTTTAGAGGTGATCTGCGGGTAGTCTAGTCAAAAGCGACACTGTTGGAAGTCAACCACCGCGACGTTATTGCCGACAGACCTACTTATTATATACTCGTATACCGAATAGGTTTCTTTCTATTTCTTTATATTTTTATTTTAATTAAAAAAAAAGAGAGCCTCCGCAGAAGAAAAATATCGGTGATTTGGAGAGAGTTTTTCGATTTTTATTTTTCTATATAAACCGTGTCGAACGTAAACGATCACTAAAACGATAAAACAACGATTTTATTTGAGTTGATAATGTCCAAATATTGTTGAATTTTTTACCGTCAGTGGCGGAGTACATTAAAATAATGTCTTAAATGTTTTTTTTTTAAATTTTGATAAGCTTTATAGATAAAAATCATCCGAAAATGATTCAAATGTTTAGGGAAAATAACCGATTAGCCTTGCATAATAATATATAATAACATTTATATTACTGTTATTTTCTCTCGTACGAACAACGGTTGTTTAAGCGCGTCTTAACGGTTGTACTATTACGTTATAGGCATGCTTGATCGCCTGGCCCGAGAAAACATTATGGAAATCGCAACGTTTCGTGACCGAACGAACTGCGGTATTTGAAAAAAAAAAAATAACCCGAGAAAATAAATCCCTCGACTAGGAAAAAAAATAACCCCCATAAAGTCAATTCTACACTCGTATCACGTATGTGTATCATGTCCAAACGTCTTAAATTCAGAAGCGTTTCATCTTATTTGGGTAATAAATTAATAACTATAATATATGGATATTTTTTCGTTCGAACTATCGGACACCACGATTTACGACTGTTTTGACTTGTTCGAAAATACAATAAATAAATAATTATTTAATAGACGACAAATCACTTATATTCGATACTGTTGTTATGTAACGAAAAAAATAGAAAAATAGACAAAGAAAACGCAAACATTTCAAATAAAATCGTAACAAAAGATAACATAATATGCTTATTATCAGTTGATCGCGTAAATAAGATAAAAAACCTAATTCTAAATTCAAGATTTTTAGACACACGCAGCTATAAAATCTACTTATTTTTTTGGAGATTTTTTTCCCTCGTCGAGGAGTTTATTTTCCAGGGGACTTTTTCCCCACAGTTTACATTGTAAAACGAATCGTCTCCAAGCTATATTATACCATGCGGCCGATTCACGAACACACGTGCGATCATATCGATAACGTTTCCGTTTCAGACGTGTATAGGCGCGCGAAGCAATCCGTCCGCAGGGAAATTCGCGAGGTGAACGAAATGGGATTTATAGACGAGTACATCATATATTTTTTTCTAACATAATATCGACTAGTGTAATAATAACAATAATTCGTCTTGCGTTCGTTTTGTCGTTTCGCGCGGATACGGATCATCGATCCAAGGTCACGGCGAAATAGATCGTTATAATATTATAATCGTTCTGATAAATATTATTGTTTTCCAATCGATCGCGCCGGGAGCCGGGACGAACGTCGTCGTTTGGAATGATCGCATTCGTAACTCTATCGACGCTCGTCAAGTCTTTAAATTCGTTTTCGGAAAAGCCGGGTTTGCCGTACCAAAGTGACCTGGCCATCACTCCGATCCCCTTGAAAATCGCGTCCCACCCCCGTCGCGCAGTCGTTTCGACGTGACGATTGTGTCGCACAAAGCGCATATACACATACGTCGTTAAATTTTCCCTCGAGCTTGACGTGATCGATACACCACAGCGGCCGCGTTTCGATTGGAAAACACGACAAAGCCGGATCCGTAGTTTTCACAACTATTTTGCATAAGCATAATAATAATATATCTCATACGTCTTTTCCCTACTCCTCTTGTGTATAATATAATACAATATACACGTATATCGTACACACACACACGCGCCCGCGCGCGTGCATTATATTCGTGTTTTTCGAGTGCCATATTTTCAAATAAATTATTCGAATTCGGCAACGTTCTCTCCGCCGCCGCGAACACAATAACTATTGAATTTATGATTTCAAACAACGATACCGTATATACTCGAGCGCGGGTCTATTTATCCCGTCTCTGCCGCGCTTATTTCGTGTGTATCGAGTTTCTGACAAAAATTATTTTTCGTCCGATAAACATCGTATTATATTACATTACGTACACGCACGGATAAATAAGTGTATAAATATCTTACATACACGTCTTTCTGTAACGTAAAACAACAGACACGACGGTAATAATTATACAAAACGCGCTGCTTATCGATTTCCCCATTGCCTCCCTCGGAGTCTTCGCTGAATTCTATGGATTTTTTTTTTCTTCTCTTTCTTATATTATTCATAAAATTACAGTCGAAATATAATATTATACACACACACGCGCGCGCACGCATACATAAACATATAATATAATAAATAGTACATAATGTACTGTATGACAATACTTTATTTGTTTCTGCGTTCCATTACGGTACGATAAAACCCGTAGAACGCCATATGGCGTTTTATTTTATACACACAACCTTTTTTTTTTTTTACTGCTTATTTCTTTTCTCTTCTCTTTGCCTCATTTATCATCGACGAGCATAATGCGACGACAATGACACGACGACGACGCGACGGAAGGGCCGCTTCTCAATTCTTCGTGTTATACCACTTTTGACGTTCGGTCTTTTATTCCAGTAGCGTTTCGCGTGCCGTCCGTCAAACGAAATTAACGCGTGAAAATCTCTATACAGTCGCCGAAACGACGCGTCAGACCCCCTTCCCTTTATTCGCGATTATTATGCCCCGTTTATACGGTCGATCGTCGCGGATTCTGCGCGTCTAACCGTTGTTTCGAGTGCATTTCTACGGTGACGCGTCACTAAATTATAAATGCCATTTAATTCGTAAAGCCGTTCGCGGTTAGTTATGTTTCACACATATTCGTCGTCGCCAGCGGTGCCCGCCGCGAACCGCAAATATAGAAATCTACCGCCACGCGAGTAACGGTTGACGCGCGGGGCCAACACACCCGTGAGCGTAAAAATTAAATTTCTATTCCATTACGAATAATATTGTGATTATCGCGCGCGCGCGCGCGGGGGGGCAAACGTTTCGAATTTATTGATGCTTCTTTTCACCGCGTTCCTCTGGCGTGGGCTTTTAAAAACAAAAAAAAACAAAAATGTAATTCCTCGTGACACGTCACTTCTCGAACGGACGCGAACGATGCGATACGTAAACCGTATAGGCCGCAGTACGTTATCGTCGTCACGTCGGCGTTGCGTTTTTCAACTCGTTTGTTTTCGCGATACAGAAACAACGACGCCTTTTAGATTTATACCGAGGGCTTATGAAAATGTGTACCCGCCCCTCGTGTGTCACGTTTTAAACGTATTTAATAAAGTCCCCTATACAAGGTTTTCCCCCTTTTTTTTTTTTTTTACGCCACGCGGTGTATTAAACAGTCATTTATCTACTGGCTTTTCTTTTCTTTTTAAATCTGCCCGCCTTATACCTGTAAAATATTGTCTTTTTATATTTACTTACCGTCTCTGCATACCGACTTTTACCCGTGTAAAACGTACTTTTGCGTTATTTGCGAGCGCGTCTGATCAAACGCACTCGACATTTTATTTTCCTCTAAGCCGTTTCGCGAGTCGTACGATCGACCATTTCCCTTGGACTATATTCTATAAGTTTCATTTTATTTTATCAGTCGGCCCCAAAGTCGGCCGTTTCGCGCGCTACAACCACGTAAAACACGATACGAGCGTGTGACATTTTGTCGTTAACTATGTTAACTATCGAACATTTGAAACGTCGCTCGGCCGACGCGAATCGTGATATTAAATTACGTTCCCAGTGAACGGACGCGTTGCATAAATATATAGTAGCTCGTAGAGTTTTAAAAGTTAAACATTGTGTTTGATAACATTCGTCGGCTGCGCGGCCGACGTACACGTATATATTATTTTTTATTTGATAACGACAATTCTTGTCAAACGTATTGTCATACGCGATGGAATATTAACACTCGACTAATTGAAATAATTTTTTTTTATCTGTGAAAAACAACCAGTACGTTTTACGATTACACGTGAATAGCGTAGAGAGAGACTAGAAAAGGAAAAAGGAACTATTGATATTGACTGACGAAACTTGGTTCTTCTTCTTTTTTTTTTTAAATTTGGTTTTAATATTACTATATTGATTTAAAGCGGTTGATATTCTCGACTAATTTCGATTTAACGTTACGTCGTGCATTGTGTTTGGGAGATTACCCGGAACGAGGTAGAATTAATAAGTGAACTTTTATGGTTACTGAGTTTGGCGTGGAATCTCCTGCAATGGAGTTTGGCGAGCTCGTTGACTATGGATATGTGTAGGTCTTTGTGGAGAAAATCGTTTGTGATGTATCAAGTGGTTTCCGTAGTCGTGCGTCTGAAGCTGATAGAATGAAATGCCTGCAGTGAACGATTGAGGTTAGTAGGTTTCGCGGGGCCTTAGATTTGTATTCCGTGGAATCAGATAGGTCTGATAATTGATTCGAACGTAATAAATAAGTCCTAAGTAAGTCATTACGGTTTATTTTGGGTTTTTAGAATAGTTATTGATTTCAACGAATTGAGTTCGGAGTTCGCTTTATTGCGTTTAATTGTTTTTTTTTTATTTTTTTACTTTCTGGCGCGCTGAGATTATGCTTTTGTTCAGAGCGATATGCCCAAGTATTTGGAATTTTATATTATTGAAAAAGTTTATTTATTTTTCCGACATTATGACGAACAAAAAGTATTTGAAATTTTGTCTTCAGTTCTTGCGAATCATATTATAGAACCTATTATCTCTCATAAACCGATTGCCGACAATTTTTTACTGTCAGGACTTAAACATTGATGATTTTTATTTATCCTCTTAGACTATGCTTTTGTCACTCAAAATTTATTATGATAAAATACCAATCTACCAAACAATAGTTTTAATTTCTTCGTACTTATATTTCGACATTTTGATGATATTTTTCTAAATTTCTGGTTATTTTTATCTATTTTCTACCGATCGAGGAAAATACATCGAGTTTGTAAAATTGAGTATAAATATTAAACCAAGCGGAACAATAGATAAAAATGTTTCATCTTTTATTTTGAGCTTTATTAAGTTTCAATAAAATTTGGAGTATTTTAAAATTGCATTACAAACATTATATTTTTTTAATAAATAAATAATTTGAGTAATTTTTATTACAATATTAAGGATATTTTTGCTATATTTTAAGATCCTACATTTTTAATAAATATTTTCTAGAGCGTCACCTTTCCACTAGTTACTATTATTATTTGTTATATTTATTGAAGTTTATAACAAGAGAACTAGTTATCGACATTTAAATTTTAAATCAAACATATGTGTATATACGAGAGTTTCTATAAGTTTGGACTTTGAAGGGTACATGTGTTTTGTATACTTGTTTCGTATTGAATACAAGAAACATACATAATATTATGTACTTATAAAATCAGCGTACACACTTTTACGTAGTTTTATTGGTATTTTATTTTTTTTTTTTTGAAGCCAACAAAAATATCATCTGCCGAATAAGATTAAGAAAGTTGTGCGTATGACGTTTTTCTATCTTTTGTTTTCTTATTGAAAGTTACTCTCTTCATCAAACTTTGGTAGAGATTATTTTTAGAAATAAGCCTGCACACCTCGAGTGTTTGATAGGTAATCGCACGCAGAGATTATGTCTGATTTCAAAAGAAATCCCGACACTTTTACTTTTCTACTTTTCCGATAAATCGTATATATTATTGTCGTAGTAAACACACTGTCGAACTCCAGTAAAATGGTAGATACATAAATCATATATATATCGTATTGTATACTTTGTATATTATATAATACAGAGCGAGGTATATAATAATCTACCGTTGGCAAGAAACCCTGCAGGATTTATTACGTCTCGTCGATAATAATAATGATATAATAATATTTCGCTGAATGTTATGCAACTCTTGAATTTGAAGCGGTCATCTTTTGTTGTAGCGAGGAGTTTATAATTTAGTTTAGATTCGAGTTGTTTCGAATCTAAGCGCACGCCGTTTGCAAAATCTGACCTTTCCGGGACCAAGTCGGACTTTAAAGTTTACGCATCATTTATTCGAGATTAATTGCGAAATATCGCGCGTTCCGTAAACATTCACCTCCCGACCAGACTAGTTTTTTTACGGCTACAGGCAGAAGAACTACGTCCTCTCGCTTTTATGGGATTTTCCGATCGTGTCCTCCGACTTGTCATACCCATTCATAAGGCATTAAATATTGAACGTTACATATTTTGTAATAGGAAAATTAGTAAGTTTGTAGTAAAAAAATAAATATTAATAACCAAACGTCGTACTGAAATTCTTATACTTTTGTTATATCCAGGAATAAATATAAAGAACAGCGGGCTACTTAACATATTACAAGTATTGCCGGATACCAATACCCGTGTGTACGGCGAAAAATATAATCTAATTTGAACTCAATTCCGTCCCAACAGCACTGTGAACTTTTTTTTGTTTAGTAGATGGTATATTATTAAATATTGGACCGGGAAAAATAATGTAAGTAATCCGAAATTCAATAACTCGCGGTGTATAATATCCTGTGCCGTAAATTCGTCGCCGATTACGATGTTTCGAAAGCGAAACGAGTCTCGGCCAACGCACTCTGGTATATATTGCGATTCCGGACGACCTGCGGTCGCGGCGGCGCGATAAGACGCCACCAGAACGTATATATTAATATACATCTGACGTCTTCGCGCCGGACCTTACCTCTCGTCCTCGACCCTCCCCCACCCACACTAGCTCGGCGAGGTCGTATACGCCCCGTACCTTAATGCGCCGATACGCCGGCGGGCCAGTGGATTAAGTCCGGGTAATTCTGCCGACTCGTCCGCCACTCGCGACCGCCCGGTAACACGCCCGGGAAACTCTGAGCCGCGTGTCCCGGGGCTTAGGCCAACTCTAATGCCCGCGGTCTATAAGACGCGCGCGGCTTCGGGCGGCCAACGCGAAACGACCCGTCGGGTCGCGCGAGGAGATCCGACGGGTTCGGACCTTTGTTGCTTTTTACGGTTTCGATCGTCGGCCGGTCTCGGAAAGTCGAACGTATATGTCGGTCCGGGTTTCGCGGAAGAAACATTCGAGCGCGTTTCTACTTTTTAATATGAATTTTATTCGTTTGCGTCGATTTTTATCGTTTCGTCTTGACGAAAAGTCGCCCGTCAATCTTACTCGGCAATCGTAGAAACCTTTTTCCCAACGCCGATTCGTTTCGAGAGTATACTATTACTCGTCAATATTTATCTATGAGTTTCGGCTCGTAAAATTCTCGAAACGAGTAGTTCAACCGGTTCTTTTCGACTGACCGCGGCGGACGTTCCGCGTCGTCCAATAATAACAATAATAACAATTAGGGAAAATCACCGCCGGGTCACGAGGTCGCGCGAGTACATTATTACAACACGTGTATATTAATACGCGCGCTCCGTTTGTTTGGACTCGTCGTCGTCGTCGGCGTCGTCGTCGTCGTCGTCGTCGTCGTCGGTCGTTGCGATAATTTATGGAGGACCCGAGAGTTTTCAGTACATTGCGTCGTCGTCGTTATTATTATAATTATTATCATAAACACTAGAGCCACCACCGCATGCGCGCGCGCGTATAATAATATTATATTATACGCGTATACCGCGATAATGAATTTTGGAGGTCACGCGCGGATGAACCTCGCGCACACCTCTCGGCCCGCGCGCGGGTCGACGGACGGGGATGGCGGCGCCCGCGCGCGCGTACGGCGTGTATATAGTTAATAAAAACGGCCGCGAGAGGGGCACTGTACGCGGTTGTCAGGGATAAAAAGAGCAGTTGCCGCGGAAAGGGGTAGAGAAAGGAGAACGAGAGCGACTGGCGAGCGAGAGAGAAAACTAATGACTGTATGAGTGTGTGTGTGCGTGTGCGCGCGCGTGTGTGTTTACTGTGTGCGAGGCTCGGCCCGGTGGAAGTCCCAGTGACATCGATTTTCTCGCGGAAAGCTCCTCTCCGTCGCCACTCTCTTGCTCTCCGTTCGCCCGTCCGCTCGGGTAGGTGGCGGCGGCGGCGGCGGCGGCGGTTTAGTTTCTCTCTGTACTAATGTGTGCGCGTGCGCCGCCTGCCGCGCGATGGGTGTGAACTGGACTGGGTGCCCCTCTTACACACAACCGCGTGCACTTATGACCCGTACGAAGGAGAAACGGTTCGGAGTCGACACTTTTTTTTGTTCCGCGTGTTTCGATGGCGCGGAGGAGACCGCTCGTCTACGCACATACGATATTATATTAACCGATCGCCCGTCTCCGCGGCCCGCCGCGGTTTTCGTTGAAAATTACATTTATCGTTTATACACCGATTGTTTGTTTTCTCGACCGGTCGGTCCCGTTTTCGGCTTTGGTGGCCGGCGGTTTAGTTTCTCTCCGTATTCATGTGTGTGTGTGAACTAGACTGGGTGCACTCGTGACCCAAGCGGAGGAAACGGTTAGGCACTTTTTCCGCGTGTTTCGGGACGCGGAGGAGAGCCCGCCGTCGTCCTCTTTTACGAAATTAAATTTTTTTTCCCCCTAGTAAATCTAAAATGAATGCTATGAAATAGTAAGGAAACTAGAAATATTCCTCGTATTACTTAGAGACGGTGTAATTTTCGAAAAAATTCGACTCTTTTTTGAGTCAAATCGTTTTTTCATATCATTCGTCCGTCACTTGAATCTCCGGCCTAAGCTGCTTTTGTTCCCTGTCTTACTCTCTCTTTGTGTGTGTTTTTACTTCTTCTTTTAAAATTCATCTGGTCACACGATTCGCAGCGTCGCCTGCGTTTT